>JAJLRP010000005.1:0-386086 GCA_030567085.1 Hermanozyma ubatubensis | reverse complement strand
TGCGTTTCCCAGTGGTGATGCCGCTGGCGTCACGTGGAGCAGAGCTCCATGCCATGGCCGCCGAGATCGCGCGCATTCTTTGCGTAACGGGCGGGCTTCTCCGACCCTCTGACATTGCTGTTCTATGTCGGACCAACGCTGACGCTGATGAAGTCCAGCGCGTGCTAGATTCACAATTTAGATTGAAGCTGGTGAAGATCTCCTCGGCAAACTTGTGGGTGCGCAGCAACTTGCGTATCTACAGAGACATTGCGAGCGTGGTGGCCGGAGAAAGCGACGCGCCGTTTTCCATGCTCCAGATCTTGCAGATAATGCTACCATCGTTGCCTTCTCGACGCCGCATCGTCCAAATCTTCAATCTGGCTCTGGGCCGAGTTTCCGACGGAAATGCCGCCTTCCTTGAGGAATACTTATACGAACAACTAGCGGCGGAGTCAGGTGGACAACCGAACAACCTCCAGAAAATCTACCGCAACGAGCAAGGCGAGCTCAAAACAATCGCCAGCTTTATAAACTGGGTGCAGTTGGAAAGAGAAATTATGTTATTAGCTGGGTGCAATTATTCGCCCCGGCATATGTTGGAGATGTGCGCGCGCATGGCGCAGCTACCGGAGATCCATGCGCATGTCTTTGACAATAGTGTGAGCCCCGACGCCGGAAAATCCTTCGATGCTTCGGTGCATCACAGTCACGATCTCTACCTTCGAACCGATCGATCGGAGGGCTTTCTCAAATTTTTTCTCAAATCCTTCGACGGCGAGATTGACACACAGCACATCGACAAGGTGCAGGTGAGCACTATTCATGCAGCAAAGGGCCTCGAATTCCCAGTGGTATTCGTGCCTGGAGTTGGCCACCACCATATGCTCTGGGACCTAACAGGGAAACGCCCTGACCACGTGCTATACGTCGCCATGACACGCGCACGTGACCTCCTCTACGTTGGCTCCATTTTGCAGGGGGCTCAGGCGGCAGTAACAACTCAGAGGTTTCAAATGCTTGGTGAAGATACAATGATCCGGAAAAATTTTCGGAATTTCACCCCTCACACCACACCTTGCGCCTCAAATTCCGGCTCATCGGCTATTCACACTTTCGTCCTGCAGTTGGCTCTGAATCTTGGTCGTCGGGTACCACCAGATAGCAAGATTGCAAGCGGCGTTAACTACTGGTCAAAGTTGACTGCCGCCCGAGGGTCTCATTTGCGCGGCTACTGCACCATGCGCTGTACTGGGCCCATTACTCGGTTGTTTCGCATTCTCCCGTGTGTGTAGTTGTCTCGATCGAGGCTACTTGAGCCGCGCATCCTGCACCATGCATGCCGCCAAGTTTTGACATGCCGCCTGCATGCCCTAGATGGTACACTCTAAAGGCATTTGCGTCGGAGTAACCAAGGCGAAATGTATCCTGCAATTCCTGATTCCATATGCAGGTGGGGAAGGGGCGTTCTTTGGCTATTCGTAAAATGTCGCAAGAATTGTTTATTTTTGGTCTAATTGCCTGCTTCATTGCGTTTGCCGTCTTGGTTATGTGCACTAGACGTGTCCGCCAGTAGCCGAATGGCTTGACACATTTCTGAAACTGAAAAGTGGGCGTTCAAGCACGTCGCTGGAAAATGGGGCTGACTTTCGGTGTCATTTTATTTAGACCTCGCATTTCTCGATCCGGAAGGGTCCACTCGTATCCGCAAGCTTGGCACCTGGACTGAATCCTGCCTCCCCACAACTGGCTGAGTGAGTTTTGGTAAACATTCGCGAGAGTTATATAACCCTGGATTGACCCCACCTTCTCAGCGCAGCGCAGCCCACTTTTCAACACCCACCTGATTCAACTCATTGAAAAGTGTGTGATCAAATACTTAATTTCGGAACCTGTCAAAAGCATTTAATAGCTTCCGTGCTGCAAATCCCCTCCTACGTAACAAAAGGTTGAGTTTCAGCTGCATGGCTAGCGCATGCCAATGGCGGCATGCGATTCAAAAAGCGGTAAACAGCAGACAGATCCCTTCGACTTTGTGTTGAAGGAACACCCAAGTCTTCGGTTGTATGTCAGCACGTTTTGCGTCCACAATTATTCAGACACTCCGCAAGCTCCCCGACCATATCAGCAGCTGTTGTTCGTGTTCAAAAAGAAGAAAATCACACTATCAACACGTGGCCGTAACATCTACCAGACTGATACCAATAATGTAGAGGTTGATCGCGAAGATCCTACGAAGTCACGCATGGCATGTCTTCGTTGCCGAAGAGCGAAGAAGAAATGTACAAGGCACTTACCGGAATGCCTTAATTGTATGTCATGCGACCAAATATGCGTTTATTATCCGAGAAAGCGAACTTCATCCGAGCCAACAAAGACCATTGCATCTTCCTCGACATCGGAAAAAGAAGTGGTAAGCTCTCGCCACAGTGACATCCACAAACTTTTGAACTGATTTTCGAGTGAGCTATTCGACAAATTAAGCGAGGCCAAATCAATGAAGTTGCCGTCGTTCATCTTCAAGCAGAATACCAACTCCGTCCACATAGTTCCGAACTTTCATTACCACAAACATAACTTCATTCACCACTTTGCATTTCCCATATATATCATAGCTCACTTCCGTCTCCATCAGCTGAGCTTCGACAACAAACTAAGCAACCCATTCAGCAGCTCAGCACCTGAATCACCATTCGACTCGTTACTATCAGACACGGAACCTTGCTTGTTGTGCAAGAGCTCCAAGTCATCCTTGTGATGACTCTCGAAATCTGCAGGTAAATCGGGCTCCACCGGCGTGTACTCGTCATCACTGTCGGTATCACTCCGTACCACTTTGATAGTTGCAGTGTCGTCGTCGCGATCATACTCCTTAATTTGAATATCTTCGGAAAATGCCACTTTTTTCGCGTCGGAAAGCTTGCGCTTTTTTGGCAACGGCTCCATTGATGGAGCTGACACCTCGTCACTATCGCTTGAGTCTTCGTAGGTGGGCACCATGTCAGACGAACTTGAATTAGTAGGCGCACTCTCACCGGCAGTATCATCATCTGCAGTCTGATGGGAGTTCTCCCTCTCTTCATCAGCTTCCATTTCTTGTAGTTCCAGCCTAGTCTGATAAAGTCTCTCCATCTTGGAATTCACAATCTTGAGCTTCACATCATCCGTAGAAAGACCTTCACTTATCACCGTCTGGAGCGTATTCAAAGTTTGCAAAATTTCTTGTCGCAGCTTCTTGATGTCTTCAACATTCTGGATTGTGATCTTACAGAGTTTTTCCAAGACGTTAAGTTTGGAGATGTACACTTTCGGCAGAGGCAACACCGACAGTGAGTCCTCGTCATGAGACAAGTATTTAACGCTCTGCTGGCCAACCTGAGCCAAGTTTGCGTGCGATATTTCCAGGATCTGGTTCAAGTGTAAAAACATGTTGTTCAAGTGCACCAAATCCGTAGAAATCTTGGGGGAGTTTGCAGGACGCGTATCTTGCACAGTCTCGGGTGCTAAGGTGATGTCTGTACCACCTTTCAGAGCATTCACGGCTTTTCTCATCATGTTGACCTCCGAGGTCCCAAAGATTTTTCTTTGATCCCATACTCCCAAAAGACGCTCCACTTTTTGCTGAATATTAGAATCTAAGTCTTTGAAAATCGCTTGGAGCACCGAGGGCAAAATTCTGGAGAATTCGGTAATGAAGTCTGGCTTGCGCTTATGTCTGGCCTGTTGAACGACGTCATTGGCAAGGTACATAAGGGAAAGACGCTTTTTGGAGTTGTCCTTCAATTTCTCGTCCACAATGTAGGATTTCCACAATTCACAAAGCTCCCCAGCGTGGCGATGGTGAAACAAGACCCACTGGGATATGGACACAATGGAATCTTGGGTCTCCTGGAGCGAATCCAACTTTTTGATGAAATTGGACGATGTGAATGACATCAGGGATTTTGCGATTATCGACTGTGGTTCTTTGAAGGTTGGGTTCGCTGGATATTCAGAGTGGTGGTTGTTCGAGATGAACACTGCGATGTGCAGGATAATTGTTCTCGATAGGGTTGTAATGTAGTGACAGACGGCCGGAAACGAAACTGGCGAAATCAATCAACGCTCTCTGCCCAGACTTAAATTCTCTTGAGAAGTATGCAGTTGGTTCGACGCTTGACAGCTAGGAACATCTGCTCGGGCAATCAGCGAAATTGGCAATCTCATAGCCGTTGTCGAAAGAACAAACAAAAACTAGCAGACCCCGAATCCCATGGCATTTTCGTTTTAGATTCACTCGGGATTCTCCCCTCTCTCTCCTGCTGTTTGGTTCCCCACCTCACCCTCACCTTCCTCCTGCACACTTGACAACAACAATCCCAAATGGCTAGACCTCGAAAATCCGCCAACGGCGCTGTCAAATCGAAGCAGGCCGAAGAGCAACAAAAGTCAGTCCGAATGCTGCCACGCACCATAGCCAAAACCAAACGACTTCTCGAAGAAGACTCGGACTCCGGTGATCACAACGAGTCACCCAAACGCGTCACCAAAAGACTCAAGAAAGCGCCAGTGCCTGACAATAGCCTACGAAATGTGCCTGACTTAGCACCAGAGAAAGGAGATCTAGAACACGCCAGAACGCTGGCCAGCCTGCTAGTATCTGAATCTGAAATTTATGCCACCAAGACTCCAGCCCAGATCTCTCGGATAATACACGATCTCACACACACACAACAGGACCGGATCTTCGAGAAATACAAGCGAACTGCTGCTTTGCAGCGCGCAAACGATAGTCGGCTCATTGAGTTGCTCAGAACAGAGCTAGCCTCCAAGCAAGATACCATAGATGTTCTTACTGCTCAGCTCCGCAATGACAAAGGAACAGGCGAAACGATCACGCCGAAAAAGACACGTTCCAAGGATCTTTATGAGAGTCCTATTCGAAAATCCGCCAGCTCCTCGATGATTTCTCAGGAAGAGCTCGCCAACGAGATGAAAACCATCGGAATCACCCTCGACATGCTTGAACTCTTGACCGGGGTCCGGATTGTCAATTACGAGGAAGACAAAGACAAATTCTACTTTGACGTCAAGCAGAGCAGCACCAATATGGACAACGATGCGGCGCAGGTGAGTATTGACTACCAATTGATAATCAAGCGGAAGTTTGAGCAGAGCGCTGACGTGAACTACGTGCCGCTGTTCTTGAAGAATAAACTGAAGGATGCCACCAAGGCAAGCGTCGCCAAACGCGTAACCGAACACTTGCCAGCATATTTACATGAGGATCTCTTGTTTCCCTACAATACCTTACTGCAATTCTATGCCAAGATAAGCAAGGCGCTCAACAAGACGGCCAAGGCGTGAGAGGTGAATAAATAGAAAATGGGACAAAAAAAGGGGTACCGCGATTTTGACTTTATTTTTTCCCGCCCATGTACAAATATGCTATTTACAAGGTGAGAACGAGCTTGCCGTCCTCAATTTTAACCTGCAACTTCTTCAACACCGCCTTCTTGTCTGTCTTTCCATTGCTGGCCAAGTTTTTCACGATTTTGTAGAGCGAGCCGCTCTTCACTTTCGTAAGATCCAAAGACTCCGAAGGCTTTGCGGCTTTTGTGGTGGATTTCGCTGCCACGGGCTTGACCGACTCAACAGTCGATTTCTCAGTCTTACTGGCCTGGTTTTTCACAGCCTTGTTGTCGACAGGCTTGTTCTTCTTGCCTTTGTACAAGCCCTTCTCGTACTTTTCTGCTTCGGAAATGCACTGAGTATGGCTCCGGTACGCCGTGCCGTCAAAAGTAGTAGAGCAGTCTATACAGGTGAAATAGGCTCCTCTGCATCTCTGGGTATGCTGGTCAAGCTTCTTTTTGATCACGGTGTCGTTGCACACCTCACACGAGAAAGATACCATGGGATGAAATTTTCGCGATGCAGTACGATGACATCGCAGATGGTTAGGGAAACGGGCGGAATTGGTTGGATGCTCATATAGAGAGATGAATGCCCTATTTTGCAATCCCTTTTCCAGAGCTAGCAAGTTCAAGAAAAAACGTCGCCAGCTCTCGAATGGCAAGGTCGTCATCTGTAAAACAGCACCGGCCGTTCGAAGTTCCCGAATCCCACCTCAACACAAGTCTTGACACTTTCACCCAAAAATCAGCTCTTCCACCATACTGGCTCATCTTCCTTCTTCCGGGCCACACGTACCATTTCGTAATCCTCTGCCACCAGGTCGTTGTGGTCTTTGAGCAAGCCTTGAAGTCGGTAGAAATCGTCACGCTTATCGAAGGAACGCTTGTTTTCAACAAGAGCAAGCATCTCTTCTTCGTTAACCTGGCGGTATTTTGCGTCGAATCTCTCCCACTTGAGTGCGGTGAACTTCTGGAGGTAAAGAGACCCAGCCACAATGCTCAACATGAATGGCAAGCCAAAATAAAGAAAGTGATTCTTGGCCAAAAGCCGCTGGTAACGGCCAGGAATCGATTTTTCGTACGCGGCCTGCTCTCTTTTGCCTCTGAAGGCCTTATTTCCAAGATATGCCATAGTGAGGATTGAGAATCACGTGAGCGGCCACGAATCCGGATGGGTGGGGGGTGCTGGTGCACGGGTGTAGAATTAGAGGGGCCGGCTGTATGCGGAAGCCGGCTTGGAAAAAAAACCTTAGCGTATTGCGTTCTTCTCAAATTCCTAATTTCGGAATTTTTTTCTACCGGTAGTTTTCGCAATCGGCGCCGCTTCCGAATTCGGCCGCCATATGGTTACGAGCCCGCGTTTGTTTAGTGAGGTTCTGGCGCCCAGGCAACCATCCTGCACACAGCGCACGCAAAGTCAAGTCAAGAAGTCAAGTGTTTTTTTCCTCAACCACGACTCCAGACCCACCGTTACCAGGTGCTGCCTCATCCATCTATTTCTGAAACCTGGCTAGGTGTATTCTGGCCATTGTTTTCACTGACTAGCTCGACTTTCTGTCCCACTCAGAGCTTGTAATCTTCGCTGTCACCCTGCTGGCCCGTGTTCCACGCACCAGTTCCCCAATACAGATTTGAGCCGAATCCGACGATCGCAACTTCGGGACTCGTCAATCAAGAAAGCTTAAAGATTAAGGAGCGCTATTCAGAATCGCAGAAACAGCATCCGAATTAGAAATTGCTATTCTTGCTCTGGAGTAAATAAAAAGAGGAGAAGTCAGAGAGAAAAGCCACCCCGATGTCCGTCTACGTCAATTCTCTGCAGCAGCAGACCCAAGCCCTGCAGCAGCAACAGCAGCAACAGCAACAGCAGAGACACCAGCAGCGTCTCAACGAGTTGTTGGACGCTGTGAAACAGGAGTTTGATTTTGCTCTCAACGAGGCGTCCAACTTTTCCAAGGTAAAGGAGGACTACGACTTGAAATGCAACCAGCAGACTGCAGAAATGCAGCAGATCCGCCAGACCGTGTATGAGTTGGAGATGGCCCACCGTAAAATTAAGGAGGCGTACGAGGAGGAAATTTTGAGACTAAAGACCGAGTTGGAGAACAGAGACCGCCAATCGCTGCAGAAGCCTGCAAACGGAGCTCCCTACTCGTATTCTTACCCGCAGCAACAGCAACAGCAGCAGCAAATTACCGCGCAGTCTGGAGCTCCTAGTTCTGCTTCTCTGGCTGCCCACCAGTCTGCTGCTTCAAACCAGGCGCCTCAGCCTCCTGCAATCAAACAGACTGTAAAACACGACTCTGCGAAATCTTCGCCCAATCTTCCCAAAACCGAACCTGCCACGGAGAACTTGGCTGCGTCCGGCCAGGAGTACGGCTCTGCCTTGACCGTCATCGACAAGTCGCAGTACATTGTGCCGGCGCTGGAGAAGAACTTGCACGTCAAGGAAATTCCGCCCTTCCTTTCCGACTTGGATGTCATGAAGGCCAGCGCGGAATTCAAGAAGCAGAACCCCGAGTACTACGTGTTGTACAACCCTGCATTCAAGCGGGACCTCGACGTGGAGTTAATCCAATCGTTGGACCACTCCTCCGTAGTGTGCTGCGTGAAGTTCTCTAAAAACGGCGAGTTCATTGCCACCGGCTGCAACAAAACCACCCAAGTTTTCGACGTCAAGACCGGAGCGCTTATCGCCAAATTGATTGACGACAACTCGCCTGCTGGTGTGGACGGCGATGCTGAGGGCGACACCAGCGCTGAAAACAGCAACGGCAACTCTGCTGCGGCAAACGCCAACGGCGACTTGTACATTCGGTCCGTTTGTTTCTCGCCCGATGGCAAGTTGCTTGCTACCGGTGCCGAAGACAAGTTGATCAGAATCTGGGACTTGGCAACCAAGAGAATTATCAAGATCTTGCGGGGTCACGAGCAGGATATCTACTCGTTGGACTTCTTCCCAGACGGCGACCGTTTGGTGTCTGGATCTGGCGACCGCACCGTCAGAATCTGGGACTTGCGCTCGTCTCAGTGCTCATTGACTTTGTCCATTGAGGACGGTGTCACTACTGTGGCAGTCTCTCCAAACGGAAAATTGATTGCTGCTGGTTCTTTGGACAAGACCGTGAGAGTCTGGGACTCATCCACCGGCTTCCTTGTGGAGAGATTGGACTCTGGTAACGAGTCCGGAAACGGACACCAGGACTCTGTCTACTCGGTGGCATTCTCTTCCAATGGTAGCCAGATCGCTTCCGGTTCCCTAGACAGAACGGTGAAGTTGTGGAACATGGAGGGTAAAGCCGATGCTTCTGGCGCAAGTGCCAATGGCCAGGCCCAGAGCAAAAAGGCCAACTGTGAGGTTACCTACGTGGGCCACAAGGACTTCGTATTGAGTGTGTGCTCGACACCCGACAGTGAGTACATTTTGTCGGGTTCCAAGGACAGAGGAGTTATTTTCTGGGACCAGCTTTCTGGTAACCCATTGTTGATGTTGCAGGGCCACCGCAACTCCGTCATTTCCGTGGCCGTCTCGCTCAATTCCCTGGGGACTGAGGGCGTGTTTGCTACCGGTAGCGGCGACTGCAAGGCTCGCTTGTGGAGATGGAGAAGAACATAGGTTTGTTTGTATTAGTATTGAGAAACTGAAAAAAAATTGAAGATGAACAAGATATCCGTATTTACTTTTGCTTGAAATAGCATCGGCTTGCAATTTCAATCCTCCTGTGAGCCTGGCACGGCTCAACCAACTACTCAGTGGAAAAATCGCGCGCTATACGACCAAACCAACATGACAGTCTTCACCGCGTCCACCACGGCGCCTGTCAACATTGCAGTATGTTCAGCTGATAAATTTTCAATTTGTTTTCTTGAGGCCCTAATCCTAACACCAGACCCTCAAATACTGGGGTAAAAGAGACAAGACCCTCAACTTACCCACAAACTCATCCATCTCCGTCACGCTTGCCCAAGAGGATTTGCGCACGTTGACATCGGCAGCGACAAGTTCAGACTTCAAAAAAGACAACTTGTGGTTGAATGGCAAGGAAGAAGGCATCAAGGGCGAGAGAACCATCGCATGCTTGAAAGACTTGAAGAGCTTGAGGAAACTGCTCGAAGATGCCGACAGCCTGTTGCCTAAGATGTCCGAGTGGGGCGTTCACATTGTGAGCGAGAACAACTTCCCCACTGCCGCCGGTTTGGCCTCTTCTGCCGCTGGATTTGCTGCGTTGGTAGTGGCAGTCGCAAAGTTGTACAAACTTCCGCAGCTGATGTCTGAAATTTCAAAAATTGCCAGGAAAGGATCTGGATCTGCGTGTAGATCGCTATTTGGCGGCTATGTCGCATGGGAAATGGGGGACCGTGCTGACGGCGAAGACTCCAAGGCAGTGGAGGTCGCTCCCTTGAGCCACTGGCCCAACATGAAAGCTGCCATAATGGTCGTTTCTGATGACAAGAAAGATACACCTTCGACGACTGGTATGCAGCTGACTGTGGCCACTTCGGACTTGTTCCAATGGAGAATCAAAGAGGTTGTCCCCAAGCGCTTCGATGAGATGAAAAAGGCTATTCTCGAAAAAGATTTCGAGACCTTCGGTGACTTGACCATGAAAGACTCGAATTCCTTCCACGCTGTGTGCTTGGATTCATCGCCGCCAATCTTCTATTTGAATGACACCAGCAAGAAGATCATCAAGTTGGTGCACAGATTGAATGAGCAGGAGGGCAAGATTATTGCTACTTACACTTTTGATGCCGGTCCAAATGCAGTGGTTTATTACGAGAGCGAGAACGAGGCCAAGGTGTTGGGTTTGCTCCACCAGGTTTTCCGCCGAGTGCCAGGCTGGGATAAGGTTGCCAATTCCAAGCTTGAGACTTCCTCCATTGAATTTGACTCTGAGCTGTACCGTGGGGTCTCTAGAGTAATCTTGACTCAGGTGGGCAGCGGGCCTCAGGAGACCTCAGAGTCTTTGGTGAACGAGCAGGGCTTGCCTAAGTAGATACACGCCATGATTCACCCAGAATCATGCGCAGGTGTTTCGACTCTTCCCCCGATAATGCATGCTTCTTGGGCCAGTAAACATTCAGATTCGTAGCTTTTCGCACCCAGGCCTCCCAAAGCACCCTGAAGTGCGCATTTTGAGGTCAAAATCACTGAATGCTCCAGTTTCCGTTGCGCCGAGCGCAACTCCTCACGAAGAGCATTCGAACTCCATGGCAGCTGCCCAGGTTGAGTGCTCGGGTGTCTTTTCAGAGCCAAAGTTTCTCTATCCAATTCCTGCGGCTTCAATCATCCAGCTCGGCCAGCAGCAGTGGTCTTGACAAGAACAAGAAAGCTCCTCCAAAAATCGAAGTTTCGAAAGAGATATATACTATTCCGAACATCCTCACAATGACGAGAATTGCATCCACGCCGTTCATCGGCTATTTTCTTGCCACGGGTCACAGCACGGCCGCAATCTCACTCTTCACATACTCATGTGTCACCGACTTCGTTGACGGTTTCATAGCGAGAAAGTTTGACCAGAAGTCCGCGCTAGGCTCAATTCTTGACCCTGCTGCAGACAAGTTTCTCATGACAGTGTGTACCACTGCGCTTTTCGTCTCCGGAGCAATGCCAGGCTATGTGGCTGGACTCATAATCGGGCGAGATGTTCTACTTAGCTTTGCTGCATTTTTCATAAGGTACCGATCCCTTCCACCTCCGAAGTCGTGGCTGCGGTACGTTGACATGTCAATTGTAACGCACACGGTTCATCCCAACATGTTAGGTAAATTGAATACCGCGTTACAGATGGTATACATTGGAGGGCTCGTTCTAGCACCTGTGCTTGAGTACTCACTAGGGAGTCCGGATTCTGTGGCGTTGTTCTTTTCCTATTTCGGAACCTTGGTTGCTTGCACAACATTTGCTAGTGGTGCCTCGTACATCGTGGGCCGCAACGCCGTGAAGAAAGTAATTTAATCATTTCGCAGATTTTTGCTGATAGCGTGTGCTACCACAAATACAGGGCAAAGTGCTGTAGAGCTGCTCGATTCCCGTACACGAGCAAGCACGCATGCACCACTGGCCCAGACAGTCCGCTCAACCCTCTTTTTGTGCTGAACAGATGTACAATAGAAACCATCTGGCAAACAACTTCTGTCAGACATGCACAAAAGAGCCTCAATCTAGATGCATGGAGAGGCTCAGCCGTTTGGCGATCGATTCGAACTAAGGAATTGAAGAAGTTCTGATCGAGTCTACCGGATTCGCTGTCCCTCGAAAACTGGAATACCAATTGAGATAAAGAGAAATGGAGCTGATTGAGAAGTTTATTTGGCTCCGATGGCGACTTCGCTAGCACCAATAATATTGTGTTCAGCACCTCATGCGCCACGATCAGGGTTGCCCTAGTGAGCTCAAATTGGTGGGCGTGGAGACTCAAAAGTGCCTCAATCAACCGAGCTACCCACACTTTAGCTCTGCTTGCCTGGAGAGTCGTTGCCGCTTTCGATACAAGTTCGCAGTTTCGAATAATTTCTTCTGCTACCATGGGGCTAATTTGCCAGAAGCAGTACGATCGAATCCTCAATATTAGCACTCCGTAGTTTGCAATGCTCGCCCTTCTCTTAGATCGATGACTGATTTCTGATCCTTGGAGCTCCCTACCTCGGGGAGTTAGTAGATGGCCAATCTCACGAATAGTACCCTCGTTAGTATGGAGGCTGGGAAACCTGGAATGAATTATCATACTTTGTAAGCTTTGTTCTTTTTCGCATGCTACTCGAATCACATAGAGTGCTAGGTGTAGTTTGTCGCTGGACATGACTAGTATTTTGCTGCGAAAACGACTTCTCTAGTTATACTTTAAATCGACGCGTATGACTGCCAGACTTTCTCCTTCGACTAGATCAAAGGCGAGTTCTTGAGTGCCGCATGTGTTGTCACCTAAGATTCTAGAATCTTTAGTGTCCACACTGAAGACACTACCGGAGCTTAACAGGGATACCAAGGATCTGACCAACCACTACGATACAGTCTCGCGTCGAAACTACCTCACAGCAAGGCATACTTACCGATTATTATTTCTATATTTTCTCTGAACGTTAATGAAGAACTTGCCACTCTGAGGATATACGATGTTCCTAAGATAGACTACGAGACACTTTCCACAACATCACATCTCTGGATGGAATACAGTTTCGTCACCGCTAAGACGAATCGGCTCAGATTCCTCCACATCATCTTTGGTGTTGTCAATCTTGCGACTCCTCACACGAACCCATAGTCGTCGCCTCACAAAGTCACCGAAGTAATACTTTCCATGCCATCGGCTGTTCATACTCCAGAATAACGACAGGTACATCCACCCGGACTCGTCGACATCCTCTTGCATAAGCACATACCACCGGGGCCAGCGCCATTCCCACCCCAAATCTGGAATGGGATAACTTTCCAATGTGTCCAAAGGTAAGGTAACTTTGGATCCGTCTAGACGGGTGTAAGGCGATGGATCCACCAAAGGGAAAAGGGACTTGCGGCTGAAGAGACCGATGCCAAACAACTTGAGTCCGCGTTGGTTTTCCACGACGACGTCGAAGCGAGCCTCGTAGTCATCGGGCAACTCATTTTCCTGCAACAAGTAGTTCAACACATCCGGATCTTTACTGTTGGCAAGCGACAGTACAAGGTCGGGGGGCATACGTGGAGCATGTGCGACACAACATAAAATCCTGAACGCAAGTGCAGAACGAATCGGAGAATGCGGGGCAAAGATTCCAGCATCCGGTAACGGGAATGAAAAAGAAACGACAAGAAATTTTTAAAGCCACGTAAAGCAACGAGAGTGTACGTGTGAAGTGAGGATTAGCCCGTCTACGATGATCTGGGCCGCGACAACGTACCTCGGTTCGCAAATAAAGCAATTATGCAATGTCTAATCGGACGGTTGAAGAATTAGCTCGAATCGCCAGGCTTGCATGATTCTTAAACTTCGGTGCAGAGATTCCGGTGCGAGAGGTGCACGAGAGATGATGTGATGCCAGTTGCCTGCATCGCGTCTTAAGCTCGCTAAGGAAACCCAAATGAGCAAAGAAGTAATCCGGAAAAATTTAGGCTCTCCGTGCGATCTCTCCTAATCGCCTCAGGGCCCGTTGCTCTTGCGTTTCACCTGCAGAATCTGCTCTTGATGCAGCAATCACACACAAAATTGGTAATCGACACGGCAAATGCGCGACATGCCCTCGAAGGCTTTCTTGAAGCCGCTCTATGTCATACGAGAGGACTTTTTGGCAGCTTTGCGTTTCCATCTCGAAGCTTGCGCCACTTGGGGCCTCGGTTTGACAGACGTTGTCACCGACCGTGAAGTCATCCATCAGTATCTAAAAACTCTTAGAACCCCGCTTGTATTGAGCGAAGTCGAAGTGTGTGACTCGGCATTTTGTCTACTGCTCGCCTAAACCCGTAATTTTCCCCCGACTCGTGTGGTATGCCGCAATAGGACCCTCTCTCCTGCCTATTGACCCGGAAGAAAGCGCACACCCATTACCACATTCATATGTACCGCACTTGGCCCGGCACATTGCAGGACTATAATCAGGCAAGTTTCTCATCCACACACATCCCTTGCTAGAGGCTTCTAGTTGCCACACTGTTTGCGTCTAAACTTGAACCAGAAAATAAATTCCAGATTTCGAATCCGATCTCTAGCGCACATAAAATCGTTAAAGCTCGGATTGCCCGCTTACAAATTTAGGACCTGGCGTCGACATTCATCCGCTTTGGCGTCGACATTGGGTATTTGAAAAAATTCACGGGAGGTAGCTTTTAAAAAATTGCTATGGCCAGCAATCACGACGCAGCTGCTTACGAAATCATGCCACCAGCCGTGTCACTTGACTTGCCAGTCCATGAGCCTATGGGCGGCCATCAAGTTAGTAACCAGCAAACTCGGCACCAGGGATTTTCACAACAGCACAGTCAGCGAACTACAAATGGTGGTCAACAGACCTCAAAACACCCTCAACCTTTCAACGGGCTTGCGTTCCACAACCCATTTGATATGAATTCGTATCCCATAACGAATCCACCCATCTACGACTCCACCATGCTTTTTCCGACCACCAGCGAATCTGGAATCACTCTCAGGAGACGTATCTCTATTTCCAATGGTCAGATTGGCCAGATCGTTAACCACGAGGCGCTCTTTTTGGATGAAGACTCCTTCGATGACATGTCTCCATACTCGGGACAGGGACCTCCACTGAGACCTCCACATTCGGAAACCGACAATCTGCTCCGTCCGCAAATTTCACAAATACCTCCCTCAGCTGGTTTTCCCGATGAAGGCGTGGCCCAGTATGCCCAGGGTGCAGTAATTCCGCTACCCCAGAATGCTCAACAGTCTCACCCTGAGGCCGTTGCAGGAATAGCTCAGCCACTTCCTGCGGACCTGAATTTGAATGGACAGTTGCGCGTTCCGCCACTGGCTCCAATTTCTCACAGCAACGTAAACCCTAACGTGAAACAACAGCCCCGCGAGGAGTATTCCGGGGTACCTCCTCCGAACCACCTGCTTATCTATAATAACGAGGTTATATACAACCCCAACAATGGGCCCATGCCTGGAACGGCCGCCTGGAAAAGAGAGCGCTTGCTTGAGCGAAATCGGGTTGCGGCGTCAAAATGCCGCCAACGAAAGAAGCATGCTCACCAGCAGTTGCAGGATAACATGAGCAAATTTGAAAATGAAATCAGCTCTCAGAATGTCAAAATTCAGAAGCTTGAAAAGCTCGTCAGTATATACGAACTGGCGCTCCAAGGTGTGATTAGTGGCGACGCACAGTTGCCTGTGAACGAGTTGCGCAAATACTTGGGCAAGAACATTGACGAGATTGAAATCTCGTGAATCAGTACGCGCGGTGGTTATAGAGCGGAGCGGGACACGTTATTGTTGACGCAACAAATTGACCCCCTCTATTCATAGATAGTATGTTGTTAATTAAACATGCTCTTGACGGGGACAAGTTTCATCGCAAGAAAAATAAACACATCCGGTAACCATAGCGTACATGACTTTATTTTAGGAGCCCCGCCCACGTCCTTCCTCCGTGGGCGTTCTCCTTCAACCTGCACACGCGAATTTTCGGTTCTTCATCACCATGTCGTTGAAATTACCATCTGCGCCCAATGCTGGCCTCTTCAAGCAAGGTTACTCTCTGTACCTGGCATCTGATGGCGCGATGATCCGTAATATTGAAGCGGTTCGTGAGATCAGCTCCGTGGTGCTCACATCCATGGGCCCCAGTGGCAGAAACAAGATTCTTGTCAATAAGCATGACAGAACTTTCATTACCAACGACGCAGCCACAATTTTGAGCGAGTTGGAGATCGTCCACCCCGCCGTGAAGATGTTGATCATGGCGTCGAAGCAGCAGGAGTTTGAGATGGGAGACAACACCAACTTGGTGCTTGTGTTGGCGGGTGAAATGCTCAACATCTCGGAAAAACTCATAACGATTGGTTTGAGTGTTCCAGAGATTGTGCTGGGTTTCAAGTTGGCCAACAGGTACTTGCAGGAAGTTCTTCCCTCGTTGGTGGTGGACAAGGTGGGTAGCATTACAGACAGTGCAGAGCTCCTAAAGGCCATCAAGCCGGTAATTGCTGCCAAGCAGTACGGCCTTGAGGACACGATCGCCAAGTTGGTGGTGGACGCTGTGAAGTTGGTGATCAACCCCAAAAGACCCACGGGTTTCAACATTGACAACATCCGGGTGGTGAAGATCATGGGTGGCAGTTTGACCAACTCCGAGGTCATCAAGGGCATGGTGTTTCCCCGGGAACCCGAGGGCCACATTAAGAACATCCACGAGAAGTCTAAGGTTGTGGTTTTCACCACTCCCATCGACATTTCCACCACCGAAACAAAGGGCACAGTCTTGCTCCACAATGCGCAGGAAATGTTGGATTTCACGAAAGGCGAGGAGCAGCAGTTGGACACGATGTGCAAGGAGATTTACGACGCCGGTGTGCGTGTGGTGATTGCGGGTTCCAGTGTTGGTGAGCTTGCCCTCCACTACTTCGACAAGTACGGCATTTTGGTGCTTAAAGTGCCCTCCAAGTTCGACATCAGACGTATCTGCCAAGTCTGTGGTGCCACGCCAATGCCCAGACTCGGAGCTCCCACCCCGGAAGAAATGGGTTCCATTGATATCATCGAGACGAAGGAGTTTGGCGGTGACAGAGTCACCATATTTAGACAGACGGAGGAGTCTACGTCGAGAACGTCCACGATCATTCTCCGTGGCGCCACCCTGAATACCTTAGACGATATCGAGAGGGCCATAGATGACGGAGTTAATGCTATCAAAGGCTTGACACACGACGGTCGCCTTTTGCCCGGCGCTGGAGCTGTGGAGATTGAGTTGGTGAAGTTGATTACCCAGCATGGAGAGAAAACACCTGGCTTGTTGCAGCTTGCCATCAAGAACTATGCCAAGGCATTCGAGGTTGTTCCCCGTGTTTTGGCCGAGACGTCCGGTCTCGATTCCACCGAAGCTTTGAGTCAGTTGTACGCTGCTCATTCGGCTCCAGACAATGCTGGATTGAGCAAGGGCTTGGATATCGAAGGCGCGTCCGAGGATGGCCTCGTGAACATCAAAGAGTTGGGCATTTTTGATCTCTTGTCCACGAAACTGTCGGCAATTGATCTCGCTACCGAAGCCGCTTGCACTATTTTGTCCGTGGACCAGATCATCATGGCTAAACGTGCAGGTGGTCCTCAGGTGCCTAACCAGCGTAAAGCAGGCAACTGGGACTCTGAGGATTAGGCCTGTACGAGGTTCTGCGAGAGAAGTTGTGAGAGTTGAACGGAGAGTCACACTTGGTGTACGTAATAATGCTAATGCTAAATCCTTTTCCCGGTAACCACGAACTGTTGAATGAGATCATGGTCTTTGTTGCCAGAAGCGTCTTCGGTGCCGCTGCTCACATCAAATCCCACCACGTTCTTAAGGTACGGCCTCGTGGAGTCGAGATTATGTGGAGTGAGGCCGCCCGCTAGGATGAACTTTCCTTCTAGATCGTTGAGCAAAGTCCAGTCAATAGCCTCGCCTTCTCCACCAGCCTCTGAGTCTAGAAGCGGTAGAATAAAATTCTTGGTGGGGGCGCTCAGAAGTGTCGGGAAGAATTCGTCCATGTCGGCCACTTGGTCCGGGATGACATACCTTTTAATTATGCCATACTTAGAGTAGCCCATGTAGTCAGCAGGATCTTCGCCGCCGTGAAGTTGGATAAAATCCAAGGACGCTTCATCAGCTAGCCGGAGCACATCGTCGATTTTCTGGTTGCGAAACACTCCTACCAAGAAAGGTCCGTTTTCGATTGTAGCACGATGGAATTTTTCAAAGTATTCGTTGGGAGACGAGACGTCCTCACGTGACATGTTCTCGATGAGCTCTTCAACAGACTTATGGGGTCTGTTCAAGCTATGTCGTTTCTGGCGAGCCTTCTCAGCGATCAGTCGAGCCACCTCAATGTCAACGGTCCTTTTCCTGTTGGGCACCATGATCACCCCAAGGAGATCAGCTCCGGAATCTAGGGCAGATTCAGCAGCCTCGACTGTCTGCAAGCCGCATATTTTCACTAGCCGTGGCATTACAAGAAGTTGACGGTGAGTAATCCTCAACTGTATGCACTCCGGTGATAAATCTAATCGCCATCTTTGCGGAAAAATTTGCCGAAGTTTTTGAAATTCTCGTTTATCTTGTTGACATGAATCTCACCGTTGATGCCTTTGAGGGGATTGTTCAATCTCAAGTTCTGGATTTTGGCTGTGTTCGACTTTAAGAAGTCCGGTAGCTGCGGTTCAGGCGATTTGCTGCCAACGACTTCTCTGATATTGATTTGTGGCGGGGCTGTTTGTGAAGCTGTATGTGCTGGTGCTCTTTGATCTTCAAGAAACGAGAGAATCAGACTTCTCGTGTCCGTCAATCCAGATCCGGCCAGCTGGAATGCCTCTTCATATTTGACGTAGTCAGCTTTTTCGACGCCTCGTAGCTGCAAAAACATTCTAAAGTTCTTGAGCGACGAATCGCCGATGTTGTCACAATACGCGCGGATGAATTCCTCCACTGGCACTTTGGAAACCTCGAGCAGTTCAAGCAACTTCTGCGTATTGTCAAATTGGCCATTTAAATATCTCAAATAAGCCTTTGGAGTCTTCAGCATTGCATCGTCAGGAACATTGCTGTCGTCAAAATTAGGATCTGTATAGAAGTGGAGCTTAGTCATGAATGCCCTCAACTCAGAGACATCGCTGCGGATTTGCTCCAAAGCAGGCGTCGGTAGAGGCGCAATAATTGCCAAATTTTTGATGAATGCCTTCATTAGCGATTCCAACAAACGATCACAGTAACTTCTAACATACGCCTCGCGCATGATCATTGGCAATGCGATTCTGTTACTCTCCGTGAGAGCCGCTATTAGTCCCAGTATATACGCTGGGGTATTTGTGGAGGAGTCAAAATTCACCCAGTCGTAGTTGATAAACTCTCTCCAGCTGAGCAGCGCGTTTGCTGATACTTTATCCACTAAAGCCTGGAGAGACCTACTACTCAAGTCAATGTAGACCGAGCGAGGAATTTCAAGATCAACCGAACCCTTGAGATTCTCGTCAATCACTTTGACCGCCTTGTCTTCCAAATCAGATATGTTGTTGCTGATATAGTCAGCTGTGTTCAAAACCATTGTGAGATATTTGTAAGGCTCAATTCCTCGTGGGTTAATAGATACTTGCTCAAGCACCGGGTACATTATCTTATTGGCGTACTCGTTGAGGTATTTGGCAAAGACACCCAACAAGTCCAATAAGACGCGACCACTGGAAAGCTTGACGGCCTGCACCAAGAGCTTCTGGTATGTACGAAACAACTCGACTGCCGAGTCGGCAAGATTGGGAACGCTGTTCACTTTGAGAACCAGGAGCAATTCCTGTGGATTGCTTGGTCCGACCAACTCAGAGGGAATCTTTGGGGAAGCATAAAACTCCATAAAACTCGATGCCAAAACGCTGTCCTGTTCCTGAACCCACGATTTGAGATATGGCTCGAACAGTTTCAGTATTATTCCAGAGAACTCTTCTGTCTGAAAGGTGTCGTTTAGCTGTTTTTCAAAGTTGAGCGAGTTGGTGAGTGCATCGAGGATAATAGACGCTGACGATGATCCCACACGAGGCAATTTGTCCACCAAGTCCTGGCTTGTCAATTTTGTAAAAAGCTTTGAGAGTTCACGATCAACTTCCCACAGCGCAGGGAACAAGCTCATGTGGTTGGTTCTGATGTTGGTAAGCACGTTGGTGAAAAATATGAAACGTCGGCTCAAATTCTCTACACTCCCAGCCTCTGCGGTAAATATCGACTGGAATTCCTTTAATTGGATATTGTAGAACCAAGTAAGGAGCTTGTCCTTATACTTTGGGCTTATCATCTCGAGAATCTCGCAGCCGTAAAGAAGCTCGTCGTTTTTGATGTTGTTCGTGAAGGCATCTTCAAAATCGATAAAAATGTCATCCACCAACTTATTCTGGGTCTGGTGGAGTTGTTGGTGGAGTACACTGATGTCGTCAAGTGACTTGTACGGCTGGAAGAAATCCAAGAGCTCCTTCACAGCACCAAGGGATGTTCCGATCTCTTTGTAATTGTGAGAATTTGCCGTTTCCATTAGGCTGGCATGTGCCTTCAGCAACATTTGCATGCGGTGGAGAATCTGCATCGATAATACCAAATTTTTCTTCACTGTGTCCCACTTTTGAATGGTTGAAGTCATCAGCATGATGGTTTCTTGGGTCTGCTCGGCCTGTTGTCGCATATCATCATATGATTGTAGGAGGTCGTCGATCTCGGTGTCGATGTTGTGTGGTTGATGATACGCAGAAATCTCGGCGGCGATGGAGGCATTGTTGGCTTTCTTGTAATTTTTTAGATGCGCCAAGACTTGGTCTATGTTTGAAAGTGACTGCGGACTTGAGAAGAGTCTCTGGAGCTGGTCCTCCGGGTCATAGACGAAACCCATGGTGACCGTGTATGTGAAACCAGTGTGCAGGCAAGGAAACAAGAAGCACAAGGAAGAGAAGACAAGCACCCTATTTTTCAATAGAGGGGACAAGGAGGTGGTGGTAGAAATTCAATTGACAGAAGAATAATAGCAACCGTCGGTATTGAAGGCAGGCAAGTACACACCGTGATGAAAAGACAGCTTGTTGCGAGTGGCCATAAATTTCGGAGCCGAATAACTACTAATTACTTTAGGTTCTCTTATATCAGCATCACGGTTCATATGTCACTCCTGAGAAAGATTTCGGACTAATCGTTAGTGCAAGGTGACTTGGCGACGGAACCAGTTCGAGGCAGGTGGACAGTCCTCACAGCCAATGCTAAACTTACAATTAGAAAAACGAAAGCCCTATCTTATTGTAAACCGTTCTGTAAGCCTAAATCATCCCTATCCAGATTTTAAAACGCAAGTGTGCTGCCATCGGGTACCACTACCGCAGTGGCAGGGAATTCTGTGGAAAATCACGAACCAGTGGTCCAGATTTGCATGGAAAATTGCAATACCGACTATAACGACTGCATTCAGAGGAAAGCAGCAGCCCGACATATTACAGCCTCAGAAATACAAGTCGGTGAATCACGACATACCACCTCCAAGGCTCAACCCAGGCACCCCACAAAGTCTCATATCAACAAAGAGTTGCTTGTGCCTCGGCTATATACAATAATTAAAGTCCCCCGCCATTTATGCAGACGCCAACTTCCTGTCTCGGAAAGTGTCGTTGTGCCAAAGATGAAATAGCCCCAATTGCCAACCACTTGCCCAAGTAGGCAATTTGCAGGTGCCGCATCAGGCAAAATAAACCTGCTTGTGTCCTGCACCTAGAACGGTGTCCTGGCGGCTCCGACAACACCGCAGGCAAAATAAATAGAAGCGGGGTGCACGTCGACCGACATATCTCAACCCGCTTTCCGAAAATCTTTTCGCAGACTGTCGTTTCTTCGTGGCATCAACTCCACATTTCCCATTGCCCCAATTGTCACGGTACTTGCTAGTGTGCACACTAACCACTCACCCCCACACTGGATCGACTCTTGAGACCTGCCAGTTTCACCACAGCCAGAGAATTTTGCGTACCTGAACTTCGTCGACAACCCGAACCGTCTTAATTTCAAAAAGCAATCCATCATGGCTCGTTTCAAATTCGGCAAGAAAAAGAAGGAGGTGTTCGATCCCAACTCGTCGGTTTCCACCACCGAAACTGACGACAACGTTCGCCACTCGTACCTCCGCAGACCATCAGTGTCATCTAAACAAGATCTCGGCAGCCCTGCTGAGCACCATCTGGCCGAGGAGATACACCGGCCCGAGGCCGGTGTTTGGTCCGAGGCCCACCAAGAAGGAACCGTATCAGGCACACCATGGAGAAGACATAAACTCTATGACTCGCCATTCCCACGGTACCGCCATACAGCATCGCAGGTTTCGTCCGACAAGAATGAAATTTTCCTCATGGGCGGATTGAAAGAAGGCTCGGTGTTCGGAGACACCTGGAGAATTATGCCTGAAATCGGGGCCGGCAACACAATTGTTGGACTCACCGCGCTGCACGTGGAGGTCGTCAACAACAACAACCCTCCGGCCCGTGTGGGACACTCGTCGGTGTTGTGTGGAAATGCCTACATCATCTACGGAGGAGACACCGTGGACACCGACTACAACGGATTCCCCGACGACAACTTCTACATGTTCAACATCAACAACCTGAAATACACCATTCCCCTGCACATTTTGAACAAGCCCAGCGGGCGCTACGGCCACCTGATTGGCGTGGTGCTGTTGTCGCAGTCGAGTTCCAGACTCTACCTTTTCGGAGGCCAGTTGGAAAACGACGTTTTCAACGATCTCTACTACTTTGAATTGACACTGTTTAAGCTGCCCAAGGCGCGCTGGGACTTGGCGGAGCCCGTCAACAATTTCAAGCCCCCTCCATTGACCAACCACAGTATGGCGGTGCACAAGACCAAAATCTACATTTTCGGCGGCGTCTACAACAACGAGAAGGTGTCGCGTGACTTGTGGTGCTTTGATACCGTAACCAGCAAGTGGCTGCAGATTGAGACCACCGGCCAGGAGCCCCCGCCGGTCAACGAGCATACCTCGGTGGTTGTGGGTGACCGCTTGTACGTTTACGGTGGAAATGACTTCTCGGGTATCATTTACGACTCTCTCTACGTCTTGGACCTTCATACCCTCAAATGGACCTTGTTGAGCAAAGAATTGAGCGTCCAGGGCCCTGGAGCTCGCTGTGGCCATTCCATGACGTATCTCCCCAAGTTGAACAAAATCTTGGTTCTCGGCGGTGACAAAAACGACTACATCTACAGCGATCCCAACAACTACGACACGTACGAGGAGTTTGATGGGAACGAGTACGGCACCATGGTGTACGAGCTCGATGTGGCCACGCTCGAAAACCACTTGCGTGGCACTGCTCCCAAAAGAGTGGCCGCATCTGCTGGAGGTGCTGCTGGCGTTCTCAGCAGAAGGGCGCCCTCACCGCTGCCTTCGGAAGATGCTCTCACTCGTCATCGCCGCAGTATGAGCGCTGGACCCGAGGAATACAAGACTCCGTTGGGGTCGACAGAGAGGCTCCCACGCTCTCTTGATCCTAGCAAAGAGCCGCCTGTGATGCCTGTTTCCGCCGCAGAGAGCACTATTGGCGACCGCTTTGTCGATGTTGACATCCCATCCAGTGCCATTAGCGAACGGGACATGACGTCGGAGATTGAGGACTCCAGAGAGCTCCCCGAGAGCAACCTCCATACAAACGGACGCGACTATATTCCCGAAGAGTCCGAGTTTCCCGACAAGGTGCGTGCCGAGAACAACGACACCCCGCTTTTGAACGACGACTTCGGTCACCTCAATCAGCCCTTCCTTGAGGGCGACGTGAGCGACGACTTCAGAGCAAACTCCACGTCGTCGCCTGTTGAGGCAAATACCGTTGGAATGTCCGGCGCGTCCAGAGACATCAACCGCTTCGAGCCCTCGACTGTCACGCCCAGGGACTACACCCCCAAGATTGTCAAGATCCCCAAGTACGGCAATGGCGGGCTGTCTGCCCGCACAAGCGAGGCCAGTGGCAGTGGTGACAATAGCGCGTTGGTCGCGAAGTTGAACGCAGAGTTGAAGAGATTGAAGGAGTCTACCGACAGTCAGCTCAAAATGGCAACCGATCAGATTTCCCGACTTGAGCAGGAGAACAAGGAGGCCAGAGTGCTTCAGGCCAAGGAGTTGCAGGAGCAGGAAGAGAGACATGCCAAACAGGCAGTGGCCAAGGACAGCATGATTGAAGAGCTTCGTCGCTCCATTGAACCCGCTGACCTCGAAGTCAACGGCGACGAGGATTCGAGCTTGTCGACCACCAAGAGAGGATTCTCCCTGTTGACGAAGTACAAGTTGTTGCACATGGAGTCAGTCAACCGTGTTGCCCACTTGGAAAACGAGAATGCACTGCTCCACGATAAGATTCTCAAGTTCGAGCCTTTCATGAACAACCAAATGGTGGAGGTGTCGTCATTGCAGAAAATCATCAAGGCGCAAGAGGAGAAGATCGTTGCCTTGTCTTCGCAGGTCAAGCTGGAGCTGGTATTGCTCAAAGAAATCTCGGACTGGAAGCACAAGCACGAGCAGTTGCAGCTTGACTTCGATAATTATCGCGCTGTGAACGGTGAAATTGAAATCTCGGATGCCGAGGACGAAGCGCAGATTCGCGATTTGGATCCCGGTAACAGCTCCATTGTCTCCACAAGGAAATCCAGAAGAGACATTTCGTCGCATCTCGAGCACTTGGTCGGCTTGTGGCTGACCTCTAATGATCCCGCAGCCAATGACGCACAGACCAGAGACCACAATGAGGTGTTGGTTGAGCAGTTGCAGAAACAGGTTGATGAATTGATGAAGACATCGCAGACACACCATGCCAGTTCCTCAGCAGAAGTAAAGGAGCTCGAAGAGGAATTGCAGAACAAGTTGCAGTCGTTGAAGACTTTCGAAGAAAACTACAGAGATGCTTTGCAATCGGTCAACAACACCAGCAAAGCGCTCAATCTTACCCAGGAGGAGTTGCACAGCCAAAAGGCTATGATCGAAAAGTTGGTGAAGGAGAACAACGAATTGAAGCTTTTCAAAAAGGCCAACGCCAAGCCAGCGGGCGTGGTTCCTAATAACCCCACGGTGGACACGCCGCAGGGTTACGATGAGGATGGATTCACCAGCGCCCACTACAACATGAAACTCAAGGACTTGGAGGCGGACTTGTATATTATGAAGCAAGAGCGTGACCTGGCGAACGCCGCAGTGACGCAGTTGAAGAAGGAGTTGTACTTGGCTCAGAATAACGCATGAGATTTTTGTGAGTAATAAATAATACACACTTTAAGGTATCGTGGGGTAGAAGAGAACCTGAGAGTCGTGGCGAAGGCTGGGTAAGCAGGGCCATTCGTGCTCTGAAAATACAGGAGAATCTTGAGGATTGGGAGTGGACATTCAAGCCCCCTCCAGCTCGCCTGGATCCAAAAAGATGAATTTGAAGTGTACGGTTTTGGTTGCGTGGAGCATCTCGTGATGACTATAGATAACACCAGCTCCCCGTATAGGCAAAACACGGTTACGTGGCGTTGGTATTCCGGCTCGATGCAGCCACAAGGCGATCGTTGACGGCGCTGTCGTAGTTGGGCACGTAGTCGGTGATGCCATCCAGACCAATGCCTTCGTGGATGTCTGGTGTGTCGTAGAGGTCATCGTCGTCGATCTGTGGCGACAGTCCCGAGGGAAACGCAGGTGTGAAAAACAGAATGGTGCTGTCGCCGTTGGTGTCCACTTCACGGTCGGCAAGCACGTTCTCCAAAATGTCTGCACCAGGGTCGATTGGGCTGACCGTGAGGGGCTCGTCTGGGTCAGAGATGTCCAACTGCGGCTCGGAGGGAAGGAGACTCTCTTCGCGAATCCGCATTCGGTCTTTTTCAGACAACGCGCTCTGCATCGGAGTAGGCAGCCTGGCATTCGCAGTGTCTTCGTAAGTGGGAGCGGTGAAGGTGCCTTCAGCAGCAGAAGAGGCAGCAATGTATGGGGGAATCTCGAAATCAGAAACAGGCACGGTCTCTGGAATGGATTCAAAAGCGTTCGAAACCGAGGGATGGCGCACCACGTTGGAGTGAGGCGAGTTGGAGTCGGTGACAGAGGCAGAGGCAGCCATGGGCGAGTTGGCCATGCTGTCGGGCGAGCGGTCCGCCTTCTCCAGGCGGTGGGTTCCGATTATGATTTCCGAGGTAATCTGGAGAAACTTGCGCGATCTTTTGTACTTGTCCGTGTTGATGAAGTCTGAGCGATCCAGCGCGGAAACAGGACGGAAGCTGAAACCCGAGGGAAGGTTGGAGGCGCCGGGTGAAAGGCCAACATTCAACACCTCCTGCGCGGCCAGTTTGGGCTGTTCAGAGGGGCCCTCTAGACTCAACGATCTGCCAGAGAGGTTGAGCATCACCTCCACAAAATACTGAAACGACACGGTCGGACATTTGGAGATGGTGGGGAAGGCGTCTGGAGGCACGCGAAGGCTGGTGTTGATTTCCGAAGAAAACGTCGTGGGGTCCACGAAAAGCGGCACTACCAGCTGGGCTAGGTCCTTGCGAAACGTCTCGTAGCTGCCGTCTGGCCCATAGTCGAGATGGCACACGCGCACCAACGTCACGATGATACCCTTGGAATCCTGGATCTTCTTGAGGTGGTTGATGGTGAGCTTGATCGGAATAAGCTCGCCGCGAATGAAGCCCCGGTGTGCCACCTCCATGGTTACACGAATAGCGTTGGGTCTGGCCTGGTCAGCTCCACCCAGCACCATGCTGGTGTTACCCGGGCTGACCTTGGCAATCAGCAGCCCCGGCGTGGCGTTGTCTTGTGGCGTGTGCATGCTTTCGTTGTCGGAGTTGTAGGAGGAAATGCTGGGGGCGGTGGTGGCTGTGGAAGTCAGCAGTTGCACACGCGAGAGCACGCGATTCGACCGGGGATCTCTGATAATGAGACGCTTTGGCTTTGGCGGTGGAAGCGTCGACACGTCGATCGGATCCACCAACGTGATGATCTTTTCCGACGTGTACGTCGGCAGATGGAGTTTCGAAAGCGAACGCGCTCGGGCAAAGAGTTCGTTTGACGGGCTGGCGCTTGGCGAGTTGGGCTCGGTGTATTCCGGAGCATTCGCCGCCCGTAGCACTGTCTTGAGAACGTAAACGATGGCGCCCTTGCCGAAGTCGATGCTGGTGTACACTCTCTTGTTGGGGAGCTTGACGATGAAGGGGAAACGATGCTCTCCCTTGTAGAGACCGTTGGTAAAATCGTCGGCGACCGCGTCGGCGTTCAGCTGCAGCGTTTCGGGTCCGTAGATTTTGATGGTGTGGTTGAAAAGCACATGTTTCAGCGGCCGTAGTTTCAGCAGCGGCAGAGCGTTGAGCTTCACGAACCCCGAGAGCAGAAACACAATGGCGATGTTGGCGAGGTTTTTGCGGGTCTTCAAAATCACCTGCCCGCTCACCTCTTCGCCAGGAAGGTACAGTTTGTGCGGGAAGTCGAGGGCGATGTAGAATTCGTCCACCGAATTGTGGTCGATCTTGTAGCCGGCCAGCACATCGCCAGGTGCTCGCGATAGCTTGCCAGGCATGAATTTGGACACAGTCCTTCGCATCAGAGCCGCTTTGGGTGGGGTTACTCCGAGTGTTCTGTGTGTGGTGGTCCGGGCAGCCTTGGTGGGAAGAGGGCGGGTGCCAAATGAACGCAGCAGGTGTCGAGGCAGATAGCAAGCTTGAATGTTGCAGAGTAAACAGCGGCCTCGGATATGCCAATGAAACGGTTTCTGGCCAGAGTTTGCTAGGAAAATCTCACGACCACACAATGAGAACGATGGTAGACGTAGCGTTGATCTTTTGACGGGGCGACGTGCAGGACAACGGGGCGGGGCTCGGAAAGTGACTGGAGTGGCGGGGAAAACTCGCCGAAATCGGCGAGACTACGGCCTGATATACTACGGAGTTTTTTGTGTTCGCTCAGGCCAACAAAATCGTTTTTTTTCTCGTTTCGTGTTCGCCTTTTAAGGTTTGACGTCTCTCCCTTGTTTTAGTCCGCAAAGAGAGGTTATTCCTGTATGCAGCTGAGGCTTTGATCGAAACCCACACGGGCAACCCAGGTGCTAGCGCCGAGCGGAGCAGGCGACGCTGGCCAAATGGAATGGTCAGGCTCTATGGCACCATCGGGCGAGTGGTCACGTGACCGGTCCTTCTAGAACCCCCGGGCCGCGCGCCTGGCGTAAAAGGGCGTCTACTGCCTTGAGTGCGTTGGGGGCCCAATCGAGTAAGGTTGCGAGCCCCGGCGTCGCGTAAAGAAAGCGCAAGGTTTCCTAGCCAGCACAGAGGCTGGAATTCCGGCGGTGGTTCCTTGGTAAGGGAGATAGTTTGCTTTGGCGTAAATGCATACGTCATGGGGATGTGGATATGTCTTCCACGGGCGAGTTCTACGTCTTCGGTGCAAGCTTCGTGTGAATTTATGCTTGCAGAAGCGAGTGGAGCTGCATCAAGCAGACGTGGGTTCCCACATACACGAAATTCTGATTGGGATGGATAACTTTTTCATTTCTATGGAATAATCTCTACCCGTGAGACGAATCTCTGTTTCTCGTGGCGATATCTATGCAACGGGAGGTTCGTCTCGTGTTCTCGCGCAACTGAGGCTCCAGCACCCTGACATGAGTTTCCCCTCCGTGGCAGACGATCTCGATTCCGCAGCATGAGCACGTAGTATTCAGGTGGTGGAAAAGTTCTCCTGCCGTCGAGCTCTACGGCGTACGTCATGGGATGCCCCACTTCATGAGAAGCTCCACACCGCAAGATGCTTTCCACAAGATGCTCACACCAAGATGCTTACACCAAGATGCTTACACCAAGATGCTTACACCACAATATGCCCCCACCCGATGGCCCGCAACCATCAACTCTAAATTCTCCATCCAGCCTGCCCGTCTACGTTCTCTCGCTCTGGTCGTCCATTCAAAGGGTCCTATGTTCCGATGTAACTCAAATGCATATTTCTGGCTTAGTATCTGCCTCTGCCGCCTCTTCCGCCTCTGCCACCTCTGCCGCCTCTGCCGCCTCTGAAGTTGTTTCCGTTGGCAGGGTCTCTGGGGGTGCTGAAGTCCAATCTCACCGAACGTCCGGCAACGTCCTGGCCGTTGAGTGCCTCCAAGGCAGCCTTGGCCTCGTCAACGCTGGCAAACTGAACGTATCCGAAACCCTTGGGCTGACTGGTCTCGGGGTTCATGGGAATACGGGCAGACACCACGGTACCCTGGGCTCCGAAGAAGTCGAACAAGTCCTCCTTGGTGGCGTCAAAGTTCAAGTTACCCACAAACAATGTGTCGGAGGGGTTGGAGAGCACATCGCCAAACTTCTGCGCACGGTCCACCCGAGGAGGTCTGGAAGACGAAGCGTCCAATCTGATGGCACGGCCGTCGATCTCCTTGCCCTGGTACTCAGAAAGCGCAAGGTCCGAGTTCTCCTTGGTGTCGAAATCGACGTACCCGTAACCACGCGAGCGGCCGGTTCTCTTGTCGGACATCACTCTGCCGTTCAAGAAACCCGCGGCGTCCTTGAACTCGCTCTTCAACCACTCGTCGTCAACGTTCCACGAAAGGCCTCCCACGAACAACACAGAGGGCTCAGCAGTAGGCGCAGCAGCCTCGGCAGGCTCCTCGGTCTTCTGCTTCTTGAACTCGGCAGCGTCCTCGTCGTCGGCCTTTCTCTTCTTGGAGTCAGAGTCCGAGGACACCTCGGCAGCCTCCTCGTCGTCGTCCTTCTCGGACTCAGAAGCGTCGGACTCGGCCTCAGACTCGGATTCAGACTCAGAGCCGGATCCAGAGCCAGACTCGCTGGAGCTGGCGTCGGAGGCAGAAGCGTCGGGCTGGGGCTCGGCGGCCTTCTTGGAGACCTTGGTAACTTTCTTCAGCTCGGATTTGGCCATTGTGGGAAAAAAGTGCTGTGGTTGGGGAGGTGAAAAATGGGAGATGAGCGGCCTGCAGTGCGGAGCGCGATGAGATGCGGGCGGAAAAAAACCCGTGCCGCCAGAGGGCGCCGGCACGCACGGTGGGGGGAAAACGGCGGATTTCGACGCGCCGGAGCACGGCGACGCCGCCACGGCCAAACGCCGGCGCTGGTATGCTCTGTGGACACGGCGGCCGCCGTCACGTGCGCATGTGCACGTGACCTCGCACGTGACCGCGGGCTCGGCTGCGGGGCCGAGTTCCCACGTGACTTCCAGCGCAGTTCGCTTGCCTATTCTGGCAGTGAGTCACCGCGTGATCCGCGCATCCCCACTGCACCCCACCTGGGCCGATGTGGGTGGGGTCAAGCCTGTACGGGCCGAAAGGTGCGCGGGAAATTTTTCGATTAGTCACCTCGCCATATACCAGACTTAAAGTCTTTGTTTCAGCCACCAGCACAGCACACACCTTTGGTATAAATCAAAGAGGGAAAAGCATAAAAACGACCAGTCCAGTGCTAAAACAACCATCTCCTCCCAAATATGTTCAGGCTGACTCGTGTGAACCTCCAGAAGGTTCTGTATAACATCAAACCCTACAAGAACATGCTCAAAGACCCTTCGGTCAAATACGCTGCGTTTGCCGGGGTGGATCTCCCCGACAGAACGTGGCCCAACAAGAAAATCACCAAGGCTCCCAGATGGCTTTCCACCGACTTGAGAGACGGCAACCAGTCGCTTCCGGACCCCATGTCGGTTGCTCAGAAGAAGGAGTACTTCAAGAAGTTGGTGGAGGTCGGATTCAAGGAAATCGAGGTGTCGTTTCCCTCGGCCTCGCAGACCGACTTCGAGTTCACCCGCTTCGCCGTCAAAACCGCCCCAGACGATGTGGCCATCCAGGTGTTGACGCAGTCCAGAGAGCATCTCGTGCGCAGAACGGTGGAGTCAGTGATTGGCGCCAAAAAGGCGGTGATCCACTTCTACCTCGCCACGTCCGACAACTTCAGAGACATTGTGTTCAACATGTCCAAGGAGGAGGCCATCGCCAAGGCAGTGGAGACCGCCAAACTTGTCCGTTCGTTGACCAAAGACGACCCCGACCCAGTCAAGCAGGCGACGCAGTGGACTCTTGAATTTTCGCCCGAGTGCTTTTCCGACACCCCCAGCGAGTTTGCGGTGGAAATCTGTGAGGCGGTCAAGGCAGCCTGGGAGCCCACCGCAGAAAACCCGCTCATTTTCAACTTGCCCGCCACGGTGGAGGTGGCCAGCCCCAACGTGTACGCCGACCAGATCGAGTACTTCTGCAGAAACATCACCGAGAGAGAGAAAGTCTGCGTTTCTTTGCACCCCCACAACGACAGAGGATGTGGAGCCGCGGCGGCCGAGTTGGGCCTTCTTGCCGGCGCCGACCGTGTGGAGGGCTGTCTTTTCGGAAACGGTGAACGTACTGGTAACGTTGACCTCATCACCGTGGCGCTCAACATGTACACGGACGGCATTTCTCCCGGGTTGGACTTCTCCGACATCGAGGAGCTCATTGATGTGTCCGAGAGATGCAACAAGATCCCCGTGCACCCCAGAGCGCCCTACGCCGGCTCTCTTGTGGTTTGCGCCTTTTCTGGTTCTCACCAGGACGCCATCAAGAAGGGATTCCAGAAGGCCGACGAGAGAGCCAAGAACGGCGACACCATGTGGAAGATTCCCTACTTGCCAGTGGACCCCCAGGACCTTGGCCGCAACTACGAGGCGGTTATCCGTGTGAACTCGCAGTCGGGCAAGGGCGGTGCTGCGTGGGTCATTCTTCGTTCGCTTGGTCTCGACTTGCCCAGAATCTTGCAGGTGGAGTTCTCGTCGGTGGTTCAGGACGAGGCGGATCTGTTGGGCAGAGAGCTCAAGACCGAGGAGATCGTGGCGCTTTTCGAGAAGCACTACATCTACACCGGCACGGCCACCATTGCCTTGGACGACTACCAGCTGAGCAAGACCAAGGGCGAGAATGCGGTGCGTGAGCTTACCGCCGACTTGCGGGTGAACGGCCAGCCTCTCTCGATCGACGGTGCTGGAAACGGTCCTATTTCTGCGTTTGTTGATGCGGTGGCCAAGCAGTACGGCACCTTGTTCGAGGTGGTCAACTATGTTGAGCACTCGCTTGGCTCCGGCACTCAGGACAAGGCTGCCACCTACATTGAGGTTTCGTACTTGAGCTCTTCCGGCGACAGAGTCACCAGATGGGGATGCGGTGTGGACAGCGATGTGTCCAAGTCTTCGATGAAGGCCATTGTTGCGGTGTTGAACTCCCTCATTGCTGCTGGCGAGCTTTCGGTCTAGATGGCTGAAGTAGTTTTGAACAATCTGGCTTTGCTTAGTATTTTGTAGGGCGGCGCAGGTCTGTGTATTTGCTTGCTTCGGGGCTGACTTCTCTGTTCTCTGCTTGGTCTCCTGCCATTGCCTCTGGCTGTTCTTGACGGTTCAGTCTATAGACTCTGTGCGTTGGCCCACACTGGCTGTTAACGCAATTGCTGTGCACTCTTCTGTTCGCAACCACTCACTCTCATATTAATAGCTGCTCTACGCCCTTTTTCGTTTCCTCTTCATTTGTGTCCTCGACGTCACTTGTCCACACCTTCACCTCTTGCTCGCTGCTCACGCTCGACCAGACAATACTCTCTAAACACACCCGTTGTACGCCAAGTCACTAAGACTTCACGGCCCTTGTCGAATCATTTTGCACCACTATTCTGCCTGCCCTCTTTAAATGCTTACTTTTCGCCTTCCACCGTACCTTTATCGACGTTTCGGCTGCTGTTCTGCCTCTTTCTGCCTCGAATTCGCCAGTACACCGCCCCCATCATGTCCCAGTGCACCCGCCCCATTCATTACAACGCCCACTAGTCACCCTACCCTCCTCCACGCCTTCTCCCCAATTCTCCACCACCACCACCCGGTCAGCGGTCGGTGTGACCGCGAGGGCACAAGCCCTCGTCGCCAGGCCGCACCCGACCCACCGCGCCTGCACGCAGGCCCGCACCCAGTCCAGCGATTTTTTCTCTCACAAAAATTTTCAATCTCGCAGAGTTCCAACCAACTATCAAATGTCTGATTTCCAGCCAGTTGTTGTCATCGACGGTAAGGGCCACTTGCTCGGTCGTCTCGCCTCCATCATCGCCAAGCAGTTGCTCAACGGTCAGAAGATCGTTGTCGTGAGATGTGAGCTGTTGAACATCTCCGGTGAATTCTTCAGAAACAAGTTGAAGTTCCACGACTACTTGAGAAAGGCCACCAGATACAACAAGACCAAGGGTCCTTTCCACTTCAGAGCTCCCTCCAGAGTGTTGTACAAGGCCATCAGAGGTATGATCCCCCACAAGACTGCCAGAGGTAAGGCTGCTTTGGAGAGATTGAAGGTTTTCGAGGGTATTCCTTCCCCATACGACAAGAAGAAGCGTGTCGTTGTTCCTCAGGCTTTGCGTGTGTTGAGATTGAAGCCCGGCAGAAAGTACACCACCGTGGGTAAGTTGTCCACTGCTGTGGGTTGGAAGTACGAGTCCGTTGTGGACAAGTTGGAGGAGAAGAGAAAGGTGAGATCCGCCGAGTTCTACGCTAAGAAGGCTGCTTTGGCCAAGAAGATCGCTGCCGCCGAGGCTCAGACCGCCGACTCCGAAGTTGCTAAGAAGTTGGCCACTTTCGGTTACTAAGCGTGCAATTATTATAGGGCGCGTTCGGGCGTGTTAATACATCTGTATCGAAAATTTGTAGTACACAAGTTGCACTTCGACTTGTAGATGCTCATCACGTCAGCCATTGTGACGTATCGAGCAAGGTTCGAGAGCCGCTGAGCGCTGTAGACAGAAGTGCCTGCAATTTGCAGAAACCCCGTCATCGCCTATCGCCTATCTCCTCTGCACGCAAAATCTTGTCTGCGACTCTTGGTGTGTTTTGGTGTATTTTTGTGGTATCTGTTGTGTGCGCTAAAGCTGATATCGACAACCCCGCCTGTCACCGTATTCTCCCACCACAATCCATGAGAAGCAGAACATTTGCACGCAGCGTGGCCACTGTGGGTTCTATTTTGAATGGAGAGCGCATAGTTGGTTCAAATTTGACGCCCGTCCTTTCCCACACCGGAGACTTGCTCTGCCAATATCTGCCTATCGAGAATTTCCGGGACCAGCTCCCCCAGATCTGCGAAGATGCCCACCGTGGCTTTCTTGAATGGAACTCTATTCTGCCGTTCGACCGAGCGGAAATTCTTCGCAGTGCTGGCAGAATAGTGGAGCTCAATCTCCAGAAATATGTCGACGCCCATCTCGCTATTGGCTCTGGCAAGGTATTCGCCGAGCAGTGTGCTCTCAATTCCGTCAAAATTATCAACGAATGTGCCAATACGGTCACAAGCCCCGAGGGCGTGGTGGCTAGAGTGGTAGGAAATGAGCTTGCAATGGTGGTGAGAACTCCGGTTGGCCCAGTGTTGTCCATTGCGCCATGGAACGCACCCACGCCACTCTGGGCACGTGCAATATTTGGCCCGTTGGCAGCAGGGTGTTCTGTTCTTGCCAAAGGCACGGAAAAAGAGCCAGTCATCTCCAGCTTATACGTGGAGCATTTGCTTGAAGCTGGGCTTCCCAAAAAAGCGATCCAGTTGTTCTACGTTAATGAAAAAGACCATGAGGAGGCTACGAATGTGTTGATTGCTGATCCACGTGTGGCCAAGATCAACTTCACAGGCTCCTCCAAGGTGGGTGCGCTGATTGCAAAACAAGCGGGCCAGAATTTGAAACCTGTTCTCCTCGAACTCGGAGGAAAGAACTTTTCTATAATCCAGCAAGACGCAGACATTCCCAAAGCAGCTGCGGTGAGCTTGCTCAGTGGCTGGTTGCACATGGGTCAGATTTGCATGGCTGTCGATAACATCTACGTTCACGAGTCGGTATACGATGAATTCAGGGCGGCAATTCTAAAGGAGGCCGACCAGCTTTCTAAAATTCCTGATTTTAATCTCTCGCAGAGAGACGTGGGTGGAGCCAAGAAGATCGAGGCTATGGTAGATGGTGCGGTTGAGAGTGGTGCTAGCGTGATGTATGGCCAGCACTCCAGAGCAGACGGGAGTTCTTACCAGCCGATCATTTTAGAGAATGTCACTGGTGACATGGAGATCAGCTCCGAGGAGATCTTTGGGCCCGTGGTGTCGTTGATCAAATACTCAGATACCGACGCACTAGTGGAGCACATCAACCGCTCGCGGTACGGACTCAAATCGTCAATCTGGAGCAAGAACACACTCTCTGCCATTGCGTTGGCCAAACGCATTGATGCTGGCGCTGTTCATATCAACAGCTCCACTGTGCAAGATGAAGCTACCACGCCACATGGAGGCGTCAAGAACAGCGGCGTGGGACGCTTCAACGGTGGCTGGAGCATACAGGAGTTCACTTACGCAAAGACCATTCTGGTGGACCAGTAAACGAAGTCAGCGTGGCGGATCTAGGTCAAATCAATAACCAGCTTTGCTGAGTGTCTCTGCAATGTCCAAATACAACGCAATCGGATTGAATTCAGGTAGCTTATCGAAGATCACCCGATCTACCGTCGCCTTTATGGTGTTAGTCCAGTTGATCAAGTCCAAGTGATCCACATTCTGGAGGGTGCCGAGGTACTCACCCCAGATGGCCAGCTCCACGCTCACCATGCCGTCGTTGTCTGTTAAACCGCCTTTGGCCTGGATAGCCAGTTTCATGATTTCATATGTGGCTCTGAAAAGCTTGAGGCCACTTGGGTTCATCAGGGCGCCATATGAATAGTACGCGACCGAGGGCTGGTCGGGAACCTTCTTGTTGAACTCGGCCATGTATGAAGTGGTCAATTGCGGTATAGCCCGCGGGCAGATTTTTAGCAAGTTGTCATCTTTTTGCACAATGCCCATCACGAAGTCTGCACATTCAGACCCTCTGTGAGGCGTCGCAACCGTGGTGAGGCTCACCACCTCGTAGGGCGAATCTTCAGTCTGAATTTTGGATACTAAATATCTAGAGTCTAGCCCGCCCATCGAGTGTCCCACCAAGTTAATTTTCATGCGCTCGCCTTCGTTGGCCTGAAGCTCTGATACCTTTTGGGATATGAGGCCATCGAGAGCTTCTGCTCTTTCTGCAATTGTTCCAAAAGGCGGAACTTTCGCGGTGATGACAGTTGCACCTGCGGCTGTAAGTGCTTCTTCGATCCCAAACCAGTAGTTGACCATGAAACTTCCATTGCTCACACCATCAGAAACCGTAGCAAGCTGCTCTTCGTAGCTTTCGTCGGAAGGCCCTTTTGCCTTGACATTTGACTGGAAAAGCACTAGCGTGTCGAATCCAGAAAGTCCGTGGCAGAGCACAATTGGGTACTTTGGCGCGTTGTATTTATCACGAACCGCCTTGAACTTATCGGTGATGATCTTGAGGTCGACACTAGGCGGACTGGATTTTGGCGGACTGTCGAGAAGAATTACAGATCTGTGTCTGTCCCAGATCGAAAAGGCCGCCAAAGTCAACACCGGGGCGAAGCCGCCAATTCGAGACATGAGGATCTGGGTTGCTCTGCTCAGAAATTGTGCAGAATGGCCGCGAATGTGGTTTTATGTAGTTAACAATGAGCAGCTACAGCCGAAAAAAATGAATAGAGCAAAATGCACTGTCTGCAATTCCGGCGCACGGCTATTTTAGATACCGTGACGAATATTCGCAAACCTTGAGGATCAGAAGCCATAAGTATGCTGGGTTGTGAGATCGCTAAGCCGGGGATGCATCTCATATAGATCTTATATATAGATATACCTCCAGGCGTAGCATTGTGTTGGTAATCCTCTGCTTCTCGGACTAAACCTGCTTCGTGTCTCATTATCGTCCGGTAGACATTATATACATCTCTGCTAAATCATTCCGGGCCAAGTGACTATTAGTGGCCCGAAATGGCGCGAATCATCAATTCCTTGATCCCTCCAATCATGTTCAACGACTTCAACCCCAAGCCCCGCACGAACACCACCGGCGCAAAGTCGGTGGAGAATATCTTGTGCAACTTGTCACACACGCCCATCAACACGTGGTTGGAGGGCCACGCCTGCGCCACAAATGGTTCCAAGACAAGTGGAGACCCAATGTCAAGTCCGCGGTCTACGCCTGTTTCAATTGCAGATACGAGCGCAGCCACATCCGTCTGGCCCATATTGAGCCCTTGTCCTGCTAAGGGATGCACAGTGTGCGCTGCATCTCCGATTAGGGCGACCCTAGGCGCAATGTACGAATCTGCATGCAAAAACTTGAGAGGAAATCGGGCTCGAGATCCTGGGATCACCTCGGCAATGGGTACCGGGAAGTTCTCGTCGAGAGTCTCCGAATCGATTTTCAGCATCCGCCACTTTATCTCGTCAATCGCCAGCATATCGGCCGGGTTGATTTGGAGTTGCTTGTAAATGTAGCGCAAGTCGGTTTCCTCCAACACCATAGCCGCGGTGAGAAGATGGGGGAAAATGTCGTCGTGCACTTTGAGCAAAACCTCAGCCAACTCAGGTGGGCTGGACCACACAAATGTTGCGTTGTCTTCGGGGAGCGGAAGAATAGCCAATGGCCCCGTAGTGAGAAACCGCTGCCACGCAATCAGCCGGTAGTCCTCAAAGGCAAGCTTGAGCGTGCCGACCACGCCAAACCGATCGTAGTTCCACCCACGTGACATAATCCCCGCGTGTGCCCGTACAGGCGAATTCTGGCCGTCGGCGCCTACTAGGAGCCGAGCCTGCAATTTCTCTCCCGAGTCTAGCGTCACCACAGGCCACTCGAGGCCCATGCCATCGCCGTGTTCACGCGAAATATCCGTCACTTTCGTGCGGTCTATGATCTCTGCCTCAAAGACTTCTTCTTCCGCAGCCGCCTCGTTCAACTGGTCGATCTTGGCCAACAACGAGCTCTGAATGTGCACGACTTCACACATCGCCGCGAGAACACCAGACTCTCCGTGGCTGTCGTACACCGTGGAGGCGTCAAAGTGGATGCGTGCGTCGGCGTCCTGGCCGTCGTAGGCCACCATGTTGTCATAGAACTTGATGCGGTCAAAGTCCACGAAATCCCAGTTGCCCGACTTTGCCATCATGAATTCCACTGTGGCAGGCGTTAGCGAGACAATTCGGTTGGTGAACTGCTCAGGGGGCGTCGCAACAAACTGGCGGGCTGGCTCCAAATCCGACCCTTCAACCAAAGTGCACGAGAGGTGCTTCGTTTTCGGCGAATTTTTCAAGGCGGCCATAAGAGAAAGACCCGCAGGACCACCGCCAACTATGACAATATCTCGGAGCCGAGGTACTGCGTCTGTGGCAAGTCGCCGGACTGAAGTGAACATGGTGGTGTGAGTCGCGAGGTGGGGGTGGGCTCACATGGAGGAGGAAACCACGGCGAGTTATGAGCGAATTGTAAGAGGGCGTGCGATAGCGTCGCGATTTGAAAATTCGGCTATACTGTATGAAACTCTGCTATCCTAGATTTTTTGGGCGATCATGTCATCGGTCAAGCTCTGCTCCAGCACCTTCTTCCGCTCCACTTCTTATGGGGAGGGTAATGTTCAGCAGGCGGCGGTGCTCGCAATTTGTGGCCTTGGTCTCTATGTCGTTCTCGTCAATTCCTGTAAATATTTGCATATTTTATTCCATGGTGTCGCCGTGGCAGCGTAGCCTGCTAGCACTCGGCACTGTTTCACTCTACTCTGCTCCACTCTACTCGTCCACTTTCTGCTTCTTCGCGGCCGGCTCGTCGTCGCTCAAGTCCAACTCCTCCTCCTCTTCCGAATCGTCATCATCATCATTTCCATTGTTGACCGCCTCAGCATAGTATCTCACGGCATTCGGAAACACATCGTCGACAATCAAGCGAGCAAGATCTTCTCCGGCTCGGAACTCCTTGGCAGGTTTGCCGCCTGTCCAGGCAAACCACGCAAAGAACGATCTCATTCCCTGACGGTATTTCTTCTTCTGGTCCGCGGTATAGTCTCCGTCTTTCTCTTTCCTGATGTTCTCAGGGCTGATTTCCAGCAACTCCTCGGGCCACTCCACACTGACAGGCTCTGACAGCAATGTCTCTTCGCCGTCCTCATCTCTCACATAAAACTTCTTTGTCACTATTTGAGAGGGCACGAGGCCCGATTCGTCGTGGAATGTGATGGAGATGGAAAAGTCTCGGTAGTGGCTTGGCTCCTTGCCATCGCTAGCCACCGCATATTCCACGTAAATGTCTTTAATGAAATCTAAGTATTTGAGATCATCTGGACGGACGTACTCTGCGAAATCGTCGTTCTCGGCCAATACAATGTACCAGAACTGCGGTATATCAGAAGTGATAGCTCTTCTCTTGGAGTAAATGTTCTGGGTTTGCTGGATTCGGAAAATCTCAGCTCGCTTGTCGGCCGCGGCCATTTCCTGCTCACATTGAGCCAATTCCGTGAGTTTTTGGCTGAGTGCTTCAGCGTTGTCTGACATATGGTGCGGCTGCGTACAGGCGATGCCGTTGGGAACTAGAAGCTAGGAAATGAAAATTGGTGCAAATCTTGGTGCAGCTACCGATTGGAGAATTCTGGGTTGGTTATTCCTAGCCCTCTGTGTAGTTCAGTCTCTCCTGCTAGTTTTACGACCTCAACGGATTTTTCTTTCAGAACTCTACCACTCTTAGTTGGCTCTACGGAGCAGATGGAAGTGAATTTTTGAGCTCCCGGCACTCTATGTAAAATTCAATCTCTTACCGCTATGCTGCCTCCAGGTGGTTCTCAACTCTCCCAATTCTTCTAACTCTGCCATTCTCCCAATCGCAAGGTGCCTACAAGTCATACCTCGTTATATGCATTGACAGTGTAGACGGCTCGGTCTACATCTTTAAGTCATCCTCCGTAAGTCCGCTTCTTCCCTTGCCTCTTCTCCGCTCTATCTCCTTCGCTCTACTTCCTTCCTCTTCTCGTCAACTCTGGAAGCTTGAACGGCACGCGCAATACCGCAATCTTGTGAGCTGTAGCTTCCTTCTTGGAAATACCAAGTGCCTCGGCTCTTCCCACCGGCATTGGCTTCACTGTAGTGCCAACAACCCGCAAAAGCAGCACAAGTCTCGAAGGTTTCATGTTCAACTCGTGGGCCAACGGAACAACATCGATAGTGAAGTCCTCAATGTGGAGAAGCAACACAATCAAGTAGCAAAGAAGCTTGTCTTCGTGGAACGGATCAATGGCAAACAGGCGATCTTTGGCCTTGCCGAAGTTTGTCGTTCTGGCCACTGCGAAACGAGAAACGACTCCATCCACCAAAACGTCAGCGGGCTTGTTGCCCAACTTCTCCATAAGTGTGTTTTTGTCGCGAACACGCCTGTTGTGATATACGCCAAGCAAGAGCGATGCGTAGTATACAAGCCCGACTTTCTCCGAAAGACCAGCATTCGCAAACTTTGTGGCTAAACCATTGAGGTACGCCGAAGTGGAAAAGGGTAGGAGCTCAGAACGCTGCAGTTCGTCGGCGGCATCGACAAGAGGCTGTATCCGAATCGACTCCCACTCGTTGTCGGGGATCACACTGTCAAGACTGTAGATATTCTCCACCAGAGTAGCGTCAACATTCGCCGCAGGTGTAGGCCGAGCAGCCTCGGCAGAGTCGGCAAGTGCAACACGTGTGGGCAAGTCGACGGTCAGCAGCTTGACATTGTCGACAATGTCCATTTCCATAGCCAGCAAGCCTTCGGTGTCGATACGATTTCTCTCCAAGTTGACAAGCGCAGCTTTGGCCTTCTTGGTACCAAAAGCCTGGCCAAGGGCAGTCCGCTGAAGATAGTTCTGCACTCCAAGCGACTTGATTTTGGGGCCCTTGTGAACTCTGCTGTTGCGTGATGTCACCTGGCCATACATGAGTGGAGCTTTGAAGAGTTCCACCGCTTTCGAGCGGGGATCGTATAAAGCAACAACGTAGTCGTTGTTTTCCTCGTTTTCAGCCGCGGTCTGCGCGTTGTAGTCGAGTGTCTCGTTCTCTCCGTGCAAGAGATACCGGTCTGCTCTCTTGTGCTTGAAAAGGTCGAATTTCGTGGCTGGAGGAATGTTGAGCCCGTTGAAAAATGCACTGACGGCAAATTTGGGCTCGTCCTCGACGGCTGCCACTGCAAGGTCTGTGGTTTTTTTGGACATGGTAGTTGACGACGGCCTGGTGGTGGGTTTTCGCATCTCATCGCACATCCACCTTCTGGGTTGTGTGCAGGATCGTCCACCACTGATGAACGCGGGGAAGTCCCACTACGACGTGCTTGGCGTGGCGCCGGCGCTGCTGCGGCTCGAAATCAAGGCTGCCTATCAGGAGAAGCTTCTTGCGGCTCATCCCGACAAGGGAGGCGCTGGCCATGCCGCAGGAATGTCTATCGCTCGGCTCAAAGAAGCGTTCCGTGTTCTCCACGATCCGCAGAGCCGAGCCGAATACGACGAGGCCCTAAAAGAAGATTCCAAAAAAAGTGGCTTCGTTGTTACTGGGGCTGGTCTAGATTCTTATACGCTTCTGACTTTCGAGGAGATCGAGGATGGAGGATATATCTGGGTACGAGACTGTCCGCGATGTTCAGCTGAAAAGCTGATGCAGCTCACTGAGGATGACTTGGAGAATGGAACTCCAGACGGTGCGGGAGGATATTCTCTTGTCGTTTCTTGTGGGAGCTGCTCGCTCTGGATAACCGTAACATATGCGGAGGTCGAGGAAGGTGACGGCTGAGAGGAGAAGGGGTGGAATATGAAAAGGAATGCAATTATTTGCCGTCTATGTTATAAAAAATGCTTTTTTTGGATGCCCCGGGCTAGACGAACTGTGAAAGTGCGACGCCAGGACATTAGGCGGATGGCTGTTTCTGGTATCCGTCCTCCCTCAGCAGCCACACTTTTTCGGCATCCAAAATGGATTCCAATGCTTCAGCCATCGCCTTTAAGTCAGTCATGAGGTCGACATGTCCAGAATCGGAGGCGAACTTGCCAACAATGTGCCCTGTTTTAGTTTCTGGGTTATACAACTGAAACCCCTTGGCCTCAGGCATCAACCACTTCAGGTTCACCACGCCATCACCCTTGCCATAGTAAAACCGGTAGTAGTTGCCGTTGCGGATGTCTTCTATGCTATCAACGTGCAGGCCACGAACAGACGGAATCTTGTCACCGTATACAACCGCTAGCGGCGGATACTCCTTTTCGAGTTCTGGGCGATATTCTAGACCCTCCATGTACGCTTTGGCACGTTTGAGTGTTCTGCTAAGATAATCGTAAGCCTCATCAAACGAAAGGCAGTAGTTCTCCTTCTCCACCAGCTCGCTTTCGGAGGTGGGACTTAGAGGCGAAAGCGGCGACCGCACCCTCTTGGGAACCTTGCCTAAATTTATCAAGGGCTTGTTTTTGCGCGAGATCCCGGGCGATATGAGACGGATCCGTGACGAGATCGCGCCGAATGCAGAGGATGTGGACTCCAACGAATCTGGAATATCAGTCGAATTGGTTGACGAATCAGGAACAGAAGCAGCAGCCTCAGCTGCGTCGCGTCTCTCCTTTGCCACCAACGGATTGAGGTTGTATTCAACCCACGTCTCTGGGTCAAAGTAGTCGAGGTCATAGTTCTCGCCGGTCTTCTGGTCAACAAACACCCTCCCGGAGAGTGGCAAGAACGAAAAAGACGAACGCATCATGAAATTCGTCTCGTACGTCAAGATCTTGTCAGAAAACATGATGGAGTCGCCGTACCGAATCGGGCCTAGAATATTCAAGCACTCTGAAGGCAGCCCAACGTACACAATGCCGCGGAACAAGTCAGGCCGTTTCTGAAGCGCACCGTGCGCAATGATTCCGCCCATGGAATGTGCAATGACGATAGTTTTCTTGCCGGTTTTGCGGAGCTGGAGCTCCAACTCCGCGATCAACTGGTCCGCGACAAGATCAAGCGAAAGCCGCCAATCGTAGCCAAAATCCTTGACCGTCGTGTTTGGGTTGTGGTCGAGTTTGCGTATGAGACGTCGGCAGATGTCAAACGGCCCCACATTCTTCAAAATTCCGTCCGCGTATATGGTGTCTGGTGCATGGAGCTCGTCGTCGTCCGACGGGCCGAGCAACAAGTTGACCTGCTTTAAATTGAGCCCGGCCTTTATCGGAACCCACGCGCGTTTCTTGGTTTTGGTGTCGCGAAGAATCAGCCCGCGGTAGCCTCCCATCACCAAGATGGGCCCGTCTAGCTTGGAATAAACAGCCTCCCAGGCGTTCTCTTTGCGGATGAAGTCGGGAAGAATTTCGGCAAAGTTCTCCCGAAGCGAGTGCTTGACTGCGCGGAGCCGCACGTCGTCCGTGCCCTTGACGTGCTGGAACACACGTGCCTGGTCTATGGTGTCGAGAGTCTCCAGGCGATGAAGCCGGAGCCGGAGTGCTTCAATTTCCGCCATATTCTTGGATCTCTCTTCAATGCCGTTCCCGTGGGAACTGTTGTTCAGGCCAATGTAGCTCAACTTTGGGAATCGTAGTCCGGAAAAGCCGCCAAACGGCAACGTGAACAGAAACACCTTGTGCTGCTTCGGCTTCTCGTCGGGCTCTTCGGGTCCCTCTAAGTCCTCAATGGACTCACCTCCGATGAGAGAATCGGCATCTTCTTTGGTGTACGATCTGCCGATCGGGCTCAGTCGGCCATCCGGATGATACTCGGCTATGTCTTCGTCTTCCATGGGCGGTGTTTAGGTGATAGAATGGCGAATGTTGGCAGTGGGGCAGTCGGCGCTTTGGGTTGAAAGGAGCCGATCAAAATGCTCGCCGGAACCCGAGATGGTGTTGATCCGGAAGTGCCGCCCGGGTTGCGAAGTGGTTATCGTCACGTGCGCTCGGCCGCCGGCAACCTCTCGTCGAACCGGCCCGAGGTGAGATGATGTTTCGAGAACTTAGAAAAAAAGCAACCTACGACAGCTTTTCCCCGTTCTCGTCTGCTGCTTGGCCGCCTGGCAGGTTTGCGGCATTTTCGATCCACATGCCTATTTATAGGTGAGGTGAGTGGGGCCAGGTGAGCAGGAAAAATAAAGTCCATTCGGGGGGATTTTGGGCGGTGCATTTCCGCATGCCCGGCCATCCTGGTTTTCTGCCGTCCCGTAATTCTCTGCCATTCTCCACTTTGTTTGCCGCCTGCTTTTATTGCTGTCTTTCTAGTGCCCATGTGGTCGGGGAACACGTGACGGAGAAGCGCCATGTCCGGTATAGATCTGGGCGATGGTCGTGGACGCAAAATTGTAGTGTGAGCCGCACCCAGCACCCGAGTGTGGTTCTGGATCCGGGCTGACGCCAAAGCCCCGCACGAACAATTCTGACACAATGCTACGAAAGAGAGCGGGCACGCCAGACCTCCCTTCAAAGCTTAAATCACCTTGGGGCGGTACTTTGTTATGTGCCCTGAAGCTGTCTGTCAAAAAAGTGCGCACGCGCGCAGCCTAACATCTGTAGAATGCACGGCACAGGGTCGCAGTAATGAGACACTTAAACGGTACATGCCGCACCGCGGTGCTCGCCGCAGACAACTCCTCTTCCCACTCACTAGTCTTTTTCCTCCCCGAAACTTTGTCGGACCATTACTGCAGGCTCCACTTGCCTCGGTCCCTCCATTTCTGCCCACCTCCAGCCACACTCCATGAACCCAGCGTTCCTATGATCCACATCTCACCAAACTGGAAACTTCCGTGGCTTGTCTACGACGCCGGCCTCGTGTCTTGCGTTTGCCTAGCACTCGTGCTACTTTTGATGATGGCCTTCAACCAGTACAACCCCGCCGATTTGTCGTGGGAACACTACGTCCTTCGACACGGCAAGGTGTTTGCGTTGGAGTAGGCGGGCAAGCAAGCCAGACTTGTGCCTCCGCGGCAGCTTCACTTCTTCAAAATGCCACGTCATTATGTTGCCCCCTGCTCCGCTAGCGCAGCATCTCCATCCACCACACCGTGGCCAATTTTCGCTGGCGCACCCGGATTACTAAGATGCCACCAGCTGCGAGGTGTGCCTGGTGCAACCCTCCAGCCAAGGCGCCAAATATGCCGGCCCCGATCTCGAGCTAGACGCCGCTTTTCTCGTGCGCTGCTCCTCTCCCAACTCCGCCCCCGCGGCTCAGGGGCGGTGGAGTTCTATTAGTAATTTATGTCCCCAAAGTATATTCAACGTGCTGGTTGCGAGCCCCCGCGTGCTTCCGCCGCGCCTTACCCGCGACAAACTCAAGCTCGCGCCGCCTGCACTGCCTGCCTAACTAGGCAGTCTGTCCTGCGCGCGCCACTCGCTCTCCATTCTCAGCTCGCACTCTGTCGCCGTCACCTCTCGGAACAACCGTGCAACCAACTTGTCCCCCCTCCAATGTTGGTCAGCCGCGGCCTCGCCGGATTAGGCAGACGATTTCCGAATCGGGCATCGCTCGTTTCAGCTCCTGTGCACTTCCGCCCAGCGAGGATTCTAGCGCCGTCTTCCGTCCGCTACTTCCATCGCTCCACCACACTCTGGCAACAGAAGGCCTCCAGAAAGCCTGAAAACTCCGACGAGTATGAAAAGGAATTCAAGAAACTCGCCAAGTTGAAAGAGCAGTTTGACCAGGGCAACTTTGTCGACAAATGGCGCCTCTGGCCTGAATTGAGTGCTCAGCTGGCCAAGGTGATGGAATTGGAGCTGAGCCCTCGCCACACCAAGCCGTTGGTTCTCGACCTTCCAGAAAACCCTGTTTCTGTGGCAGGAGCCCGGAGATACGATGCTGTTTTCGCCGTTTTATTGGCCCGTTTCGTCACCGAGTGTGCTGAATACGGCAACAGGAACCCTCCGTCGCCGGACGATCTCCGCGCTAGCATCGTGAAAGAGTTCACGGAGAGCCACCCTGATGTCACTCCGCCTGTGACGCCCAGCGAGGTTGATCAGATCTTCGAGCTCTATTTCCGTCTTGCCAACCACCAGGCGTTTTCGGGAGAAACCGATTTTGGCAACACCGAAATCAATGCGTTGAGCAAGGATTTCAACGAATTTCACCTTGAGTTGGCCGAAAACCCCGATCTCATTGACAAAGTCACTGCCGACTCCGGATTACCTTCGGAGGTCGTGTCAGCATGGTTCTCGGTCTTCGAGACATTGAGGACGGTGCCCAGCTCGAGCTGGGGTACTCACATAAACCCTCTCTCTTCGAATGCGTCTGAAACATCCTCCAAGACCAAGAACGCGGCAGAATCCATCCACAACTCGTCCCAAAAGCAGAGGTCAGGCACCAAAAACGCAAAAGGTAGCGATGGCAGCGAAAAGAAGGAAAGCGGCGACAAAGGTATTAAAGTTGATATTGACTTCAACGCCAACACCACGCGCTTTTTCATGCTTGGGTTGCTTGGCGGCCTCACGTTGTATTTCCTTTACTCTTCCTCTGTCACCAACGACCGTGAAATTACCTTCCAGGAATTCAGTGCCAACTTCTTGCACAGAAACCTTGTTTCCAAGGTTATCGTGGTCAACAACAGAACCGCCATTGTTGAGCTCAACGACCAGGGCAAGGCCCAACACAACAACACCGGTGAGTTCTTTTTCGCTATCGGCAGCGTTGAGTCTTTTGAGCGCCAGCTCAAGGCTGTTCAGGACGAGTACAACATTCCCGACCTGGTTCGAGTACCTGTGGTCTATACTTCCGAGGGCAGCATGGTGAAAATGTTTGTCAATTTCCTTCCGACATTGTTATTCCTTGGTGCCATCTACTACATGACCAGAAACGCCAGCATGGGCGGCATGGGTGGTCCGCTTGGCTTTGGTAAATCTACCGCAAAGAAATTCAACCAGGAGTCGGATATTAAGATCAGATTCAGCGATGTCGCCGGTATGAATGAGGCCAAGGAGGAGGTGATGGAATTCGTCAAATTCCTTCAGAACCCAGAGAAGTATGAGAAAGTTGGTGCAAAAATCCCCAGAGGTGCCATTTTGTCGGGTCCTCCGGGTACCGGAAAAACGTTACTTGCTAGGGCTACAGCAGGTGAGGCCGGTGTTCCATTCTATTCTGTTTCTGGTTCTGAGTTTGTGGAAATGTTTGTCGGTGTGGGTGCGTCGAGAGTTCGTGATTTATTCAAGACGGCTAGAGAAAATGCTCCTTCAATTGTGTTTGTTGATGAGATCGATGCCATTGGTAAACAGAGATCCAAAGGCAATGCAAGTGGGGCCAACGACGAGCGTGAAACGACATTGAATCAGCTCCTCGTGGAAATGGACGGCTTTGACACCTCCGATCATGTGGTTGTTTTGGCCGGTACGAACCGTCCTGACATTTTGGACAAAGCGCTCATGAGACCTGGAAGATTTGATCGTCACATCTCTATAGACAACCCAGAGTTGGAAGGTCGTAAAGAGATTTTCCAGGTGCATTTGCGCAAGATCACTTTGGCGGAGAACATTGACAAGGACTTGTCTGGTCGCTTGGCTGCGTTGACCCCAGGGTTTTCGGGAGCTGATATTGCCAATGTCTGCAACGAAGCTGCCCTTATAGCTGCGAGATACAATGCCAAGGCCGTGACGTTGAGACACTTTGAGTTGGCTATCGAAAGAGTCATCGGTGGTGTGGAAAAGAAATCCAAGCTTTTGGATCCTGAGGAGAAGAAGATTGTTGCCTACCACGAGGCCGGCCACGCCGTTTGCGGTTGGTATTTGAAGCATGCTCATCCTTTGCTCAAGGTTTCCATCATCCCTCGTGGCCAAGGCGCTTTGGGTTACGCTCAGTATTTGCCTCCTGACCAGTACCTTCATACTGCTGTTCAGCTCTACGACCGTATGATCATGACTTTGGGTGGCCGTGCCAGCGAAGAGTTGAATTTTTCGTCAGTCACCAGTGGAGCACACGACGATTTCAAGAAGGTCACCAACATCGCCCAGTCGATGGTGTTGAGATTCGGAATGTCTGAGAGAGTTGGTATGGTCAATTACGCAGACACGCGTAATCAGGATGACTTGACGAAGCCTTTCAGTGATGAGACGAACAGGATCATTGACGAGGAGGTTAAGAAAATTGTGTCAACCTGCTACGAGAAGTGCAAACAACTTCTCAAGGAAAAGTCGAACGAAGTTGAGCTTGTCGCACAAGAGTTGCTCAAGAAAGAGTTTATTACAAGAGAAGACATGATTCGCTTGTTGGGTAAACGGCCATTCCCAGAGACAAATGATGCCTTTGACAAATATCTTGACGGTGAGGCAGCATACAAAAACGAGCAACCGGCGGATGAGAAAAAGGATGACGAGAAATAACACCTGTACATAATGCATGATCTTGAGTAAGCAAGATTGTAGTATTTCTCCTGCTGAGAGCTTCCTCACCTCTAGTTACCAACTACTAACCTGCACACCGTTCTCGTCGCGACTTCACTCACCAACAACATGTCAAAAGAATCTGATACAGACGCAGACAGCGAATTGAAAGCTACAAGAGAGCGTCTGCAGACAAGTTTTGCTGGTCTCGATTTGGAGGCTGAGGGCGAGGATGAGGAGTACAAGGAAGCTGACGAGGAAGAAGACTTTGATGAGTCCAACGTGAAAGAAGAAGACGATGATCTAGATATGGATGAAGACGTCGAAGAAGACGAGGATGAACTTGCACCGGTCAAAAAGAAACGTGGCCGGAAGAGAAAGAATCCCATTAGCGATGACGAAGAAAAACCACAGGCTGGCGGCGAGGATGGAGAACAAAAAGAAGCCGACGCTGGCCAAACTGAGGGTGAGGTCAAAACCGAAACGGAGGAGCCTCCAAAGAAGAAGGGTAAGAGACGTGGAAGAAAACCTAAAATTCCCAGACCCGAGGATGTTTTCTACGACGACAAAGGAAACGAAATCAACGTGAAAAACGATGAGATTGTTCTAGAAGACGAGGATCCCAAGGGATGCGAGAAAATTGACGAGCTAGGCTTTTTGAAAGGCGACCGCAAATTCAGAGTGAAAACTTTCACTTTGTTGGGTAAAGGCGAGAGACAATACATGGTGTCCACCGAGCCGGCTCGACTCGTCGGATTTAGAGACTCCTACCTTCTATTCAAGACGCACTTAACTTTATTCAAAAAAGTCTGCACAAACGAGGAGAAAATGGACTTGATCAATCGGCATTTGATTCCTACGTCATACAAGGGCCGTGCAGTCAACCTCGTTACTGCAAGATCCATTTATAGAGAGTTCGGCGCTCGCATGATTGTTGGGGGTAAAAAAGTCATTGACGACTTCTATGAGCAGAAAGCAATTGAGAGAGGAGATGTGGAGGGTGAATATGCCGATCCCGAGGAAAACAGTGCTGGGAATCCAGATGGCAACCCTTACCAGGTCCAGACTACAGGCTCAGCGCTTATAAACTACACACAGGATGTGACATGGATGCACCAGGTCTCGCTTCAGACGATTGAGTACAATAAGCAGCTCAATGATCTTCGAAATCTGTTGTGGTTGAGAGGCATAAGAGACACGTACACGGGCCTCAATTTCTACCCTGTCTCAAGTCAGCCCACTAGAGCACGACTCAGAAAACTTGGGGACTCGTCTCTGCTCTCTTGCTCGATTGTCTTGAAGCATCCCGATATCAAGCGAAAAATTACAGGGTTAGCTTCCGTTCCAAAGGAGATTTTTGAGGACATCGATGATGAGGATTTGAAGAAGGAAATTGCCGCTCAGCAGCAATTCGAGAAGCAGGCGGAAATCTTGTAATGGGCTGCGACTACGTAATGGCAATGCAAAACTTTATTCAATCTCCTTCTGGTGTAGGTTCTTGTTCATGATCACGATCATTATAATTGTCCTGGTCTAGGGCATTGTCTGCTTCATCGTCTCCAGATACCGAGCCGAAATTGGGCGATTCGTCCACTACATCAAGCATAGCTCCTTGTTCGAGCTCTCGCGCCAATCCCTTCTGCTCCATTTGAGCTCGGAGCTCAAAATCAACCTTAGTCTTTCTTCGGCCCACATGTACGGTGATGTCTCCTTCCTCGACAATCTCCGCATGCTTTTTCGAGTACGCTACCTCTGCCTTAGCCTCCTTTCCCGATATGCGGTGGTTCACTCTGATGTGCTTAGCTAGGGTGTCGTGGCGAGTAAATATGCGAGGCCCGTTTTTGGGATCTTGCTTTACGCAGACGAAACACTTAAAGAGTTTCTTTTTCTTGGAATGAACTGTCTCCTGATGACGTATGAGCTCATACTTACGGGAGAACCGCCGCAAGCAGAGTTTGTCTGGTTCGTCGGGCGATGCAAGTCTGCATTCATGAACGACGTCAGGATCGTAGTTGAGCAGTTTCGACCCTTCCTTGATTGTGGCCTTTTTAATGATTCGGTGGGCCGCCAATTTCAGGTCAACCCTAACCTTGCGACGTTCCCTGGGTGTATTCCGTTGTTTTTCCTGTCCTTTCACAGCCACAAAGTTGTCATTCTCCTCAAGTCTCTCCAGGCTGTCGGAATCCTTTTCTCCGTCATCGAAATCAGGTGAGTATGAAGCAGCTTGAGCCATCTTAAGCTCCATTGCCTGACGCCGATTCCACTTTGTTCTCGCGGCTAATCTCATATCTGAGTATGGGACCTCGGGCTCTTCGTACTCGAATGACTTCATGTCTCTCACAAATCTGGAGTAGTATTCGTGCAAATCTAGCCCTATGAGATCCAAAAACTGATAGATGGCGGGTTTCCAGTTGAGAAGGTTGTAAAGTTCCCAATAGTTCAAGGCCATGAGAACGGTGGTGAGATAGCGCATAACTGAGGTAGCAAATGGCAATTTCTCCGCGCCAGTAGCTATTCTGATGAATAAATCAAAGCACCTCTCAACAGTCAAATATAACTTGGATGAGGATGGATGCTGCGAGCTGGAGAAGTCCGCGTACAATGCTGCGAGAGCGTCAAATTTGGCGAGAAGTTGAGACTCCTGTTCTGCTGTTAAATCTCGACCATCTTTATACAAAGTTGATGCCACCTTGTAAACATGCTCTGCGTAGTCTTCGCCGGTGCGAGGCACCCCTTTACATAGAGCATCGATGGTCGTCCCGAGTGGCAAATTCAGCTCTGTTCTGCTCTCTTCAGGGGATTCTTGTGCTGGGGAAGAGACAAGGTTTGCTGCTTTTTTCTGCTCTGTTGTTTGCGATGTGGGTGCGGACGTCAAGTCTGTATAATCGTGGGACGGTGGCCCAAGATAAGAACTTGGATAGTGCAGCGTCATGCTTATAAGAAGCAATATTTCGGTCCGTGGAGTTATGAAACCTTGTTGAACGACTAGCTATAACTTGTGACGGTCTGTGGACGGAATATGTGCAAATTGGTGTCGACTGCAAATAGACGAGCTGGGCAGATTTTTGCTGAGCACACGACCTGCAAGGTACCTTGAGGAAGGCAACTTGCAGCCACAAGGAGTCGAAAGAAGGTAGAATAAACTCAAAAGAACAAAGTTCAAATTTTTCAAATGGAAACATAATCAGGATTGGAAGTCCTAGCCCAATTTTAGCCATATCGGAAACCTGGCCATTTTGCAGCCAGCTGCGAGGGCTATGTTCAAGTGCCAGAGGTGAGATGAGGCTAGTAGAAAACTTCATTATTACCGTATTTTGTCAGCATTTTTGGGCTCAAGTCACTTAACTGCTCTCAGCTAACACAAGTCGCAATTTTCTGCGGACGTTTCGTCGCATTCTAGCCCCTCTGTCCATAGCTACGAGGACTTGCATTCGGGTCAGGCTGTCTTTGCTGACCCGGCGACGTCGAACTCATTTGTGACGCTCCCAGGTTTGCAGTCTGTGAATTCATCAAACTCTGTCCCGGCATCATCGTCATCATCGGGTACGGCTGGCTCTGGACTGGCATCTGGCCCAAGAAATTTCCGGCAGGGTCGTAGACGTTGGTATACAATGGAGACGCCTGCGGGTAGTAGCCTGCGGGGTATGTATACTTTGCCCGATCATCCACGGGGAGTGGAGGGAGCCAGAATCGCGCCTGCTGAGTTATGGGTACGGAGGTCAGAGGACGCCTTGTCGACTCAGCGGACGCATAATGATCCGGAAGTGGCATACTGGAGCTCCACATTTCGTGACCATACCTATGCTGCTGTGGCGGGTAACCTTGTGGTGGCTGGTACAGCACTCTAGACAAGTAGCTTCCCTGGGCGGAGTGCTGAGGCATCTCGTCCACGTACTGAGGATGCTGTAAGGGATGCTGTTCAAATACAGATACCAGCTGCTGTAGAGGAGGCAATGCTGAAATGCGGTCGTTGTTGGTAGGCGCTGATAGATCTTCTCGGGCATCACTTACGCCATGACTACGCCGCATGTGTTCCAAAAACAAGTTATTGTCTGAAAAGCGGAGCTCGGTTCCCTTTCGTTCACAAACCTCACACAAGAAGTCAGGGAGAGCCCGTTGTGGCGATTTTGACCCCAGTGCTTTCGTCTTGTGCTTGCGTGGGTATTTCTTGGGAGGCTTGGGCATGTCGTCCGCTGCCAATTTCAGGAAGCCACGTTTAGAGCCCAATGTGGGAGATTCAACGTACTCGTCGTCTGACCCAGCATAAGCTGGGTCTGAATGTCTCAGCAGTCGAGCTGCAGTTCGAGGCAGATTCTCTTGCGAGTTGGTATCTGGAGACGAGTATTCGTCACTATCGCGGAGGTCTTTTGGCACTCTTTTCCCTGCAATATTGCGAGCCATCCAACTTTCGGGAATGTTCTTCCAAAGTCTCAAGTCCACGTAGTCCTCAAGCTGGACATGAGAGTGCTTGACCAGTTCGGCGTCTGGGTCAAAAGTGTGATATGAGTAATTGAAGAAGGGGTAAGGAAACGGGTATTGAAAGCCCTGGCGAAGATTAAACCCCATGTAATTCGCCGGGGGCCTGACAACAGGCCCAAATGGGGTCATGATCGTTTCGATTCCACAGAGACTGAGAAAATATTCGAACCCGGGATCAAGCTGAAGTAAATGATAGAGCTCCCAGCATTCCATGGAGTATATGAGTTTCACAATGAATCGGGTGATATGTGATGCAAGCGATAAGTTGAAATACAGCTTAGCGAACTTGACGATGTGGTGGTAGTTGTCCAAGAGTATTTGGGTGAAATAATCCTGTGGGTATACAGGCTCATCAGGTGTGCTCCACGGAAGCAGCAGCGTGAGTGTTTTGATATTCTCTTCACACTCTTCTCGAGCATCTTCGTCGATCTCCTGTTCAATGAGAAGATCAAGCAACTCATTGAGCCGTAGCGAATATTCCACAATGGAAAGCGGGTTGTCATCAAGTTCACGATTTAGTTCTTGGTCAAGACCTGTACTGGGGTGGATTCGGAGTAACTCCTGGGCGATGGGATCGTAGCCGGGATCATCTTCTTTGCCCATCAATATGCGAGGAATGTATTCAGCAAGTCTGGAAACAAGAGCTGCGGTTAGTCAAAGAGCAACGAAATCAAATATTTTACGAATTTTGCGTACCACTGGGGCTGAAGTCTGGAACTTGCTCTTGGTTCTGAGGTTAGTTTGGGTCAGGGATAATTGAGGCAAAAATGGCGACATACCAGTATTGCGGAGGACATGGTGGCAGACCGCGAGCATATGGTGGCCTATTGTAATTAATGAGATAAATTAAATCTCCTGTTAAGACGTTAGGTCTGAAGTCGTTGGTAAAGGCAACGGTTATAATGGCTGAAAGGTGCAAATTTAGTAGGTGCAAGCGTTGACGCATCGCTGCATGCAGGTGGGTTTAGAGGTTCACGATATGGCGAGGTTATTCGTGTAGGCACAATGCAAGACGTTAGCCTCAAGATAGCAAAAACGATAAATATATGATCCAAAAAACTTTGGCACTTTTTTAAGTTGTCGAAACGGGTACGGTAGAGACACGACTATTTGCAGCCATTAGGTATCACGGTACTAAGCTGGAGAAAAAAGCAACAAATGGCCTTCCAATGAACTGTTAGTCCCATTTTGAAGACTCTGTGCCATTCCTACTCAAATCTACCGAATCTCCGATTTTTGAGCTGACCGCGAGTGTTAGTTTCTCCAGTGTGGTCGCACTTCAGCAGATAATATGAATACTCATAGCTACACATCCAAACATTCCGAACCGTCCCATATATTTTAGATTTACTTTATACTTTTAATAGCCCTGCCGTTGGCCCGAACGGTTTTCTCTCCGAGAATTTGTAAGACCTTGGGAAACACCACCTCGTGGACATCACGGCCCCAGAGATTGTCAAGGTGCTCATGATTTGGAACCACATGTGAGGAGGTTGAGTCCCGAGGAAGCTGATCGAGCATAACATCAATGTCCACCAAAGAATCTGAGTCGCCATAAATGAGATCAATCGGAATTTTGATGCTTGTTAACGGATACACGATCGTAGTGTGAGTCAACGCCACAGAATTGCCATCCTCGTACATCTGGAAGTCCTTCAGCTTCATGATCTGAAACCAGTGTACCACCGTCTTGACGGAAGTGGTGGAGTAGAGGTGCGCGTAAGAGGCCAACTTTTGCACCTTGTCGATGTTGAGTGCTCGCCAGTTGAACAACATGTAGTTGGACAAATCAATGGAGGTATCGAAGAAAGGAGGATACATGATGCGCTCCCAAAACATCACTGACGGCATAAGCACCTTTCTTGAAAAGAGCAAGAAGATGAGGTTCGGACTGGATTTAAGAAGCACATCGAGGAACCGCGAATAGAGACCCTGAGGAGTAGTCGCTGGAGAGATGGCAATGATTCTCTCAACCTTGGAATGAAGATCGGGCCGAATCGACACACTAGCAAACGCCTGCGCTGTACCTTGAGAAAAGCCAATGTAGATGAGGCTCTCTTTACCGGTGTCCAGAAGAATGTAGTCGATGGTGTCTGGAATGTCGAACAAAGCAAACTCGTCAAGCGAAAAGTCCCAGAACGCAGCGGAGTCAAGCAGGCGGGTAACATGCTTGTGCGAGTACTTGTTGCCTCTGTTGTTACCTAACCACACATCGTAACCGAGATCGTGAAGAACGAACGGAAGATTCTGCTCCTTCTTGGCCATGGTGGCCCAAATTTCCGAGCACATGAGGAGGCCGTGGTGCAAATACACAACCTTGCCGTTGCGAGGGGAGTTGTCCCCAGGTTTCACGAGATGGTGGATGTTGAGCATGTAGTTGTCTTTGGTGAACAACAACTTGTTCTCGATTTCGTAGCCAAAGAGGTGCACCATGTCTCGAAGATTGCGAGCGTTCATGATATCTGTAGCGAGCTTGTAAGTGGACGAGCTGACGCCCTCTTCGGCAATATACTCGAAGTCGTAGTCGTCACCGTCGCTGTGAGATTTCCTACGCACCAATTTGGTTGGCGACGAGGTGAATCGGTACGCTAGTGACAAGACCCATGAGATCAACTCAATGACTGGGGTAGGAAGCCACAGGGTGATGATTTTCGAGGTATACTCAAGCCACGTGAAGAAGAGCGACGCCGCGAGAAGCGGCCATTCCATGATGGTGAGCCGGCCGAGAACTGGCACGTACATGGTGGGACTAGCTTAATTGGCGGAGCTGAGCAGGTATTTAATTTCGGGGGTTCGAGGTAAAACCAAAGTCCGGGTGCTTTTAGAATCAAGATTCGCAATATAGGACGAGTTTGTTCGACAGCTAGCGGAGGCTAAGTAGATGCTCCTGCATAGACCCCGGGCCAGCATAGAAGCATGTGGGAATGACGAGGACGTCACGGCCCATATCCGCCCCTGGTAAAGTTGACGTACAATATGTACGCCGTGCATGATTGTCGATTTTGCTACTTCAGAAATCTTTCCCCACATCCAAGATAAGGTATTCAAAAAGGCGAGTGGAGCCGGCTGCCGAACCTTTTTTTGGACGTGGTCTAGCCCGTGATCTACATGCGCACGTCAACTTTGAGGCGAGTGAATTGGGTAATAGTTGCCTCTAGTTGCTGCACACATGTGCACATTGAGAACGTGATTCTAATAAAGGGAGACTGCAAGCCTGCATGTTTTGCCCCTTTTGCTCAGGTCCCGATGTCGGCATTCATGTCACTGCAGATGGAGATGTATGCACTAGCCAGGGCATCGAACACACCTAGGGCGCCCGCGAGCAAATACAAGTCCCAAATCGGGGAGATGAGGGAGATAATGGCTGCAAATTACACCGAAATCTTGCATCTACTGCATCTGCCTGCGTAGCACTTGCCAGTTATCAATTGTGCCAACCTGTCACATCTGGTGGTACTTGACATCACTAAATTGGGAGGAAGTGAAGAACGTAAGAACGTAACCATTACCTATTTTGGGTCATGCGCTATATCTAAAGCGTGCACCACGGTGCCAGTGGGGTATGCAACTCAACAAATATTTGTTTCGATGGAAAAGATAAAGCAGGTTGCTCGGCCCGCCTCTCCATCGTCTACTTGTGATTTTTGTTCTGTACCTGGGCAATTGGATTCATTTGGATTCAGGTTGGATACATAAATACTGTCTCGCTCGCTAATGAAGTTCTCAGCCGTCTTGACTGCGTTTTCCGTGGCTGCCTCCGCCTTGGCCTACGGAGTTTCTCCCGTCCAAACTGATTCTCCCTCTGGTGTCACCTACAAGGCAGCATTCGCGGACAAAATCGACGGATACGTACAATTCTCCTCCAAAAATGGATCCCTCACTGTTGACGTTGACATCTCGGGATTGCCAGATTCTGGAGGTCCATTCTTGTACCACGTGCACAAGTTCCGAGTGCCTGCCAACGGGTCATGTCTTGCCACAGGAAGCCATTTCAATCCGTACGGGGGTAATGAGAATGCTACTGTTGCGGACCAGAAAGAGGCCGGTGATCTCCTGGGCAAACACGGGCTCATCGACGGCACCTCGATCTCGACCTCTTACATTGAGGAGTACTTGTCTTTGAACCCGGATTCGGAGGCCTTTTTCGCAAACTTGTCTGTGGTGGTACATTTCCACAACACTACAAGATTGGCATGTGCCAACATCGACAAGGTGGCTTCTGTTGAGGAGTCTAGCGCTGGGGCGACGGGTGCAAAATTGGGCCTTGCTGCCGGGGCCGCAGCCTTTGCCTTGTTGGTTTGATCAGTTTCATGAACGTTTCCTACTCGCTAAATTGTCAAGTTTCCAATTATGCGCTCTTGATATTTCTCCTCCACTGTAATCTTTGCTCTGGTCTTCCTCCCTGCATCATGGGAGTGCATGGTCTGCGCAAGCCGCATGGTCCAAATCAGGTCCCAGTACCTTCCTAACGACCTGGCGCTTGCTCGCGACTGTGTATGTCAATCTGGCAATTCTTGCAATGTTCAAGTCTAACTCTAGCTTGCCAATGAACGAACGTATCTAGCATGGCTCCGCACGTCCGTGACGTTCGTGCTGGTCGGAATCGCGTTGACCCAGGTTCTCCGATTTGTGGAGAAAACATCGGCTATTTCTATATCCGGAATCAGAGTGTCCATGAACGCTCATACTACATACAAAACGGCTAGACTTGGCGTCGCCATGGGAGCTGTGAGTATTGCGCTTGGAATCCTAATTATTTTGGTGGGGACGTTCCGATTCTACCATGTCCAGAATATGCTCGTGAATGAAAAACAGTTCCCGGTCGCAACATTTTCTAGCGTATTTTTGTCGACCGGAGCCGTGGTGATGTGTGCTTTCTACTTGGTCATGTGTGTGGTCTTTCGCTAGATGCGGGAACACATTCGCCAGGGGCATACCATCACCACTCCGTGACTGGAATCTGCCTCGGTACGCGGAAAGACTATCGAAAGTATGCTACTCCGCTTTTCAAAACATCTGAAGTAGTCTCTCACTGGCCTCCTAAACTCAGCGAGTTTTTCTAGGCAATAATTCGCGTTAGTGAATTTTTAGAACATTGATACTTCCAGGTATTTGCTTTACTATATACCCACATGTCCTCCTGGAGCCTCGGTGGCGTTCTTCCACGAATGTGGGATTGGAGAACCCTCAATGCCCATGTGGTCGAGTCTATTTCCCCACCAATTGAGCGTGACTCTGTGATACTGAACCGTCATGAAGATAAGTAACGCACTGAATGTGGTGCCCGCCGATAGCGCACCTGTTAGCACATAATTGTACTTGTTCCACCATGGAGCGTAGGTTCGCTTGATATGGTACATGAACAAGTAGGACAAGTAGAGCCCACCGGTGAAATACAGCAAATTGAACGGAGCAAAATTCATGAAACCGCCTAACATGATCGTGGGGTGGAAATACTTGGTGTATCTTGCGGGGCCCTTTTTCTTGAAGTATGCAGCTGGAATAACCATGAGGGCCCCAAGCAAAAAGCACCACTTAAGTGCGGGATATATTTCGGTGAACACTTTTTTCGGTCCGATCTCTCCGAATTGGATGCTAGAGTAGAAGTAGGTGTTTGCCCCTGGGCACTCTAACCGGTCGGGCTGATCGGTATCGCAGAATTTGGGAATGTTGGCAATTTGCCAATTAGCTACACCCAAAGCAACAAAGACGCTCATAAATGTAGAAATAATCTGGCCTCTGAATATTGCCCGCGGTGGGAGCTTCGTGTAATGCCCCAATTTTTGATCAGTGATGTAGTTGCTGGCCTGGCTGTCGATATTATACCCATATGCTTTGAGCGTAATGAGCGCAAGGCCAGAATTAGGAATGGCATATCCCACAATTAGCTCAATCAAAACATTGAGCCCGAAAGAAAACCCAGTCACCGAAGCAATGGTGGTCAACGGGACAAGGAACACAAAGTTGATGCCTATGGCAAAGAAAATGCCCCACATGGGAGTTTCTGAAGGGTAGACCGAAACCGCAAGAATTGCGCAGCTGACACTTGCAATAAGTATACTGAGGAACCACCAACTTGGCACTTCAGGATACTGCGCCATCATCTCGCAATGGGGGTCATCATGCGAGACGCTCTGAATATCAGCATCCGAGCTAAATGCTTCTTTGATGGTTTTGGCAATGTTCACAAAGCTTGCCGACATGGTTGCCCACTCCGTTGCAAATTCATAGAAGATTGCAAACGGGTATAAAGCAAAGTGTGCGCCGTAGAGGATAAGGTTAGCAGCGCTAAAATACGGGGGACCGTACTTCTTGTACTTCCCGTCGTCGAAGCCACTTTTGCTGTTGAGAACTTCTTTAATGTTATACACCTGGCCCTTATTGTTGAACAAACGGTTGGAGTTGATAGGGAAGTAGGCAGTCCACTTAAGGTTGGAGTAGTAGAGCGCAAGGATGCAAATAAATCCACAAACAGTGCCGATGTAGTTGTTCAAGTAGGTGTAAAACGGTAACGTGAGACATCCTGCCATGCCTAAGACATTCCAGTCCAATGAGGGCAATGGATTGAGACCTAGGCCCTTATGGGAGCCTGCAACATTCGTCAAGTGAATCAGATTTGGGGAAAACCACGTCGGCCAGTTGAATGTCGAGATGGCAGTGAATAGGTACGTGGGGATCCAGTTATAAAAGAAGCTGGCGGTGCATACCAAAAAGAAGAAGCTATAGCGCGAGATTTTCCACCCATTGGCAGGAACAGAAGCATCTTCATTCATGAGAGCCCGATTGAGCGCCAAGGCGGGAAGAAGCGTTGGCCAAACCGCCTTCTTGGGCCGCACACAGACCTTGAGCATAAGGAAAGCGAATGAGAACCCGAGAAACTGGGTTGAGAGAGTGAGAAGCACCTGATAGGTTACTGAGACCCACTCGAGGCCGTAGAACTTGTCAAGTTTCATCACCACGATGTTATAGATGGCATAGGGCGTGCCGGCAGAGCAGGAGTAGATGATGGACGAAAGCATCATCTCCTTGTGGTTCCACGGACCTGGATTGAGAATTACAGGCCGACCAAATAAGCGAACGGTTGTTTTCGGGACGTACCTCTCCCATAGTCTGCCACTTGGAAGAAGCAAAAGTTGCACAGTACTCACAGGTAGCGAAATGCCGGGAAGCCTGTGCACAAAGAAGTTGTTAACAACAGCTCCCACCATAGTCCATATTAAAGCAATCACGTATACTCGGAGCGTCTCGGCAGGAAGTGTGGGATCGTCGAACGGGTCGACCACAGCTCGAACTTCTGGGTACGGTGAATGAAATCTGATGAGCGCCGCCTCAGTCCGGACTAAAAGACTCCATTCAAAGAATCTGGTAGCTTCTTTTTCATCAGATTTGGTGTCACTTTTACCTCGAGGTTCTCCACTCACTTCGGAGCCCTCAGTTGGGATCTGCTTGATGAGCAGTTCTATGAGCGCATAGTCACTGGATGGGAAATTCGTGTCTCCAGAATGTTCCACCAATGCATCTCGTAGAATCCTGACTGCAGCCTCTTCCGATAACTGATCGATTTTCTCCAACATGTACCATACCAGGGTTGGAAGGTTGTATTGGGCTTCCAAAGAGTAGCCTAGACGAGGCAAAACGATCTCAAGTTCTCGTTCTGAGAAGGCATGGACGTATTTGGGAGGACTGGAAGCTTCTAGACCCGGTGCAGTGGAACTGTTGCGATACAGCTCTAGCTCAATGTATTCATAGGACATACCTGCAGAAAGTGTGGGGGAGCCAGAGATAAGAACAAACATGAGCGATATCCCCAAATTTCGGTGTGACAATTTGGAAAAAATGTCTATCTTTTTAAATCTGCATTTTTTTTTTCGGTTCACTTGTCCTTCTATTCTGGTTCACGTCTTACAATGGTCGAAATCGGACTCGATAATGTGAATAGCTAGAAGCCAACAGATCGAAAAACCCAAAAAAAGAGAGAAACAACCAAATGAATTTAGCTATGACACTCAAGATCGTGGGTCATTTGTACCTTATTCCAAAAGAGTAGCCACCTCTACTAAAGTCTCCTCGGTGTTTCTCAAACCCACAGCACACAAGTTGACCGGAGCATTTGCAAACGACGCTGCTCTATCATACTGCTCGTACACAAACTTGTCCATTTCGCTGAGTGGTGTGTAGTCTCCATCGAGATCGTCCAAATCCGCATCCACCTTGGTTACCGGAAACACAATAGCAGGGTAATCAAGCAAATTCCACTGAGATGTATAGCCCCAGTATTTGGCGGTACGGTGTTTAGCTGGTGGACCGGGAAAGACCGGCGCAATCACCGCATCTGGAGCTCCCAGTGCTTCCCAGTGACTTAAGTATTCCTTTCGATACTTTTGCTTTTCTAAGTTCCATTTCCAGAGCTCTGGAATCTCAAGACTTTTCACATTTTTGTTGCCAATAACCCACGCTGTCTGAGGACACAATGGCTCACCTGTGGATTCCACAGTAGCCCGAGTGTCGGCCCCTCCATCCTCAAAGTATAGCGCCGATATGATCTCCCATGCCTTTGCGTGGTCGTATGGCAAGAACGGTACAACTTCTACGTTGGGAAGCTTCTCCAACTTTTCCTTGACGATCAGAATGGCACGTGCTACAGGCGGTTGCACCTTCACCACACCATCGAAATCCAAAATACCAATTTTGTACTTCTTGACACCTGGCTTCTCCCACTTGAGCCGCACAAGAGAGGGGTCGACGAGCCACGGTTTGGCGCTGACAATTACCAGCATCACATGATCCAAAAGCCGAAGACTGCGGGTCATGGGACCAGTGACACTCAAAATAGACTCGGAGCCCATTTGGCAAGAGAAGTAGTCAGCAGTAGGCAATCTTCCGACCGTGGTACGCATGCCGTAGATTCCATTGAATGCACTGGGGCATCTGATACTGCCACCGATATCGGAGCCGAACCCAAAAGCCGAGGCTCCAATTCCATTAATCGCACCTTCGCCACCACTGCTTCCTCCGGAAGTGAGAGAGGAGTTGTACGGATTCACTGTTCGGCCGTGCGTGTAAGACTCACACTCCAACATCATGAGAGACTGGGGATTTGTCGTTCTAACAAACGGAATGCCTCCGACAGCCATCACAATATTGACAATATCTGCATTGTAGTCTACCACGCGGTCCAAATAACAGAGAGAGCCGTGGGTGACGGATCGGCCCTTGAATGGTATCATTTCTTTGAGAGAAATGGGCAAGCCGAAAAGTGGGTACTCTTTCTTTTGGAGAGCCGCGTCCAATTTTTTGGCCAACTCAAGCGATTCTTCAGGAAGAAACTCATACACACAATTCACCAATTTGGCAGCAAATATGGCGGCATGGAAGTACGCTGTGAGCACCTCCACACAAGAGTACTGGCCACTATGAAGAAGGGCGAGAAGGTCGTATGGATCCTTCTCGGTAATCTCAAGCACCTCCTTGGGGACGCTCTTTTTGTAAACATCAATTGGGATTTCTGCTGGGTTGCCGAAATCTTCTGGCGACGTTCCTCGAGCACTTGGCAACGCCTCAAGAATCTTGAGGGTTTCTGGCGCCATGGGGAACAATTCCAATGTTCGCTTTAAAGAATTGTCAAAGATGTCAGTAGCCTCCTTTAGAAGGACTTTCCAGTCGGTGGCGAGCATGTCGGTGAGAGATAGTTTATTTGGTGGGTGGGGGAAATTTTGGTCTTTATATTCCGTTCCGCACTGCGATAAGCTTGGCGATAAGGAAGCCAATCCAGGCAGGATTAGGGTGATGCATCGGATGGATATCCAGCGGAGCAGAAGTTATACTCACGGTCTATTATGATCTGAGTGCGTAGCATCGTATTTTGGTTCAACCTCAAATGTCTCATGATACCTGCTGGCTTGGTGAGTGCGTTACTCGTGATCAGACTAAAGCGTCAATTGGATCCGTGGACCAGCGTTTTATTCGTTTCTATTCACTTTTAAAGGAAGTAGATAGATAATGACCTGGGCCTGTGGATGTGTGGTTTGCGTATCTTGGCCAGTGACCTAAGATCGGTCATTGGATCGATGTGAAAAATTGAATCTAAAGACACAGATTGTGGTAAAAAATTGAAACGAATAAGAAGCAGGGGGATAGTATGTTTGCGTGAATAAGAACAGGGAACATAGTGGCGCATTTGCTTCCAAGAGGTTCGATGTGTCCCGTAGAGCATGGCCATATTATGCAGCTCTATGTAGGAGCAGACCAGGCCACGGGCTCAATGGATGGCATTACGGACATCAACCATACCGCACATAATAAACCAGGCAGGTTAGGAAATTCTAGGTGTTTCACCAGCGGTAGTCGCATATGCCCAAATGCCTAATTCGCACCCATACGAAGCGAGACTCGTCTTCGGTGGTAATAATTCACTGAAATTTTAGCCCTGTCTTCACACGAGGGTCAATTTCTCATTTTCCTCCAATTCCTCACTTTCTACACCGCTGGGTTCGCTGCTTTCTTGTACTAACTTGCACCATCTGAGACTTCACCTTTCGCGTTTCCCGCGCTGCATCTACATCTCATCGCCAACTCTGTGGTTCTAGTTGTTGCACAATTACAATGAGTAAACTTTTCGGTGGAACTCTTGGTGTCGGCAGCGTGGCGGTGGCCTCTTATTTCTGGGGCCGCTCACTGGCACCCACGAAAACAGCCCCAGTTTCGCCTCCGGTACCTGGCAAAGTGCCAGTACCGGGCGACGTGGCCGATCCAGGGTCGTCCTCGCCGGTGAATCCCGAGGGCTTCTACAAATACGGATTTCCGGGCCCGATTCACGATATCCTGCGCAACCAGGAGTTCATCACGTGCTACGACCGGGCCACCAGAAACCCATACTGGGTGCTTGAACACGTGACACGGGAGTCGCTCAGCCGCCGTGACGGCGTCGACCGCAAAAAGTCCGTGTTTAAAGAAGACGAGAGCATTCCTTTGAAGTTCCGCGCGAGACTCCGCGACTACTTTCGTTCGGGTTACGACAGAGGCCACCAGGCGCCGGCAGCCGATGCCAAATTCTCGCAGACCGCCATGGACGAGACATTCGTGCTCACAAATATCTCGCCCCAGGTCGGCGAAGGTTTCAACCGCGACTACTGGGCGCATTTCGAGGACTTTGCTCGCCGTCTAGCGTTCAAATACGACAGCGTGCGGATTTTGACGGGCCCGCTCTATCTCCCCAAAAAGGAGGCGGACGACAAGTTCCGCGTGACCTATGAAGTCATCGGGTCGCCGCCCAACATCGCGGTGCCCACGCATTTCTACAAGTTGATTGTTGGCGAGCGTGCCAACGACGACAACGTGGCGGTGGCGGCGTTTGTGCTCCCGAACGCGCAGATCGATAACGCCGAGCCGCTCACCACTTTCCAGGTGCCGGTGGAGGCGTTGGAGCGCAGTCTGGGCTTGGAGTTGATGCAGCGGTGGCCGTACTACCAGAAGCGGGACTTGTGCCGCGAGACGCGGTGCGAGATCGTGGTGCGCGACTTCTCCAATGTGGTGGCAGCGCCGCCACTGCGTCCTGGCCTCCCAGCGCCCCGTTAGCATTCCGACACCCGGGTCACGGGGACTACTGCACGTGACCATGAGACCACACATCACGTGAACAACAACGCGTGACAATATCCACGTGCCTCATCGCGCGCGATCTGCGCCTGGGCTGGTCGCATTCCTGCACATAGTTTAGGTGGGCCAACTTACCGATCCCCCGAGATGGGCCCCGGCCCTATAAACACCAGCTAGCTCGAAATGGCGGCACCCTGCCATGCCCAAAATTTCTCGAAAATATGCGTCCTTATCTTTCCCTTTTTTCTAGGTCTTCCCAATGGGCCAGTTCCGCCACTCTCTTGTCCCAACAAAAAGTTAGCGTCCTGCACAGACATTGTTGAGAGCTGCAAATTGAACGGTACCCAAAAATCCTTGTGTTAAGATAAAAGTTGTGGCAACTCCCGCAATTGAGGTTCAGTCTTTGAAATCTCATTTTGTATCTAGACTCCGCAACATCCCATTGGGTCTAGTAAATACACCCCCTGTTAATAATTTTACGTTTCATCGGCCCACGGTCTTCTTGTGCCCCTATACTCCAGATAACTTTTTCCGTACCACAACTTTCCATCTGGGAGTCAAACTTTTGCAGAATTGACCAAATCCGATTTTGAACCAAACCGATCCCAATACCACAGAAATTACAAACAGCGCCCAATGTCACATCGCCCTTTCTCGCTTTCCCATGGCTCCATAGAACACACATTCTTGGTGGAGCTGGCACAGTTCTTCAGATACTCTCAATTGAAGGAGCAGTTTTCCAAGTCGTTACCTGAGCCCACCGAGGGCTTTGCTTCCGACGATGAGCCTGCCAGTCCTGTTGAGCTTTTTGCCAAATTTGTTGGTTTTGTTGCCTCGACGGTAGAGGCCAACAAGCCCGAGGGAGAGTTCAACGAAATTTTGGTGTCCGTGTTGCACGAATTCGAACAGAGATTCTTTCCCAATTCGGAAATTCACTCTTTCGCCGCCGGTTTGCTTGCTGATGAGGAGTACCCCACCACCAATGACAAGATCAAGGAGGTGATCAGAAACTACTTTTTAGCAGTCAACAGCTCCAATGCGCCAATCCAGAAGAGCAGCTCGGACTTGTTGAAATACTCTGAGCAGCGGTTGGCCAAAACCGTTGCCATTTTCGGTGGCCAGGGTAACACCGACGACTACTTCGAAGAGTTGCGGGAATTGAACTTCATGTACCACGGTTTGATTGCCGACTTGCTCGAAATGGCTGCCGACAAATTAACCTCGCTTGTCAGCACCGCCGACAACGTGGACAAGATTTACACACAAGGCTTCAATATTTTGACTTGGTTGAAGAGCCCCGACCAGACACCCGACCAGGACTACTTGTTGAGTGTCCCAGTCTCGTGTCCCTTGATTTGTATCATTCAGTTGGCTCATTACGTAATCACCTGTAAAACGTTGGGAGTCACTCCTGGTGAGTTCAGAGACAACCTTGTGGGTGCTACTGGTCACTCTCAGGGTTTGGTGACCGCGGTTGCAATTGCTCTGGCTGGCTCTTGGGAGTCGTTTTATGAGAACGCTGCGAAGGCAATCACGTTGTTGTTCTTCATCGGTGCCAGATGTTTGATCACCTACCCCAGAACAACTTTGCCTCCTACCATGTTGCAGGACTCGTTGAACAATGGCGAGGGAAGACCCTCCCCAATGTTGTCAGTGAGAGACTTGTCGCGTGAGGAAGTTGAGAAGTTCATCAAGAGCACCAACGAGCATTTGCCTGCCGAGAAGCACGTTGCCATCTCGTTGGTCAACGGTGGCAGAAACTTGGTGGTTTCAGGTCCTCCAGAGTCGCTTTACGGTTTGAACTTGAACATGAGAAACCACAAGGCACCCTCTGGATTGGACCAGGCCCGTGTGCCTTACTCGGAGCGTAAATTGAAGTTTTCAAACAGATTCTTGCCTATTTTCGCTCCTTTCCACTCGCACTTGTTGGAGCTTGCAACTGAGTTGATTGAGGACGATATCGCCTCTGAAAACTTGACCTTCGAGTCCGCCGACTTGAAGATCCCTGTCTACGACACTTACTCAGGAGAGAACTTCCAGAACTCGAAGGCCGATGTGATCACCAGAGTAGTCAAGTGCATCACGCAGTTGCCTGTGCAGTGGGAGGCAGCCACTGACTTTGAGTCTACTCACATCTTGGACTTTGGTCCCGGAGGTGTTTCCGGATTGGGTGTCTTGACTCACAGAAACAAAGAGGGTACCGGCTCGAGAATCATTATTGCAGGTGCCATTGACAACGCTGTCGAGGACGATTACGGTTTCAAGCAGGAGATCTTTAACAAGACCGCCAACTCCATCAAGTGGGCTCCCAACTGGTTGGATGAATACAAGCCTAAATTGGTAAAGACCAAAGCTGGCAAGGTGTTCGTTGACACAAAGTTCTCTAGATTGTTGGGAAGAGCTCCCTTGATGATTCCCGGAATGACCCCCACTACTGTCAATACTGACATTGTTTCTGCTGCTATCAACGCTGGATACCACATCGAGTTGGCTGGTGGTGGATACTTCCACGCTGGTGGTATGGAGAAAGCCTTACACGAGGTTGCTAATAAGATAACTCCTGGCTCTGGAATTGGCATCAACTTGATTTACGTCAACCCCAGAATGTTGCAATGGGGAATTCCTTTGATCAAGGAAATGAGAGAGAAGGGCTTTCCTATCCAGTCGTTGACCATTGGTGCAGGTGTGCCTTCCTTGGAAGTTGCAACAGAGTACATTGAGACTCTCGGACTTACTCATTTGGGCCTCAAGCCTGGATCGATTGAGTCCATCAGCTCTGTTATTACAATTGCTAAGGCTCATCCTAACTTCCCTATCGCCTTGCAGTGGACTGGTGGAAGAGGAGGTGGCCACCACTCGTTTGAGGATTTCCACCAGCCTATCTTGCAAATGTACTCCAAGATTAGAAGATGCCCTAACATCATCTTGATTGCTGGTTCTGGTTTCGGTTCTGACGAAGACACCTATCCTTACTTGACTGGTTCTTGGTCCTCAAAGTTCAAGTACCCACCCATGCCATTTGACGGTGTTTTGTTTGGATCAAGAGTAATGACGGCCAAGGAGGCACACACCTCGCTTGCGGCTAAGGAACTCATTGCTCAATGTTCCGGTGTGCCTGATGACAAGTGGGAGAACACGTACAAGAAGCCCACCGGTGGTATTGTGACCGTGAGATCCGAAATGGGTGAGCCTATCCACAAAATTGCTACTAGAGGTGTAATGCTTTGGAAGGAGCTTGACGAAACAATCTTCAACTTGCCCAAGAACAAGCTCTTGGAGGCATTGAACAAGAAGAGAGACTACATTATCACGAAGTTGGACAAGGACTTCCAGAAGCCTTGGTTCGCCCGTAACGCTCAAGGTGTCTGCGATTTGGAAGAAATGACCTACCAGGAAGTTGCTAACCGCTTGGTGCAATTGATGTACGTGCCCAAGTCTAAGAGATGGATTGATGGCTCGTTGAGAGACTTCTTTGGTGACTTCTTGAGAAGAGTTGAGGAGAGATTCACTACTACGGATGGCCGCAACTCGTTTATCCGCAATTACTCTGAGCTCTCTGCTAATCCTCAGGCCACCACTGATAAGTTTTTTGAAGCTTTCCCTCTTGCAAAGAAGCAGTTGATCTCCGAGGAAGACTGTGACTACTTCTTGCAGATGTGTGCTCGCCCTACTCAGAAACCCGCACCTTTTGTGCCCGTTTTGGACGAAAGATTCGAATTCTTCTTCAAGAAGGACTCTTTGTGGCAGTCAGAGGATCTCGAGTCTGTTTACGACGAGGACGTGCAGAGAACCTGTATTTTACACGGCCCTGTTGCGGCTCAATTCACGAGCAAGGTCAATGAGCCTATCAAGGACATCATGGATGGCATTCACGAGGGTCACATCAAGAGATTGGTACGTGACGAGTACAATGGCGACGCCTCTACTATTCCCGTTGTGGAATATTTCGGCGGTAAGTCAGCAGTCTCGTTGGCTTCTGTCGAGAATGTCACTATTGAGAACTCCGGCTCTAAGACCACCTACAAGGTGGGTTCCAAGTTGCCTTCAAAGTCACTCTGGCTTGAGTTGTTGGCTGGCTCCAAATTGAACTGGTTGCAGGCTTTCATTTCTAGCAACAGAATTGTGCAAGGTATGAGCCACATCTCTAATTCTACCCATGACATCTTAGCCCCTGTTGCCAACATTAAGGTTGAAGTTGATGATAAGTCCTTGGTATTGTTTGAGCTTTCTCAGACTCAGTACAGAAAGGTTGTCGAGATCAAGTTGAACACTGACGGTCTCATTGAAATGAACTTGATTGAGCACAGAACTGCCGACGGAAAGCCTGTGGCGTTGCCATTCTTGTACGAGTTCAAGCCTGAGGATGGTTTTGCTCCTATTGTTGAAGTCATGAAGGGAAGAAACGAGCGCATCAAGACCTTCTACTGGAAGTTATGGTTTGGAAGCAATGTCCCTGTCGACTTAGACATTGACGTTAACAAGCCAATTGCAGGTGAGAAAGTTGTTGTGACTGGTCAGGATATCTCTGAATTTACTCACGCCATCAACAATACCTGTGAGGCTTTCGTTCCTCGTGTGGGTAAGGAAACTTACGCCCCAATGGACTTTGCAATTGTGGTTGGCTGGAAGGCTATCATGAAGGCAATCTTCCCAGAAACCGTGGATGGCGACTTGTTGAAATTGGTGCATTTGTCGAATGGTTACAGAATGATCCCTGGTGCTGAGCCCTTGAAGATGAATGATGTCATCACCAGTGATGCGATCATCAAGGCTGTCTTAAATCAGGCTTCTGGTAAGATGGTTGAGGTCGTTGGAACCATCTACAGAGATGGCAAGGCAGTCATGGAAGTGACTTCTCGATTCTTGTACAGAGGTGAGTACCGCGACTTTGAAAACTCTTTCCAGAAGGTCACCGAAGACCCAGTTCAGATCACCTTCAAGTCTGCGAAGGACTTAGCGATTTTGAGATCTAAGGAATGGTTCCACCTCGAGAAGAATATTGAGTTATTGAACCAGACTTTGACATTCAGATGTGAGTCCATCTACAAGTTCAAGGCAGCCAATGTCTATTCGTCCATCCAGACCACTGGTAAGGTGTACTTGGAGTTGCCTACAAAGGAGGTCGTGCAGGTCGGCTCGGTTGAATACGAAGCTGGTGTCTCATATGGTAACCCTGTGACTGACTACTTGGAGAGAAACGGCCACACTATTGAGCAGGCTGTCAAGTTTGAGAACGCAATTCCTATTTCCTCTGGTGAGGAGTTGACGTCGAAAGCGCCTTCCACTAATGAGCCATACGCTAAGGTGTCTGGTGACTACAACCCTATTCACGTTTCTAGAGTGTTTGCTTCTTATGCTCGCTTGCCAGGCACGATCACTCACGGTATGTACTCATCTGGTGCTATTAGAACATTGGTCGAACAGTGGGCCGCCAACAGCATTGCTTCGCGCGTGAGAGCTTTCAAGGCTGATTTTGTGGGAATGGTATTGCCGAATGATATCCTTCAGACCAGCTTGGAGCATATTGGTATGATCAACGGTCGTAAGATCATCAAGGTCACAACCAAGAACGTTGAGACCGATACTACCGTCTTGCTTGGTGAAGCTGAGATTGAGCAGCCAGTCACCACTTACGTGTTCACTGGCCAGGGTTCACAGGAGCAAGGTATGGGTATGGACTTGTACAACAGCTCTGAGGTGGCAAGAGAAGTTTGGGACAAAGCCGACCGCCACTTTGTGGACAACTATGGGTTCTCCATTCTTGACATTGTCAAGAACAACCCTAACGAATTGACCATCCACTTTGGTGGAGCCAAGGGTAGAAAGATCAGGGAAAACTACATTTCTATGATGTTCGAGACCATTGGCAAGGATGGTGAGATTAAGTCTGAGAAAATCTTTAAGGATATTGACTACTCGACCACGTCTCACACCTTTATGTCGCCAACTGGTTTGTTGTCTGCTACTCAATTCACGCAGCCTGCATTGACTTTGATGGAGAAGGCCTCCTATGAGGATATCAAGTCTAAGGGCTTGGTTCCATCGGACGTCATGTTTGCTGGTCACTCTTTGGGAGAGTACTCTGCCTTGTCCTCTTTGGCTAATGTTATGCCTATTGAGTCGCTTGTGGATGTTGTCTTCTACAGAGGTATGACGATGCAGGTGGCGGTGCCTAGAGACGAGTTTGGTAGATCGAATTACGGCATGTGTGCCGTGAACCCCACCAGAGTGAACCCCACTTTCAACGACTCTGCGTTGAGATTCGTTGTTGACGAGGTTTCGTCCAAGACCGGATGGTTGTTGGAGATTGTCAACTACAATGTTGAGAACACTCAGTACGTCACCGCTGGTGATTTGCGTGCTTTGGATACTTTGACCAATGTCTTGAACGTGATCAAGTTGAACAAGATCGACATTGTGAAGTTGCAGGAGCAGATGTCCTTGGATGATGTGAGAAGTCACTTGAAGGAGATCATTGACGAGGTTGCGGCGCAGTCTGTTGCAAAGCCCCAGCCTATTGACTTGCAAAGAGGATTTGCAGTCATTCCTTTGAAGGGCATTTCGGTGCCTTTCCATTCTTCGTACTTGATGTCAGGAGTCAAACCATTCCAGAGATTCTTGTGCAAGAAGATTCCTCGGTCTTCAGTGAAGCCTAAGGATTTGATCGGCAAGTACATTCCTAACTTGACCGCCAAGCCATTCCAAATCACGAAGGAGTACTTCGAGGAAGTGTATGAGTTGACGAAGTCGGAGAAGATCAAGTCGATTATCGACAATTGGGAGGCGTATGAGAACGCTTAGATTCTTCAGACTGTGAACTGTTTTGAATTAAATGGGTGAAAATCTATATTTATACATCTCAGCGGGTTTGCCAGCACGTGGTACTGCTTCAAACCCTGGAGATTTTTGGTTGAAATAAATGAAAACTATAGATCACTGGATTCCAGTAGTAAGAGGGCTGGAAATATTGACTGGAGTAAACTTCTTGGGCAAAGATACTCTTGGGAATCGGGACTTGAGCTTCTGGATCACCAAATCCATATCCAAGTGTCTCGTCAAACTGAGGCGAGGAATGCATCCAATGTAGTGATCATCGTCGAGATGTACATCCAATGGATCCTGGGTGTGACATCCCGGCGATAATGACAAACGAATCGAATGCTTGACTCCGCCGGGGCTCAGAGAATCACCACTTTCGTAAATCTCAAACACGATCTGCGATAAGTAGTCCAATTCTGGCAAAGCATTACGGGCAATTTTCATTGGAAGATTGGATCCGTAGATGATGTTAAGCAAGGTGTAGATGTGAGACTCCTTGGTGTAGTAATTAACCACTGCAGGCTTGCCGCTCTTCTTCATGTCTTGGATATCTGTCAAGATCAGCTTGGCCAACGGAAGCGAAGTTAAGAGCCCAATATCGAGCTTTTCCTCGTCTTTGATACCGTATTCCTGTGGACAAATGAAGTCGAACAACACCTTGGACAAACGGTAGAGCTCACGAAGGCGAGCAAAAGTAGGATCATCAAATGGGTTATCGGGAGCCTTCAGCGAGGTATCTTGGGTCTTCAGAGAGGCTGCGGACGTCTTTCCATGGGTATTGGACTCATTGTTGGCAGTGGATTCTTTCTTTGACGCGCCTTTGAGAACCCAGCCTAGCGACCCAGCAGACACCGTGGACGAATTAACAATATTGAAGAGATTGGAGGTTGAGCTGGCGTTGGAATTCGCGGAACTTGCAGGCTCGCTAGGGATCTTGAAGTTGTTCATGGCAAGCACGTTGATTGGGTACTCTGAGACCAAACCCGAGGAGTTGACAGTATCGCCACAGCGGTCCGCCAAGCGCTTGAGAAGCTTTTTATCATTTGGATCGAACGAGAACACCTTGTGCAAGAACCGCCTGTTGTGAAGTGCATCATACTTCATAGTGTCATACAACTCGGAGATTTTCGATGGATGGGTTTTCTCAACAGTGATAAACTCTTGGAAGAGTTTGTCCCAACGCTCCTTGAACAAGAAAGGATCTTCTCCACAGCACCAGTCTTCCTGGAACTCATTGACGTTGTGGTGTTCGAAATTGTACTCCATGAGCTCGTGATGGAAGTTCATCAATTCGCAAACCCGCTTAATGACCACAAACGGCTGGGGCATTTTAGGCGGCCACGTGAATTGCGGCGGCGCTTCGGCTCCCTGGCGAAGTAGCGGCTTAAGTTTCTTCTTCACCTTATCCATAAGATCTTTGGCCGCGTTAGAATCATCCAAAAGATCTTTGCGGATAATGAGGAAGTCGTCAGGCAATGCGTCAAGACCAAGCATCGAGCAGGTAGCAAGATGAGCACTGGCAATCACTCTGCGTTCTGACGAGGTGTAAACCTTGACTTCCTTGAGGGCCTCCTTGTTGAGCAACTTGATATTTTGCCCGAGTTGCTCTCCAACATCAGTCGCCTGATAACGTGCAGAGTGGGTTGGCTCACCACCCCATTTGAGAATAAACTGCACTTTATCGACGATTTCAGGATTCTCGCTGTTAAGCGAGGGCTTCAATTGGATCTTAGTACCGGGGAAGTTCATTTTCTTTTCAAGAGCCCCACGCAACTGTTTGAGCTTTTTCAAATCCTCGAGCTGTTTTTCCTCGGCAATCTTGACGGTCTCGAGCACAACCTGCAAATCTGGCACTGCCCGGATTATCACCTCCTCCTTATGCCCCTTCAAAAGAGAAATGAAAAGTGGCGAGCGGAAAGAGTACTTGAACTTCTGTTTCGGGGTACGGTCTGCGTGGCGAATAACGGACACCATGCCTTTGAACACCCACTTTTGCTTCTTCTCCTCGAATTGCGACAGGTGGATCTGCGTGATCCGAGGGATCTTGTTCTTCAACATGTCTCTGCTCTTTTTCGCTTCAATGAACATATCACGAAGAATTGACAGACACTGGTGATAGTACTCGTCATTGTCCTTAACGAAAGAAAATCCGTTGACGTCAATCACGTAGGAAAGCCCATTCACCCGCAAGAGATCGAAACCACAAATGGTTTGGCGAAAAATATCCGAGATATTGTGAGCCATTGTTTTCTCTTCATCACTGAGCTCAGTTACAAAACGGATCTCTTTTCCATGGGTGTTACGTCTCACAATCCCATCCACAACGGGAGACTTTCTTGTTTCAGCATGGCAGAACGTGGGACCCACGGTATAGGCCTTGACGTCTTCAAAATTGTCGGTATCCATGAACTTTTCGTAGATGAACGAGCCCTCGGTTCTTGGAGCGGACAACTCCGGGTCGAATTCCGAAGACTTGTTACCAATTTTCCTAAAGAGACGTCTTCCACCACCACCAGTAGAAAGGGGATAGTATATGTATACGTTGTGGTCCTCACCGTCCACAGGTTTCTCCACGTATGGCTTCTTCATGATCTTTCCAGCAACGAACAACGTATCTGGATCGAGCATTTTCCAGTCAGGCTCGGACTGCGTGGTCAAAGAGTCAATTTTTGAAACCGGGATTCCAACTTCCACTAACTTGGCGCGAAGTTCCAGATCCACACGTGGCCCGCCATCTCTGGAGATCTCCAATCTCTCAGGTGTGGGAACGTTTGCGTGGTTAAGAATATAGAGCACCAATCTTCGATCCCAAAGAGTCTTCTGAAGTACGAGATCATTAATCAAGAACGGTTTGCGGTAGTTGGCGTAGGCGATTGCCTTATCGAGCGGGAAACCCGTGCTGAAGAAACTGATAAGAAAGTCACAAGTGGGCCAGTTTTCGATGGACTCGTCAAGAATAACTTTGTCTCCAAAAATCACCGTTTCAAACTCGCCAATCTCTATCAATCGGCTCAAAATCCGCCGACAGGGCTTTGACATGGCCTTGGCGTCCATGGCACACACACCGATTTTTCCAAATTTCTGGACGCCGCCAGCAGACTTTTTGCTTGCAGCTGACAGATTCAGAAGCGTTTTGTGCACCTTCGCCATACCGCCGTCCCATGACGAGTTACTGTTGGTTCTGGAAAATGCCTTATTTTCCACCTGGCTGAGCGCATTGAGATTGTCTGTGGTCAAAAGCAGAGTCTCTGCTATTGCGGACAAGGAAGAGCGTCTAGGCAGCGAGTTTGTGGTGCTCAATTTGTTGGCCACTCCATCTTTCGCTTCTTCAGCACTTGTCTTCGGAGTGAAACTCTCAAGCATGGGAGCAAGAGATGCCATGGCTCTTTCAGTTTCTCCAGAATCTTCTATACTGAGAGAGAGAGGCAGCATTGCTTGCTGCTTCCCTTTCTGTTTCGGTATGGGAATCGATGAGGAAGAGTCCATGGTTGGGATTAGTTATTAGGTGCGAGTTCCGTGCATGAAATTATGAGCAATGGAAGACAGGTGAGGTAATGTGGGGATTGAAATTGGCGAATAATTTTTTTCTATACTGTTGCATGGAATTTGGCCAGAGTTAACTTGGTACGCTCTTTGTTAGTGAGAAGGATTCTATTGTTCACATGGGCGATGTGGCCAAGCAATAGATAAGAGCTGCGAGATGCAAGACTGTGCTAGATGCGGTTCGAGAAATGATCACTGAACAAGGATTTGAACTGCCAAATCTGAATAGCTCGCACGGGAAATCGAGAGAGTGTCAATTGATTGGAAGGATCCATTCTCAGTATGCATGGCCTTCAACATGAGGGCACATTCGGCGATTCGTTTGTTTGAACCGAGTCACGAGGAATGCGTGTTCACACGTTTGACCGCAAACGTGAAGGAAGGGAAAAAGAGCAGCGACAGGCACGACAAAAAGGCCTTGTTTTTGTCTTGCCCATTACTGGCACACAGTCTCTTGAGTGATGTACTTTCTCATACACTCATGGTTATTACTTACGCTCAACCAATTACTTAAATGGCCATAAAATTCTCGACCAATCAGTCAAATGGCAATAGAGATTCTCAATAAATTTTCAGCTGGCCACAAACATCCTCGTATGGCCATAAAACGGCGCCCTTCAAATCTATTCGATCGCCGCCAACGAGTCAAACAACACCGAGATCGACTCGCCAAAGTGGTCTCTGCGGATACACTCGGCGAAAATAGGCAGCACATCAATCACTGTCAACTTGCTCAGCGCAGCAGCATGCTTGGCCGCAATGGGAAACGTGTTGGTCACCACGATCTTGTCAATGCACTTGCTGTTGGTCAATTCCTCTAGACAGTTGTCAGAAAACACACCGTGCGTGCCAACCACATAAACCGCTTTGGCGCCGCAGTTCAAGCGCAAATGCTCCGCAGCAGCAATAAACAGCCCAGGCTTATCGATCATGTCGTCCAAGATGATAGCCACCTTGTCCTGGACATGGCCCACGAGGGTGATGAGTTTCTCCTGGGCAATGGCCTGGGGCTCATCTTCCTCGTCAGAGTTGTCAGCATCGTAAGTGCCTCCCAAAACGTCCAGGTCGGTCAGTGGGCCCACTTCGGGATCTGGCGTTGAGTTTACAGGATAGTCGTCGTCCACAACGTGGCCGTGAACCACACGAGCAGTCTGGATTTCCGACACTATGTTGTTCACTGTCAGCGACGATGTGTCGGTGCTCTGATGAGTTGCCTTTTTTGTTCTGAGGAACGGATCGTGGGCCCTTCTACGATCAGTGTGGATCATCGCAAAGTTGATCTTGAGCGAGTCAGCCAACGCTGTTACACGCTTGGTGCCTCCGGGGTTTTTCGACACCACGACTGCATTTTCCCAGTCGGGGATATTGTGCCGAATCCACCGGGCCAACGTGGGTGCTCCGTACAAGTTGTCGACGGGCTTGGTGAAGAATCCTTGCATCTGGGACGCATGCAAATCCATCAGAACGACGTGGTCGGCACCTGCCATGATCAACAAATTCGCAAGCATCCGCGCCGTGATGGCACCACGATGTTTCTTCATCTTGGACTGCTTGGAGTACGGGAACTGGGGGATGACGGCAGTGATTTTGGAAGCCGAACCACCACGGCAAGCTGAAATCAAAATCAACAACTCCATGATATGGTCGTTCACGTGCGGGCTTCCAGACTGAATAATGTAGACATCCTCATCTCTGACAGATACACCAATCTGCACCGAGGTCTCGCCGTTGGAAAATTTCTTGAGCGTACAGGGAGCGGGCTCGATTCCAAGACGCGAGCAAACAAGCTGTCCCAACTCGGGGTGTGACAGACCCACGAACACTTTGCACTTACGCATGAGGTGGGGGTTCAGAGAAGCAACCAATATGATGGGGGCGGGGCAGAAGTGGGGCAGCACGGGGGTTTCGGAGGGGTCACTTAGACGACTCAGAAACGATAGACTGCTAGAACACTGGGGTGGAGTGTCCGGGGTCTCGAGATGGGGAGAAACGTGGGAGATGGAGGTATTTTATGCAGGGCCCGGCATTTCCTCGGAACGCCCGACTGAACACGAGAAGCGGGCGGATAGGTTTTGAGCGATTTGTTATGATAAGATTCACCAGAGTCGGAATCTCCATAGAATTTTCATTTGCCTGCTTAGCCGAGTCTTGAAGTACTATAGCATGGCTTGTGGGGTAGATGGGGGGTAGATGGCCCGCCTATCAGAGTCGTTGAAATGTAAATCAGGCGGGTTCTGGCGCTGCTGGCAGTTTTCCCACCTTGCTTCAAGAACAACGTGATAATTCCATATTTGTGTCGAAATCGGTTACTTCCTATCGTGCCACCCTCTTGTTCCACTGGTTGCCTTGTCCAATTCCACTCACGTGACTGCGATGACATGAGTGATCCAGTGCTTTCTAAACTACAAGACCGCGTTGAGCGACTACAGAAGTCGTCGTTGGCGAAACACGTGCTAAACCTTCTCAAACCCATAAAATTTACTCATGTGCGCTGTCTAGCTCTTGGCTCTCCTACTACTGAGTTCCAGGCCCTCTATCAACTAGCATTACTCAAAATCGTAGTGGAAAACTGCCACATTGATCCGGAAAACGTGTCTTGCTATGACCCTGCATTTACTGATGGCGACAATGAAATACTTAGTTCCCTCAATTTCACAGTCAACGAACATTACGACCCGCTGCCTTTGCATTGCATTCTATACTATATGCCCCACGCTCCGCGTCTGCTAGCAGACGTTCTCATGGAGCAGAATTGTCCACAGTGGATTTTGGGTAACGATTTACTCGTGACGCCTGGGTCGCTCCCACGATCCAAGTTTTTAGCACAGTACCCCAGTCTAGCTAGAGGAGTGAAAATTGCCGAGGATCTCGACAAAGATGAGAAACGCGACGCCAACAACGACGCTAACAGCTCTTTCACAGTGGCTCGCAGAAGCAGACGACCAAGGAAAGGTGTCTACGTAGAGCCCATTCTAGACTACGATCTTGACAAGGCACCTTTCACCAAGGTGACGATAGCTCGTATTTCTTCCGATGTGGAAGCGTCTTGGGGGAACTCTTTTAGCGACCTTGCTCTTAACAGCCTCCTCCTAAAACCTCTGGCCGACGATAGTCACAAACCTTGAGATCGCCAGTAGATTTGAGATTTCAGCACTGGCTTGCGAAGATTCGCTTTCGCTCAACCGCATTCTTATAAGTCATGATAATTGTTATGGACATCTTAAATGCTGATGTAATCAGAAAGCGCTGACGATTATGCCTCGGGAATGGAAGACCGCCACAAACTTCGTATTTTCCACACCGCAGGTCTCCCTTCCGTTATTCCGATGAGACCACGCCTCTCTCCAACTGATACTTTGTGCTCTGTATGAGCATTTTCCTTTTCTCCCAAACCTCACTAGCTCATTCTCATCTTTTTGGCGGCCTGCTCATCCATGTCTTCCAAAATACCACCCATTGGTTGCGTTAGCTGCTGTTCCATGATCGGCTGCATTGAGATTTCACTGCTCTCCAATGACTCCTGTTTAAGCAAGTGTTTCAGAAGTATCAGGTACAAATCGTCCTTGGTGAAAGGCTTCGCCAAAATGTCGCTCATACCATTCTGCAAGTAAGTAACCAAATCATTGTCCTGAATATTGCCGGTCATGGCAATGATCGGAGTTTTGGTGTCGAACGACCGAATGATGCTGGTGGCGGTTGCGCCATCCAAGTTGGGCATAACAATGTCCATGAGGACCAAATCGTACTTCGTGTGCTCAACAGTCGAAATAGCATTTAGTCCGTCCGTCACGACGGTCACCAGACAGCCGTATTTCATCAAGAACTTCCGGCAAAGCTGGATACACACGTTATCGTCCTCAACTAATAGAACATGGAATTTTGGGCTCGGAACTACCAGTGTGGAAATAGGTTCGTACGGAGCCGGCACAGTTGCTAGCGGCGCTGATGGCGTGGAGGTTTCCGTTCGAATAGATTGCACACTGCCCGAAACTCCAGCTACAGCCACCGAACCGGGAGATAACTCCGGCGACAAACTGAGCAGCGACAGCGGCGGCTGAGACAGCACCTGTTGCTGATTTTGAGCCAGTTGTGCCGAACTTTGCGCCAGGTTAGATGCCTGATTCGCCAGCGGATTAAGAGTTGCCGAGTCTGACTCTCCAGCCCGAAGAGACTTTTTTGTTCGGGGTTCGTACACCATTTTGGGTTGCTGAAGCGCTACAAGACCAGGATTAGGTAAATCAAGCGGCGGCAACTTAATCCCTGCCTGTGTGAGGTAGTGAACTAGAACTCCCATCAGCTGATAGTGTCGCTCGTTATATGTTCTGAGAGCCACTACCGAGTCTATCACCGCACGGTAACGGTCGTGTAAGGCCTTATTTTCAGTTTTAAGCTGGGTGACTTCGGCCTGAAGCTGGTTTACGTGGGCCGCAAGTGCCGCGCCTGGATCAGGTTGCTCCTTTTTAGAGGGCGCTTTCCTCTTGATGTTTTCTAGAGCATCCCGGTCATCTTTGCGAAATTCGTTATGCTGGAATTCCCAGGCATCATCACCGTACTGGTAATTCTGTTTATCCTGGTTGGGGATCTTCACTTTGTGGAAGTCGTATTTGTTTAGTTGGCGGACAAAGCTGGCAAAATTGCTGTGCTTGAAATGCTTCGGAAGAATCTCTTTTGTGAATTCGTTGGTGTCGAGCACAACAAAAGAGTCACCATTGGGCGTCCAGCGGACCACGTCGCTCCATTTGTCTTCCAGTAGCATTTGGAATAACTTTTTGACAAACTCGTTATGGCTGCCGTCTCGCGTCGACATGGTGACTATGACTTTTTCAGAACGGTGTATTTAGAAGTGGTGAATCAAGCTCGGCGACGGATTGAATTGTTCTGTTCCCGGGTTACGTGACGTTGTTGAATGTGTAGTAGGATGGATTACTTTGGCGCACTAGCTGAGGCGAGGGCAATGTGCAGGAGATTTTTTCCGAGGGTCCTCCTGGATGCCAAAGGGAAACGGAGTTTAGGGACAAATCTTGAAATTGTAATGGTCGCGAAAAGGATGGAAGGAATTTCGGCCAGACTTAAGAGGGCCAATAAAATGAGGCTTGTATCAGATCTGCACATCGTATTTCGTCATCGGTAATCGATGACAGGCAAGTTATTTTAGGGCAAGATACGCTTGACCTGGAGCACCACGCACGATTGCATAAATGCAGGAGTCTACTAGGCAGGGCACATGAGCATAATTGAGTGTATGAGCACGACGACGTCTGCTTGTTTTTTGCGCATTTTTTTCTACTTCGGTTCCCGAAAACAGAATTGTTATTTCGTTTACCCGGGGGGGGCGAACAACCAGGCAGTCACGCTGGCGTCTCGGTCTTGTAGGCGTGAGCTCGGAATAAGTCGATTATTACCGATGACACGAAAGGAGTGCTCCGGAGCCCCAAACATCTGAATTCAGGTACATCGTATGGATGTAGCATGAATCTCAGGGCTGCAAGCATCATACTCCACTTTTTCCGCCGATCATGCACTTCAGCGCCTCAAAATGTTCAATGCTGGCAATCAAGCATTACGGTCAATAGGGCATGCTTAGGCAATTGACTAGAGTTCATCGTGTCTCAGAGATGAATTTGGCAAAATTTGCACCATCCAATCTTCGTTGGATCTTAGCCTCGGCGTTCTGATGGTAAGCACACCGCTAATTTGGTGGAAAGACGAAGGTACCTCAACGCCACCCTGGACCACCCGTACAACTGAAAACGACTTTTCAGGTACTCCTAAAACTGAAATCTTCTCTACGTCTGCTGCTGCAACAGCCAGCGGATTTCCGACCACAGTGGCAGAAATCTCGTTATTCCAGGCAGTGACAGACATGTACATGCGCTCGCCTTCCTTGTACCTGAACAGCAGACCGTCGTCAATGTACAAAATGCCGCTGGCCAGTCCGTTACGAGCAAGTGCTACTACCACATGATATGGGTCTTGCCGCATGAGCCTGCTCAGTCTTCTGTATCTGTCTTTACGAAAATGCACGTGGCCGCCTTCGAGAAGCATTGGAACGTCGCCGAGAGTTACACTTTGCGACAAAGAACCTGCAGGCTTGACGACCGGTTCGTGGAATTCGCCGTTGGTGTAATCGTAGAAAATCTCTGACGACGGCACAAGTATTGAAATCTCCAGTGCAGAATCCTCGGTGACGGGTTTGACAAGAATTCCCAGCGAGCCGAGCCAAAACTGGTCGTCTATTCCGTACAATTCTTGATTCTCGGGATTACGGTAGAACATGGGCTGCACAATAGGTGCGCCGTTTCGAGAAGCTTCCTCGAATGTTGAGTAAAGTGTGGGAAGCAAAGCATAGCGCAAACGTACTGCGTCTCTCATGTGACCAGTGTAAGGGTCACCTGCCACCCACGGCTCTCTTCGGCGAGAATCAATATGTGCATGTGCACGGAAAAATGGATACCAGATTCCAGCCTGATACCATCGGACCAACAATTCCGGGGTGGGGTCTCCAAAGAATCCGCCGACATCTGCACCCATAAAAGGCATTCCTGCCACATTTGCTGATAGAATCATCGGAATCAGAATGCGCAAGTATTCCCATTTGGCCATGTTGTCTCCAGTCCAGGCAGCGGCGGTTCTTTGGGAACCAGCGAAATACGATCTGGTAAGTACAAATGGCCTCTGTCGAAGAGATCCATCGAGTCTTTTCTCTAAGGCATTGTATGTGAGCTCGTGAAAAGACTTGCCCCAGAGGTTGTGCACCGACCGATGCTCCCAGTCTCCATAATGAAGATTGTCCTTCGGAGCGGATGTTTCGGGACCGTTAAATACTGAAGGCTCGGACATATCGTTCCAGAGATGAATATTGTCGTTAGTACCGAACATATTGTTGGCGGCATCACGTCGGTGAAGGTAATCCCAGTAGGCTTGCGCACCAGGGTTTAACAGGTCAATCCAAACTGACTCACCGGGCCAGCAGTGGCCAAGATACGAGTCGTTATTCGCATTCTTTATCTCGGTATGATCCTCTATCACTTTGTCGGAGACATCATATCCAACCTTCAAGTGCGGATCGATAATCACCACTAGATTGCGTCCGGTGTGATCCAACACTGTATTCATGTACACCGGATCTGAAAACAGCTTCTCGTTCCACGTGAAGTACTTGATTTTGTCCGCATAATCGATATCCAACCAAATGGTGTCGTAGGGAATTCTGTGTTGATCCATTTTGCTGGTTACATCAAGCACATCGTCCATGCTGTTGTAGTTCCATCTGCACTGATGGTATCCAAGGGCAAATTCCTGTGGAAGCGCCACATTTCCTGTTAGTTTGCCCAACTTCCTGTTGATATCCAAAGGCGAACTGCCTGTTAAGAACACCAAATCCAACACTCCGCTCTCAGCAATCCAGTGCAGCGAAACAGATTCTGATTTCTTGATGTCCACAAACATATCAGCAGAATTCACCCAAAGAAGCCCTGCTGCATTACCTGGACGGGCAGCCAACATGAACGGAACAGACCCGTACATTGGCATCCTTGAGTTTGTTTCATATTCGAAGATATCCACATTAAATAAGCGATACGGATGAGCCTCGCCGGATGTATCTTTAAGACTCAAAGAGTCGGCGTGTTCGGGAATCCCGTACACATGATGGTAATTTGGGAACGAAGCGTCGAAAGCGATTGCCTCAGGCCCAAGCGGTTTCGAATCGCTTTTGCAGTCTTCAAATGAGTCCGAAAACATGTCAAAATCTGTTTCCAACTCCAGCACATGTAGGTGGTTGTCGGATTTTGAGCGCCAGTGTTCGAAGTTGAAAAAGTGGCGTTCATTAAATGAAATCTGAGGTTCGCCCTCTCGCAAAACTCGCAATGCCACCGATTCAAAATCCAATTCCAAGGTCGACCCTCCAGATACAACCGTAAGTCCAGAATTTGTCAACTTCACCTGATCTGGTGAGAGTTTCTGACGTGGCTTTTGCAGATCGGCAAAAAGAACTGCGTTTTCGGCACCTGTATACCTTTCCTTTCGTGCTTTTCCCAGAACAGTAGCATTCTGCCGGTTCTCGTTGACTTTGAAGCGGAAACTGTCCTCAGGCAATACTTCAATCTCGAAGGGAAGGTGTGCATCATCTCCCGTGGGCAAATGTTTAATAATATATCCACCTATGTGATCTCCTAAGATCTCTATGGTTTCGGCATCCACCCTGTAGGGGGAATTCCCTGGATTCTGTGCAATGGATTGGGCATAGTGCCTGTTTCTATGGCAAAACCCGGACTGACTGCAATCCTTGAAGAGATACTCCTTCACAGCGAAAGCATTGCACCAAAATGTCGCTAGTAGTAAAACAAATGAAACAGCACTCATGGTAGGCCGCACTGGGATTGTATAACTTGAACAGTTGAACTTTGGTTGGAGTGCACAGGGGACGCACCTAGAATCAAAGTTGGAGAGGAACGTATCTGAAGAAAATGCAGATGAATTATCTAGTTCGAAATTAATTTCTGGCGCAGGAAAGTGTTTCGCCATCTAGCTCCACAAAATTTTGTCTCTGTCTTTTCCTTTGCGATAATGTGAGTGTTCAGGTACTTTACTTCGGTAAAGTCAACATCAGGAAGCTTAAACGAGCCTGGATTACTTGGCTAAAAAATCTCTTAAGCAAGCCTTCGTATATTGCACCATCGAATCTCAGGTTCGACTTTCCAACTCCCCCCGCCATTTCAAGTTAAGGTCGTGTGCGGCTCCAAAGTAAGTCAGTCCAAGCGCGAGAAGCTAAGAAAAAACACCACCAACTCTTCTTCTTCTGCACATACTTCTGGATATATTCGGTGGTTAATTGTCCTTTGCCTAATTCGATACCCACTGATATGGAGGCAGACAAGAAAAGATCGTTCGACGAAGTCGAGCTGCTGCTGGGTGATCTCCCCGTTTCCAAGAAACCACTCCAGATGTTGAGTGAAGATGGGCCCTTAACGCAGCAAGACGTGGTTTACTACCAAAAGGAGGCTATATGGCGTCAGATGACGCAATACAAGCTCCAAGCATCGGAGTTGTCGTCGCAGTTGGCCCTTTATCAGAGCCAATTTGAAACTTTCACCGAAGTGCTCCTGCTACTAGAAAGCTGGTACACTACGGTGCTAGTGGCAAGTGGCCAAGAAAAACCGCCAAAGCTCACCCTTACGGAAACCAAGGAAGAGATTGAGACGGTCCTAGACGAGCGCAAACGCAAATTGGCCCTCCTACTAAAACCACTTGTCAAAAGCGAGGGTGCCGAAGATGAAAGTGACGGTATTCTTGATGTGGTAGCACTCTCCGCGGAAAAAGAGGCATTGCGGTCACAAAACGAAAAATTGCAGGAGCAAGTACTGGTAATCCAAACTCAACTAGAATTCCTTCGCAAACTGGCCGACAGAGCAGAGTCAGCATCAATCAAGCGCATTCATAACTCCACTCATGCAACTGAGGATCGTGACACAAATGGTAAATCGCACCAACACAACGGTCTGGCCGAAAATGCCGCCGCTGCCGCAGCAGCTGCTGAATCTGCGGCAGTTGCAGAAGCGGCCTCCTCGGCTGACAAGCAGGCTCTCGAGAACCTTAAAGTTCAATTTGAAGAGCTCAAAGGAGGCTATGACCAGGTGACCAAGCAGCTAAAGGAGTCGCGCGCCAAACTTGAAGAGGTCGAGATCACGTCTAATGACCTCAAGTCACGTCTTGCGAATCTCAGTGACTCTGACTTGCGCCACTCGTCTGTTTACATGACTTTGGTCGACAAAAACAACCAATTGCAGGAACAATTACGCCAGACATCAAAAAGCAAGGACGAGTTGGCGATCGCAGTGAAGACACACGAGGCGCTAGACAACGTGCTTATCGGAGGCATCAACAAAGATCTCGAGAATGAAAACGTCACTCTCAGAGATCTTCTCAGCAAAGCCGAGAACGATTTGGTTCGAGTTAGAGCTGCGCGTGACGAGCTTCTTGGAAAGCAAGCGCTTCTTAAATCCGAACTCGAAAACAAAAAGACTAATGAGGCGTTGCTCAAAGTCAATGAAATTCTCAACGAGCGCATCGAAAAGCTCGCGCAAGAAAAGAGTGCTGACGCTAACGCAAACTTTGACTCTCTCGAAAAGGCCGAGTTGGTTAAGCGTTTACTGATCTTGAGCACCGATTTGACTGAGATCGAACAGGCTTTTGAGCAGACGCGTTCGATTACCCTAGAAAAACTCAGAAATTCAGTTGACCATGAATCAATGATAAAGAAATTGACTATCGAAAAGAATAAGGCCGATCAGAAATACTTCGCCAGCATGCGTTCCAAAGATGCACTTGTCACCGAAAACAAGCAGCTCAAGAGTCAGATTTCCAAAACTCAGGAGCTTTTGGCTAAAATGACAGAGGTTGAGAAGAACCTTAATTCCAAAATTGACGTTTTGTCCAAGAGCATCAACGACTACCGCACCATTAAGGAAGGTGCGATCCACGAGACAACGAAATTCCAAGAACAGCTCCGGCTGTTGGCCAAATCGAGAGAAGCACTTGGTAAGGAACTCGTGGCCCGTAAGGCGGAACTCGTGCAGCTCAAGAAGGAAAATGGTGACGTTGGAGCCGAACTTAAAGCAAAAGCGGTGAACCACAGCAAGCTTGAAGCCAAACTCAAGGCTACGGAGGCATTGTTGCAGAAATATAAGCTGAACAACACCCTGTCAATTCTTCAGGAAGACGAGCGCCAGATGGAGGCAATGCGGTCCATTACTAAGTGCTCCGTATGCCTGAAAAACTGGAAGAATATGGCCATCACGGTATGTGGACACGTATTCTGCGACGGCTGCGTTCAAGAGCGCTTGGCGGCACGTTTGCGCCGCTGTCCTTCTTGCAACAAAGGCTTTTCTGCCAACGACTTGCTTGCCATTCACCTCTAATTGTGTACTATTAGCGTGTATCATAGAAAATAGACTGGGTGGTGTAAAGAGGGTCATTACCTGTAAACCCCGAAAGTGTGTATTAACTGTACTTTGGAGAGCTAGGTGCTCTTTCGATCTTATCTAGTATTAGCCACCATTGCATCTCACTCCCAAGATTCGCATATTCTCTGTGCGTGTGCTCTCGCACGATATTTGCCTGCAAACTAACGTCATTTCCAGCTCCCCCAGGGTCTCCTAATAATAATAAAACAAGCAAAGCAAATTTTCTCAATTTGTGTCTGCGACATTCTAGTCGTGGTCAACGAATTTATCAAATTGGCCCTGTTTCTCTACGGTGGCAACTCACTGGATGTGTTGGCAGCAATTGGTTTTTTGCCCTATTGGGTTAATTGCCGCTCACCCAAACAAAACCCTAAGGAATCCAAAATTACGGATACGGCCTGTAATCACTTAGACCTCAATCTGCCTACATGGTCTCCAGAACATTTTCTCGTTTTGCTCCCCTAAAGTCGACTTCGTCCAGCCAGCAGACCATGACTACCTGCAGTATAATTGTCGTGTGTGAACCATTTAGTGCGGGCGTAATGCGGAAGGCGCGCTGGAGTGGCGCGCATATATAAATGATGAGCGATTTCCGGCGAGCACCTGGCCAAAATTTTGCACTTTTTCGCACCGATTTCCTGCCCCTGGCCTGTGCTGCACACGACTCGACTTAGTCTGCACTTCTGATTGGTTGAGCAATTTTGGCTCCGAAACGTGATTTCTTTTTGATTTTTTTTTTCCACCGTGTCACTCGTGTTATCTTCACGTGACCAGTTGCAAAAAAAAAAAGGGGACCAAAAAGAATTCCTATACGCATCCAAAACAATTTCAATCCACATCGACTTTGGCGGTAAAGTATGGCCAATCTGACGCCAACATCCAACGGCGGTCCAGAAACCAACACTCCTGTTCAGACTCCACTGGCCGAGACGTTTGAAAAGAGCGACATGACCGTGCCACCCTCAGCGCCTGAGGCGTTGGAAGAGCCTCTCTCGCCACCAAATCCTTCGCCCTCACCTGAAAAGCGCAAACTTGACGATGAAGAGACGGCAGGGACGGACAAGAAGCCGAAGACCGAGGAGGGAGACCCTTCTCAATCAACGGAGCCTGCACCCAAGCCACCATCTGAGCCAGACATGGATAACCTTCCTGAGCATCCTATGCCTGCACACCAGCAGAAGTTCATTCTCAACACCATCAAGGCGATTCGTAGAATCAAAGATGCCGGGCCATTCTTGCATCCCGTTGACACCGTCAAAGCTAACGTGCCTCTCTATTACAACTTCATCAAGCGCCCAATGGACTTGTCGACTATCGAGCGTAAACTCAATGCCGAGGCCTATGAGGATGCCCTGCAAGTTGTGGAGGATTTCAATTTGATTGTTTCCAACTGTATCAAATTCAACGGCGATCTGTCCAACATCTCTCGTATGGCTAAGAACATCCAAGCGCATTTCGAAAAACACATGCTCAACGTTCCTCCCAAGGTTTTGCCTGCTAATGGTTCGGCGGCTGCATCAAGCACTCTGCGGAGAAGAGCTGCTGCCGTGAGCAGTAGCAATGAGAAGGAATCCGTAGCGGCTCACAGACCGAAGAGAGCAATTCATCCGCCACGGTCCAAGGAGTTGCCCTACGATGTGAGACCACGTAAAAAGAAGTACGCGGCTGAGTTGCGCTATTGCAACCAGGTTATCAAGGAGTTAACTTCAAAGAAGCACTATGGAATCAACTTCCCTTTTTTGGCACCTGTTGACCCAGATGCCCTTGGTGTTCCTCACTATCGCGAGATCGTCAAGAATCCCATGGATTTCGGAACTATTCAGACTAAACTCGCCAACAACCAGTATGAAATGGGTGAAGAGTTCGAGAAGGACGTCCGTCAAGTGTTCATCAACTGCTACCTTTTCAACCCTGAAGGCAACGATGTCCACACGATGGGGAAGAAACTTGAGGCAGTATTCGAAAAGAAATGGGAACAACGCCCTATTCCACAACCCACTCCAACCAATTCGGACGGCGAATACTCCAGTGACGAGTACGATGACGACGAAGAGGTGAATGAGGCGATGTTGAGTAACATTCCTGCCATCCAGTTCCTTGAGAACCAGCTCATTCGTATGAAGAAAGAACTCGATCAGTTGAAGAAGGAGCATCTAGAGAAATTGCGCCAACAACGCGACGTACGCCGCAAGAAGAAGAGGGGAAAGAAGGCCAAACATGCCCGGTCAAACTCTGTGGTTGAAAGCAACTTCGACAACACCCCAGTCGTCACCTACGAAATGAAGAAGCAAGTGAGTGAGGTTGTGCCTACACTCAACGACAAAAAATTGCAGGCCTTGATCAAAATTATCAAGGACGATGTTGTGATCAGCGACGAGGAAGAGGTTGAACTTGACATGGATCAGTTGGAAGATCGCACCGTGTTGAAGTTATACAACTTTTTGTTTGGCAAAAAGGCAGCGTCTTCCGCAATGAAGAAGCTGAAGAAGTCTGCATACTCCCTGGGTAACATTGACCAGTTAGAGCAGCTCAGATCACAGCTTCAGTTGTTTGATCAGGCCGAGCGTGGTGGAGGAGCACCAGCTTTCGATCTCAACTCGATTCCTGCACAGGAGTCTTCGGATGACGATCTTTCGTCCGAGTCTTCAGAGGAGGAGTAATTGCACCCTGTTCAACGCGGAGTCCACGATGGGCTCGGCGGCTGGGTGATGTATCATATCATGTACTATATAGCCAAAGAAACGGGTAAGGAGGAATAAACTCGACATGTAGTGTGGGTGCGTAAAATTTAGCCTAATCCGGAGCGTTTTCGCGCGCGATGCCTTGGATGCAGCCGAACTTGTTATCGACATCTAGTCTGCATTATTTATTAATCCCTACTTCTCGTCACGCTAGGGTATTGGAATCATGTTCTTGCCTCCAAGAGACCCTAAACACAACCCGTTATACATACTTAAAACTTGCAAGCAGCAAAATGGACGCCCAGCATACATCGCCGGCCCTATGGTCCGCTATTCCAAACTTCCATTTCGTGAGCTAGTACGCCAGTTCAACACAGACATCGTGTACACGCCGATGATTCTAGCAAGAGAATTTGTGCGCAACCATACAGCCCGAGTCAGTGATTTTTCCACTAACGATGACGACCGGCCCGTCATTGTGCAAGTGGGTGTTAACAACGTTGAGGATTTGCTCAAGTTCGTCGAAATGATCCACCCCTACGTAGACGGTATTGGTCTTAATTGCGGTTGTCCCATCAGAGAACAAGTCCGAGAAGGTATTGGAGCTGCTCTCATGTCAGAACCAGAGTTGGTCTCAAGCATGGTGAGGGCCGTCAAAGACGTTTATGGTGACAAAGTTTGCATTGAAACGAAGATCCGCATACACAAGGATCTAGATGAGACAGTTCGTTTTGTCAAAATGGTTGAGGCCGCCGGTGTCGATTTTATCACCGTGCACGGGCGGACTAAAACCACAAGATCTTCACAACCAGCAAACCTCGATGCAATAAAGTTGGTGAAGGAGACAGTACTGGTGCCTGTGGTGGCGAATGGAGATTGCTTCTCCTTAGAGGACGCCCTCCGCATTGCCGAGCACACTGGAGTTGACGGTGTCATGGCAGTCCGTGGAATATTGGCTAACCCAGCCTTGTTTGCGGGTTACGAAATCACGCCTTGGGCTGCTGTAGAAGTTTTCTGGGATTTGGCCTGCAGCTACGGCTTGCCTTTCCGTATCACCCAGCACCACTTGTCACAGATGATGGATAAGATGGTCTCGAGGAAGCTTTTGAAGGAAATGAACGAAAAAACCTGCTTGGTGGATTTGATCGACTGGTTCGACTCGCACTTTGTGCTCCACCGGAGAGGAGAGACTGGTTTTGCCAGGTCAGAACATCCACTATGGAAATCGGCCCGGGAGCAGCAAGCGCGAATCTAATATGGCCATACGCAATAATACGGTATAATTCTGCTCTGGCTTTTATTCTTGATTAAGCCGCACCGCTACCGATGAGCTCTCTATTCTTTAGGGAAATACTCTGGGTGCGGTTATTGACCTTGTAAATACCCACAAGTTGCTGAGCCAATTCAAACATGTTGTTTCTCAACGAAATGACAATGAATTGACCGTTTTTGGTTCGTTCCTTTATGTAGTTGGCCACAATAGAGACGTTACGGAAATCCAACGCTGCGTCAATTTCATCCATCACATATAGCGGCGTGGGCTTGTATCTGTGTAGAGCAAACACCAATGCCAAAGAGCTGAGGGTTTTCTCTCCACCTGAGAGATTTGAAATGTTCTTCCAAGACTTCTTCGGTGGCATCACACTGAACAAAATACCTTCAGAAAACGGATCCAAACTGTCGACAAGCTCCAACTCCGCGTTGCCACCCATGGTTATCATCTGATACATCTCCTTGAGTGAAAGCGAAATCGTGTTAAATCCTTCCATGAATTCATCGAAGCGCTTGCGCTTGAGCTCCTCACAACGCCCCTTGACGTTGTCTCTTTCCAGAACGGAACCATTTAAGTCAGATCGCCTGACTTCTAACTCCTTCATTTTTTCGCCGTATTCTTTGAGAACTTCAATGTCGACTTTAACATTATTCATGTAGTTCTCAAGTTCTGCGACCTCTTCCTCTACCACGTCGAGCCTAACCGACTCAATCTCATCCTCGCTGAGTTGCGCTATTTCGGAACCCAAATATCTCGAACGCTCTTGCTCGGGCATCCAGTCAACGTATGGCAGATAATCACGCGGAATCAAGGTACTGAGACTTTCCTCAGCCTCTGCTATATTTCTTCTGTTTCGCTTAGTCGCTGAGGTCAACTTCTCCAGCTGATTGCGAAGCTCGATTTCTTCAGACTTGAGATCATTGATCTTAGAGCTAAGGTCCTCGTACTCCTCTGTCAACTTTTCGATCTCGGAATCAATTTCGTTTTTCTCATTCGACACCTTTTCGAGCTTCAAGTTGAGTTCAATAAGTTCCTTGTTGAGTCTCTCCAGGGCCTCAATAAGCAAACTCTCTTCCGTCTCAAACTGCTTAAGATCGCGATTGCTGTTTTCAATCACTGCTTGGTGTCTCTTGACCTCATTTTCGAGCTTTTTGATAATTACAACATCTCCGGACGTTTTCTCGCGAATGATTTCGATCTTTTGCTTGATCAGATCCACCTTTGAATTCTGCACTTTCAACTCAACACCTCCAGCCTCCATAATCTTCTCTTCAAGGCTGACTATTCGAGTTTCAGAATCTATCATTTGCAGCTTCAACTGCTCTTTCTCTCTTTGCACAATTTGTAGCTCGGATTGCTTGTCCGCGATAGCAGATTTGAATTCTGACGATTCGTTGGCTCTCTCTCTTTCAGCGATCAATTCCTTACAGGTCGCTGAAACCTCTCTTTTTTCTTGAACGAGCGCTTTGATGTCCAATTGGGCAGTCTGTATCGCCAATTCCGTTTCTGGTCTAAAATCTCGGAGTTTGCGGAGGTTAGTCTCCATCTCCAGAAATTCGGACTGAAGCAGTGCAACCTCGGTCTCCATGTATCTGAGCTCTTCTTGCATCTTTTGAATGTCACTTTCCGTATACTGGTATTCATTCGTCACAGTATTGGATTTAAGTTGCATCCCCCCTCTGACCATGGAGTGGCCACCACCCGACATTGTTCCAGATGTGTCGACAACTTTTCCATCTATGGTCACGACTTTGAATCGCTTTGGCCCATAAGCAACACTTTTCGCCTCTTGTAAATTCGTAGCAACAAGCGTGTTGTATAACTTGGAATAGAATGCTGGCCGAAATATATCACTTTGGGGTTCAATTAGATCGAACAATCTCTTAACAGACAAGGGGTTGCCTGGTGTCGAAATCCTGGATAAGTCAAACTTTCTCAACTTATTCAAGCAAATAAAATTAGCAAAGCCAAGTTTGTTCTTCCGCAAGTAATCAATACATGTCTGCGCCGTTTCCACTGTATCAACAACCATTGAATCCAAGCCGGGACAGGCTGTCGAGATGGCGACGTCGTATTTATCGTCAATGACACCTAAATCCCCAAGGCGACCATGAAACCCCGAGATTCTTCCAGACCGAGCAAGTCTCTGTAAATTCACAAGCACTTGATTCTTGTTTTTGAGGTTCGAAAAGTACGCGCTAGCGTCCAGGGTCTTCTGTCTAGCAGATGCGAGTCGAACTTTCTTGCTTTCCAACATCTGTCTTGTTGAGGAGCACTGCTCTTCTCCGAGTGCTATCTGTTCATCTATATGGCTCAACTTCAGCTCTAGAGACTCATGCAACTGTTCCTTGGCCTTTCCTTCCTCTTTGATTGATATTAGCCGTTTAGAAAGTTCGCGTAACTTGTTGTCGGCGGCACTTTTCTCCGATTCGAGGATGTCAATTCGAGACTGAATTAATTCCAAAGCACTGTCCTTTTCTTTGACTTGGTCGTAGAATGGTTCAAGGTTTACTCGAAGATCTTCAATCTGTTTTGAAAGATGGGCAGTCTTCTGGGTAAGCTTTGAGCGTAGCTCATTCAAGATAGTTTTCTCTTGCTCCTGTAATTCGTTCAACGTCCGTAGCTCTTGTTTTACTTCCTCGTTGGTGCGGTTCAAGTTTTCGAGTTTCATGGAGTTTTCTGAGAGAGCACTTTCAGCAATTTGTTTAGCCTTCTGCAGCTTCTTCGATTTATTTCGAAAGTTCTTAAGCTTCTCTTCAAGTGACACAATCTGACTATTCACCTGTCTCTGCCTTTTGCTGATGGCAGAATCCTCCTTAGTCAACTGGTCGAGAGATTTCATGATGTCACGCTTTCGCAGTTGATTGCGATCGAGGTCGGCGTTGAGATGGCGGTTTTTATCAATCTCATTCTGGAGCTTCTTGTCGATTGCTGACAACTTGGCTTCATTGTCAGCTAATATCTTTGATTCCTTATGAATATTAATCTGGAATTTGATCGACCGCTTATTCACCATGTTCGTCTCCAGTTCTAGAAATCGCAATGCCTCAGTTTTTCGTTCCTCGAGAGAAGTTGTGTCCTGTTGCACAACCTCAAACCTGTTCTCTTTTTCAATGCAAACTTGATTCAACTCCTCAACTTTTTCAAGACTCTGATCAATAAGAGGCTTGTATTGGCTTGTGCCTATGATATCCTCGAGGTACTCGAGCAAACCGTCGTCGTTCTCCTTCTCTGCTTTGGGTCTCATCTGGGCAATGGATTCGACCTCGCCTTGAAGAATCAAGAATCTTTTGTGGTCAAGATCGATGCCCTCCTTTCGAAGATATGTTGTCACCTCAGTATAGGAGCTTGTCTTGCTGTTGATGAAGTACTGTGACTGGTTTGAAATAGTCGCTCTTCGACTGATGACAATCAGCGAATTGGGAACAACCAGCACCTTGTGTACCACCTCTGGATCGTCCACTACGTGACTGAAATGAATATCCACTTGACAATAGTCTAGTCGTTTCCCATCAGAATTATGAATCAATTCGGATAGTTTTCCTTGGCGCATTTTCAGAGCTCGAAATCCAAACACAAAAAGAAGGGAGTCAATGACATTGGACTTTCCAGACCCATTGGGACCCACCACGGCTGAGAAGGAAGTATTGAACGGGCCAATTTCTTGAGTGCCAGCGTAAGACTTGAAGTTGGTTAGCACTAGTTTATCTATGACAAGGCGTGACGCCTGGACTCCACCTAACGCCTGCTGATCTTTTTGTGGGGTTGACACCGCTTCATCTGCTGGAGGCGTCACATTCTCGAGCTTAGCTCTCACAGCTAACAGTGGGTTGAGCTGCAGTCTCTTTGATTTTGGATTTTGTGTCAGTATTTGTTCATGCTCTGGGAGAGGGTGACTCATTTCAGCGTTCTCGTTATTGCTCAGCAGATTTCTCAGTTTCTCCGGGGATAGAGTCTGAGTCGGAGGAGCCATTATATCTGGCTCCAGTTTGCGAGGACTATCGTCGTAGTCGCTGTTATTTATGAATGTTTCATTATCACTCAATTCGTTTTCTAGATTTCTTACTACCTCAGACTCGAGCTCGGTCATTTCTGGGGGGATGATGGTTTGTTTATGTCAACTGTTTCAATATGTAGGACGCGAAGTGGGGCCCGTCGCAACTTCACTGAAGCAAGACGCGATTACAAGAATGCAAAATATGCGAAATTGAGAAGTATAGACACGATCGTGAAAATCTGTTACTTTTAATCCTGGATGTATTTCTCTATAGTACAATTATGCAAATTCGTGAAGGTCACTCCTCGAGCGTCTTCTCCCTCTTCTCTTTCTTTTCCTTCTTATCTTTTCTCTCCTTCTTATGCGACTTTTCTTTCTTTTCCTTTTTCTCCTTCTTCTCCATTTTCTCTTTCTTTTCTTTCTTTTCTTTCTTTTCTTTCTTCCCCTTCTTTTCCTCTTGAGCCTCATCATCTGCTGGATCAATGGAATCATTAGCGATGCTGAGGACAGTCGTGTCGGCCTCTTCAGCATTAAGCCCCTCCTCCTTGTCCTCATCATCGCCCTGCTCGTCGTCGTCACCTTTTACATCCTGAGGTTCATCAATTTCCATTGGCTCTGCGGGTTCTTCGTTGTTGAAAATGACCTTTTTGTTGACGCGTACTTCGGAGCCCGCTTCATCGAACTTGATCTTCTTGTTCAGTCCGTTTCCGGCGTCGCTGGTTGAGCTAACATCAAGCTCTGCCAGGAGTGGAGGCAAACCACGCAAACTTCTCTGCACTCTCTTTAACTGGGCCAAAACAGCGCTATTTTCTGCATTGCTAGACATTCCAATCTTGCTCTGTGTAATTTCATCTTTGCTTCCTGGAAGGGTCGCCGCAATAACCTCCGATGTGGTGATGAATTTCGATAAAATCGCTTCCGCACGAGAATCATCGATGGGTTTGAAACCCTTTATGTGCGAAACAACAGGAGCTGTGACTGCACTCTTCAAATTTCTCCGGGGCCGGTATGCTGACATCGTCAAATAGGGATTCCTCAGATTTTCGATATCTGAGATGAGACCTTGTTAAAAAATATGTGCGAGGGTTGTACACAGGAACTCCACCCGCAGTTGAAAAAAACCATAGCGTTTCAGTTGTTCTCCCAGATTATCCATCCACAAATCACACCCACAATGTTAGGAACACGTCTAGCCAGTATATTTAGACCTGTTCAAGCCCCCTCTGTGCGCGCATTCTCCATCATGGGCCGGTCCACATTTACTCCTGTGTCCAGAATCCCACCACTTTCCACACCAAGGCTAAGTCAGCCAACACTCGGAATATCCTCGTTTTTTGGCCTCCTCCAAAAGCGTTTTAAATCGAGAGGAAACACATACCAGCCTTCAACCTTGAAGAGGAAAAGACAGTTTGGGTTCTTGGCAAGGTTGCGTACCAAAAATGGACGAAAGGTGTTAAGCAGGCGGAGGGCCAAAGGAAGATGGTACCTCACCCACTAGATACTAACGCCTCCGCATTGTAAATAGAAACATCACGCTCTCAAAGCCTTAGTGTACTGATGCTCGATCTCGTGAATCAACTTTTGTAGTGAAACTATGGTAAACTGGTGCGTTGCATCGGGGAAACTATTGCGGTGCAAGCCAAACCACTCCAAAGGAGGGGTTGCATTTCCTAACTCTTTAAGTTGTGGTGCCCCGATAACTGGAGGAGCAAGTGCTTTGTAGCTGAAGTTTGAAGTGCTCTTTAATTTCTTCATAGTCTCGTTGATATCTTCATCAATGTCGTGCTGAGCCGTGAATGGATCTTCACTATCGAGGTAATTTTCTGCCTCCAATATTTTGTGTGCGACCTCGGCACCATCTTTGAGTGGAGCCAGATTCGACGAGACATACTGTCGTCTCGATTGTAGGGCTTTCTTGTGGGCAGCATACATCTGATTAACGAAATTTACCGACCCAAGATTCCACCGAATATCAACAAAGCCTCCAAATGAGGATTGAAATAAGTACTCCACCACTTTGGACTCGTATGTCTGGTAAGTTTTCATGGATATCATAAACTTTGGAAATCTTACTATGCCTCCACCCCGGGCGCCCCGTGCATCTGAAATAAGTTCATGAACTTCCTTTTGCTTCACATCATCCACTGAAATGCCCTGGATTTGCGAAAGAGAGACACGCACATTATTGAGTTGAAGTTCAATCTCGTTAGCGACACCCAACTCATACTCATTTTGGAGAAAATTGGCACTTGACTTGGCTAATTGAATTCTGAGTACTCTAGAATCTCCAAACAGCTGAGGGTAGACGAACAATCTCGTCGCGCCAGTCTTCACCTCGATCTTGGTCTCAAGCTTCTTAACCACTTCAATTATGTCCTTCAAATCGATCTCAGGACGAGCATTCATCTTACTTGAATCCTGAAGTATTTCTCGGTAAGAAGTTTTCCTCTCCTCACGCATTCGCGATATTGTGGAGTAAATATCGTAAAAGTTGGACGCCGCCAATGACGTGAGCAAAATGTCCACACTCTCATACTTGAGCATCACGTAAAGGTGGTCTTTCGATATGTTCACACCATTTTTTCTGTTAAATGCCTCACACTGCCAGCCCCTTAAGCCGGCAACAGCAAACACATGTGTGTCAAAGCTTGTCTTCAAATTGAAATCTTCAAATCCTCCAGCTAGACGTACTAGCGGAATTCCAATAAACTCAGTATCGTTCAACTTCCACTCCACATTGGATTTGAAAAAGAATTGGTTTAGTTCAATAAAGCCACCAAGTCTCCCTTCGCACCCAACCATAACGGTCTGAGAACCAAAGTTGACTTCGTAGAACTCCTGAGAGACTTTCTGTGAGACGATCCAAGCACGGTCTATATCGACCACAGCGGTTCCCAAAGCTGCTCCAAGGTCGAACTCCATTGTGATATTTGACACCAAGAAAGTCAAAGATGCGCGAATCGTACTCTCACTTCTCTGCTTTAGTTCACGCAAGCTCAGAGATTTCTTCACTTCGTTCGGTGTCTCGCGAGAGCTCTTTCGATACTCTTTCGGGTACCAAATATCGCCGAACAAATCAATATCTTGGAGCTGGCTCATCTTGATGTATCCTGAAACGCCTCCAATTGAAGCCGATGACTGGATGGTCATCGTCGGCTTGGTCACAACATTACTAGAGAGAACAAATTGTTCCATAGTAATTGTACCACTTCTCTCTTCAGCATACTGGTGCTGGAGCTCTGCTGTCAAATAGTTGAGTCGAAGTGTCAAAGCAATATTTCCAGCAATTCCTGAACATGCCTGAAAAGATGCTCCCTTATACTGAACAACAGCCGCCACTTTTGCAGTAGGCTCGCAGCTTAAAGAAAAGCGCTGTTCTTCTATGATCATGCCCGCCACAAAATCAATGTCATCCAATAGGTTGGCAATTGATTCTTCGTCAGTGGATGTGGTCTTCAACTGTTTGGCATTGCGAGCCTCGTCTTGTGTTGGACGTTGCTTTTTGGAGCCCCCAAGTGTAGATTTGACAGCCTCCACAATATCCATAATCACAGGAACGCAGCTGGAATCCAAGGTATTATCCGACTTGGTCATCAAAAACTCAATCCGAACTATGTGCTTCTTCAAAGCATCGTGATTGTGCTTGTAGAAAGTGACCACTTGAACTGCAGGAGAATTGAGCAACAACTCAGCCGGTGGCCCTTGGGAGTCGCCCTCGCTCAAACGGTACGCATGCACCCTTGAACCGGCAAATACAGATCTGAGCTCAATGCTCGAGAATTTAGCATCCCAAGAATGGCCTGAGGTTTTTCCACTTGAGCGCACCTGTTTCGTCCTGTTTGGTATCTCCTTGAAAATACCTGCCCTTTTCTGTATATTTCTTCTCCTTTCGAAAAAATCCTGAACCTCTCCAGCACAAGCAATAGCTCTTTCAATAATCACAATAGAATTGGTCATAAAACGTACATCCAACTCGTCTCCTTTGAGAACGATATGAAGCGCCTTGGCTTCATTAACACAGTAATTGATCTGAAGCTTTGGCATGAAAGCTCTGTTAAGGTGGTGGACATCTGAACCTGTGCTATAGAACGACGACGATGATGAACCATTTGCCACAGAGAGGTATCCGCCAACAAGGGAAAGTTTGCCGAGATTGTAATCAGATGCAGCAAAAAGGCTCTTTGCGCCTAGAATAAATCCAGGATAATCCTTGTAAGAGCTTCCGAAAATCCAACCAACGCAAAAGTTGTGAGACAACACGTGGATGGAACTAAAATTGAACCTTGAGGTACTTGAGATACCATCGCTTCGTGATTCGGTATGTTCGGTTGGATCTTGAGGCTCCTTTGTTGCAGCTGGGGCGTTTCTCAAAATATTCCCAACACCGTCAGAGAGCTCTACCACCTTGAAAAGGTTTTGAGGGCTAAGACATACTCGAAGGTATTCCGACTCAATCTGCAATGAGCGGTCAAGTTTCCCTTCGCTATCCACTTCATTCTTGACCTTAGTGGTAAAGTTGAGGTCAAGGATTTTTGCCAATCCCAACGGGTACAAAGGGTCGAACACCGATATTCTGAGTGCAGGGACTTCCAACTCAAACCAGGGATCAATTAGTTTGAAATCGTCCTCTAGTTTCTTCAAATTCGATAAGAAGAGACTCACACCTTCTATTTCAAAACTGTAGCGAGTAGGCTCTCTGAGAGCAATAATCCCCAAATAGTTCATAGAGATGGACATCCTGAGGTAAACAGGTTTGGAAGGATTTGTACCTTGTGGAGTCTCGGCCATGCTCTTTTCGTCCGACTCGAGAAGACGCAGAAAACCGTTGATGCGATTCTTTATCTCGGGTATATGCGTTATAACTTTTTGGAGAGTCTGTAGAATGTGAGGGTTTTGGACCTTCACATATCCCAAGTGAATCTCGCCCGAAACAAGCCAGTGACCATCAAGGCAAATCGCTCTCATTCCAATGCCTGTCTGCGTGTGCTCACATTGAAGAAGTTTCGTTCCAAGCAATCTCATTTCCAGCGATATTCCAGAATATCCCAATGCTCCAATGAAGTGTTCTTCCAAATGACTCAAGCTCATTTCCAAATTTTTAAGGTTGCTTTTCACGACAACAGGTTTGAGAATATCGCTGTTGAGCAGTATTTCGCCAATCAGAATCTTCGCCAGAAAGTCAGGTATGTCAGTTGGCGTCTCTTCCTCCCTTTCACTTTTCGAAACATTTTTTCCTGTCAGCTTTAGTACTTCCTGTATTTCACGGAAGTCTTCATTGATTAACTTGACAAGAACGTCTTGGGTTATGCTTCCTTTATCGTGCAGATGAAACACAATTTCGTTAATGTTGGCATCTAGGTGTTTGAAGCCACCAGACTTGATGGAATAATTTGAAGCCACAACATTCAAATTCATGATTGCCAACTGAGCGAGCACCAAATCCTCGTGACTGAGCCCCAAGCTCAAGCTTTTGAATGCGCTTCCGCTGTTTATAAATGGGTCGTCTAATCCTTTGGATGCTTGAAGGATTGTAGCTAAATCTCTTCCTTGGAAAGATATGCATGCTGACAGGGTCAGCATTTGGATATCTGCTGATCTCGAATGCAACATGAGGAAAAACAACTCGTCGCCTGACTTTCTTGTTTCCTCCAGCTTTCTGGAGTCAGAGAAAAGCTCAAGGGCCTGTAATTTGGAAAATGCCCTCAAGGTTGTCATAGACAACTTTGATACAACCGACTTGATGCCAACGATCATCGCAGTCGACTTTTTCGAGTTTTGAATTTGTCCTGATGGTAGTATCCAGGTATGGTCATTCTCAAATGAAGAGATCGATAGATCATTAAATTTCAAGCTGTCGCCTTTGTTGCTCGATTCGGTTAAGATCAATTCAAGGCCCGCGAGATTTGCCAGCACTCTCAATTGCTTCGAAGAGCTCTCGTCTGGAATACCAAACAAATGACGAAAAAATTGTGCCCTATGCTCATGATGCGATTCCCATGACCTCCATTGATTGAACACATCTATTGTTTCTTGATAGGAAGAATCCGAAATCTGCCATTCCCTTCTAAGAAAACGTGCTCTCTCGATCTCGTAGACCTCGAGTTGACTGAGCATGTATCTCAATTTTGAAATTAGTTTCCAGCTTTCAAAGTTGCGAACATGATTCTCTGTGTATCGAAGGTTGTTGGCTGGTTGCACCAAGACACTCGGATCCGCAAAAAGATTGGAGCGCCCCTTTGTGGAAAGCATGAAAGCAAGCTCTTTTTTCCAGCTGGATGCTGCAACATCTCGAATTTCAAAAATCTCCGCAGCTGGTGCGCATTGTTTAAGTAACTCCATTAGGAATTGAACTACCCACTCGAGGTGAGCAACATCTGCCCGTAGCTTGATGTCCTCCTTAGAGCTGAAATTAATCGTCGTAAAATCTGAAGCGGAAGTGAACCAGAACTCTAGCTCGGAAGCTTCTACCAACGCCCCCGGTGAGAAACACGAGGGTCGATGGATGGAAGCAAAAAGGTGGCGAACATGACAAGCTAGCGATAGGTCAGCGGCAATCGTACCATCCGGCGTACTATTGGCACGATCTGCCTTTGTTGAGAAGACCAATGATGGCTCCGAAACTTTTAAGGTCATTTGAACCTGGCTATCCGAAAACGACGAATTCAAGTAGACTTTTACATTCACTTCTGGGCAAGTGAACCTCAAGTCGTCCACCATAGAGACCCCAAAAATACTCTTTGAAAGGCGAGAAATGGTGTCAATATGTAGCCTATCTATGAGAAATTTCAAGTCCAAATTCTGGGAACTGAGGCATAACTTTGCAAAGCCAATCGCAGCTTTGGGTGTCAACGATACATCAATGGCATCGAACTCTAATACGTGGCTGTCATTCCTGAAACCAGGAATAGGGCGACTTCTCGGAGAGAAGTCTCTGTCATCGTAATTCGTAGTCGGAAAGTCGTCATCAGTCCCGTTGAAAGAACTCAGTGAGTACAGATCATCGATCGAAATACCGTCTGTGAACCCGCTGGACTCTTCTGTTAGGGGCATGGAGGCGACTGGGACAGAGGTAGTTGGTAACAAACAACCTCGTGCTTGGCGGTAGGTGTCGTCCTTGTTTTCAGGAAATAGAAAAAATGGGACTCTGTGTGTAGGTGCATCACTTCTCCTCACATACAGCTGCTGAGTCCGTCTATGTTCTAGCATTTTTGCTTTTTGGCAGAAGCTTGTGAAAACGAGTGAGGTGCTAAAGAATGCTTCCGGTTCCTTGCACGCATCGTTGGTGACAATTTTGACAATTATAGAGGGCATACTCACAATTATTCTGCTTGAGTATCTCAAATTGGCAATATCATTGAAGCCTAACAAGAGATCACTAATGTCCACTTTCAAGAACATGTCTGAATCTCCACATTTGAGATTGAAACTAATCACTGGACATCGAAAGGTGAAGTTTGCCATATCATAAATGATCGGGATTTGGTAAATTAAGGTGTTTTCGAGGTCCTTGAAACCAGTTGCAAAGCACTTGATCAGCGCCCCAAGTCCCACTAAAGAGGCGGGGCCACCATTGATATAGATGCCGCCACTGAAGAAATCCCATTTACAATGATATGTAGTTAGTTCCGGAGCTAGGCCAAACATCCTGTGCGTATGTACGCTGAAACCATCAATTATGAATTCTGGATTATCAACGTTCAAAAGCTTCTTGTAAGAGAGTACATCAAAGACCACAGATCTGTCCTTGAGCCTTTTGGGCTCGAAATAGTACCCACAGGCAGGGCTGAAATCGGCCTCAAGGTCCATGAAATAGTGATTCAAATCAATCTCCACATCGAGATAGTCAAAGCTTAAACCCAAATGGTGTGCATGATCAAAGAGCTGACAAGGTACGACTATTAGGCCGCTTCTCACCGAAAATGTGAAGAGGACGTTCACATCATTCTCTGCCTTCAACATGTTCCAATAATCGGGATCTTTCTCAGAAGCTGAGCTTGCAAGAGTGCTTGACTCCAGGTCATGCCTGTCCAAGTTTAAACCATTTGTGTATTCTTCAAAAGTCTTAAACTTTTTGAAATCACCAAAATAGTTCTCCCTGAGTGTGAATAAGTAACGGATAAGATATCCGTGGAACAACAAGGACACGTTGTCTCCAATAGCATTTATGATCACATAGTTACTTCTGTTTAGCTCCACGGCATTGTAGTAAGTGTACGAGCCAGTTACCTTGAAGTGGTCTGAACTTCCCATCTGGCGATCAGAACCCATAAATTGCCCAACAGTGTGCCATCTCGGAACCTCAAGTATCACATCTAATGAGTCAGTTTCCATCTTATATTCTATCGAGGAACTCTCCAGAAATAGGCCCTTGATGGGAATCAACACCGCAATATCGAGTGTGTCCCCTGTGAACAGAAGGTACTTGTTTGTAGAAAAGTCCAATGGGTCGTTGACAATGTTGTGATCATTGACATTGAAATAGAGATTAAAATTCTCAATATTCCAATCGAGTTTGTAGTCGAATGGTCTGTAATTTTCATACGGGACACCAGGTCCCAGGGCAAAATCAGCGACAATGTCGCTAAATAAATAAGCGTGCTCTCTGAGGAAAAATAGCCTAGCATTCTGAGAAGTCATGGCGAATGTCCAAATACATTTTGCATCCCATTTGAGCGGAAAACCAATGTCACATTCCATGTGGTGTTCGTCAGCGGTGAGCAAAATATTGTGATTAACTGACGATCGAATTTCAGGCAGCATCAAATGAATGCTTAGTGTATTGGGCCATCCATTTGCATCCGCCAAATAAGAAGTGAATGAGCGGATATATGAATTCGAAGCAACCTTGAATTCGAGCCATCCAAAAGGGCGGGCAATCTTGTGCTGTTTGCTGTGGTCAATGTGTGTGAGAACTTCTCTGTCCTTGCTGAACTCACGAGTTGGAAGACGGAAAACAGTTTCACCCTGAAATGCAACTTTAAGAGAGAATCCAGCGTAAACGCGAGGATCATGTGGAGCCCAGGAAACTTCAGAAACGGCGCTGTCTCTTTGCAATGCAGGGAACAATAGTGACTGCAACGGCCCTCGCTGGCGATCTGCCCAGGATCCGTAGTGAATCGTCGCATCTGAGATACTTAAATCCACGCCAAATTCAGGATGCTTAGCGGAATCCATGCGCGCGTTTCGAGGAGGGTGACGTCCTGGAACATCGTAGTAGTAAACCATTGTGGTGGTAGTAGAGTCAAGAACTAATGAGTACTTTCCATACTCTTCCACATCTGACAAATCCATGAGGCGCTCTTCGCCAGTGTCTTCAACGTACCGTCGTAGACCATGCCATTCCATCGATGCAGTACTGTTTGGAGTTTCCTTCCTGATTTTTAATCTGCTTAACGTCTTGCGGAGAATCCTGCTCCTTAAGCCATCTCGTTGCTTCTCTGGTTCGGACGATGGCTTGGTGAACAACTCCTCTGACTTGTATGCACCAGGCTCGTACGTAATATTCGGTTTGAGCGAGACCTGAAATTTGCTCATATGCATCTCAAACGAGCTGCGGTATTCGTCAAGTTTGCAGGGTGAGTTGCTGACGTCGAGGACAGCGGCACCCACCTTGCAAGAAGCCACCAAGATGGAAGGTGTGGTAGCGTTTCCAAGCACGAAAACGCCCCGCTTGATTCGCATCCGAAGCGGAAGCAAGGCCAAGAACATGCGGAACGACCGTGAGGTGGATTTTACTTGAACAGCGGTAGACAGACTCATTGATTTATTGTCTGGTTCTGAAACTGTGCTCTCAACATTCACAGGCCCGCTGTCATGTTTTTTGAGCTGCTCAAGGATATTGTCGTACGCCGCAGTTCGATTGTACATGAACACTTCCAACCCATCCATGAGCAATTGTAGTGCCGAAGCTAATTTGGAGTTCAGTTCATCAGATAAATAATCATTCTCGCTAGCCTCTCCATGGTTAGAGAGATAGTAGGAGCTGATCCGGGTCATGCTGAATAACCAGTATCTCCACGTTAAGTTCAATCGTAGAATGGAGATGGTGTAGTCGGAGTTCGTGATCACGAGATTTCGAGCCGTGATTCTGCCGCCTAGAGGTGATATTCTGAAAGCTTCCATCAGGATACGGGTCTTATATGTCTTCCAGGCCAAGAACCGTAGCACTGAGGAGAGGACAAATGCCACAAGCCGAGGGAAATAGAAAGTAAAAGCAAGCCCTAGAACAAGCGCAAGGATCCAATCGGACAAGTAAATCCATGAGGATCCCGACAGCCCGCTGCTAGAGTGGGCAAACGCGAAGTTATCCAAGCTCCCCATATTCGGTGTATATTATGGTACTGCAGTTAGCACCAGGAGAGGGTAGGTAGCGATGGGAGGACCGATCTGACCAAACGCCGTGTTTTGTTGATTCCAATGATGGTTTAATTTTTTGGGCTTCCGCAATTTGTTCCTGATCATTTTTTGTCAAATTACATGGGAGAAACGTGGCTACCGACGAAAGTCAAGGCTGGTTTGAGTAGCTAAAAAGGCTGCGGTAGATACTCATGAAAGAGTTCCATCTTTGAAGCCTTTGTCTACAAAATTGTACTCAAAGAAGAGCAGATTCTGTGTTAGCGTGAACTGACCCAATTTCTCTGGCTTCGTGTTTGACGTGAGTATCGCCAATTCTCACCATTATACGCCAACACCATAAAATCATCTATTCTTAGGTGGCAGCCAAAAATCGATCAGGCGAAAATTCCAGACCCCAGTAGCATTACTAGTTATAAGAGACCCCGTTTCGTCTTTTTCAGAGGTAAATTTGCTGTTCAAATGTCGATGCCTCTGTTGGTACTTCTCAACGCATCGATTCTTTACAGCAATGAGACTAAAACGTAGTCACAGCACTCTACGTGCCATTAAGTACGAAAAGGTATCAACACTCGGAATAGTCAACTTCGCTTTCAATTCTAGTATCTCTGTTGCTGCTAAGTTGAACCTGCATAAGCTTTCCGCTTTTGGTCTCACCTAAACAAACCACATCTTCTTTCCACATCATGTCCGCCAGACCTCTCGAAACGAAAGACAGCCAATTAAACAAGGAAAACGTGCAATTAAACACTGGCAAGCATTCCATTGAGAATGCCAACTTCCCATCTAAGCGACTCAGGCTCTCTTTAGACAAGAGAGCAAGGGTGCCCCTAGGAGGAAAGGATCAGAACAAAGGAATTTTTGGGCTTCAGAGGTCCAAGTCCACTCTTGTACCACAGTTAAGAGGGAATGCTCTGTTTTCCAATACGCCGCCTATTCTTCAGAAGTCCAACTCAACATTGGGGTTGACCAGCAACGTGCACAAAGCTCTTCCATATCGACACACGAACCCACATAAAAACAGCATTTTCCCTGCGCCTGAGCTGGGCCGAGCAACTACAGATCTGCTTGTAAAACGCCTACAGTCGCTGTCGCCCCTGTTGGACATTGATCTCAAAGGCACACTCAGCGCTCAAACGGCTCAATTGCATGCGTCACACGTGAAAAAGCTGGCCTTATACACGAATGTTGACCCCGTGAGGCAGGAGCATCTTCGGCAGCAGATTGAAGAATTGGCAAAGGATCCAAACAGCGTTGAGCTTATTCCAAAACCCGTGGCAGCATTGGAAGACGAGTTTCAGCTCGATGGTGCTGTAATGAAATTCCTTGCGCCAAGGACTAGAATTGAAGCCGATGACTTGTCTCTCGATAGCTGGGACGAGGACAACGTTGAGGAGATTTACTACGATGAAGAGCCCCTGGATGCCGAAATGGAAAAGCCCGCTGTGGGACTCAGCACGGAGGAACTCAACCAGTTACTTGAATTTGACTGATCGGGATACGACTCTTGCTCAATATCATGAGAAATGATTTCCCCCGCCTTCCAGTAAGGTCATAGCCTCCGCGTTTCTATTAATATATTTACAAGAAACCTTTTACTGCGTAGCACACTCGGGCTGATCGTATGCAGATTCATGTTCGTGCTGCTGGTCGCCATTAGTCTCCGTCTCCGGCATCTCATACTTGGGCAAGTCACTCTTGCTGATGATCGGGAAGTCTGTGACATATTGGATGTTCTCCTCGGGCTCGCCAGGCAAATCCTCCGATTGGTAACCTGGAAAAAGGTTTCTGAGCTTTGTGAGGTCGTTTTTTTCAAGATACCAATTGTCTGGAGGAAATACCACTTCGATCTCAATGTACAAGTCGCCATTTCCTGGAGATCTGAACCAGCCAGACTTTTTCTTCGGCATACCTTCACCTTTAATCTTGATGAAGTCGCCAGGCCGGATCACCTTGCCTTTTGGAGTGGTAACATGGATGGCCCTTCCGTCCAAATGCTTGAGCATGGCCTTCGAAAAACCAGAGAGGGCATCCACCAAGGCGATAGACTTCTTGGCATAGAGATCATCACCTTTCCGTTCAAAAACCTTGTCGGGGGCACAGTGGAAAGTGAGAGTGACGTCACCTGTAACCTTGCCTGGATATTCATCAGACTCGCCTTTCAACACCACCGATTCGCCAGACCGAGATCCGGCGGCAATTTCGAACTCAAGAATTTTGCTTTCCTCCACCACTTTGGAGCCCAGACAGTGTTTACACTTATCCTTGTCTCTCAAGATTTTGCCAGACCCGAGGCAAACCTCACAATCCACATGAAACTGGGAAACAAGACCTGGCCCGACCCTGCGAATTTTAGTGGTGTAGCCTTCTCCATTGCATGATCCGCATTTTTTTGATTGAGCCTTCTTCCTTGCTCCTGTACCCTGACAATGGCCGCAGATGACATTCCTGGTGGACGTTAGTTTGACTACCTTGCCAGTATATAGTTCTTTCAAGGTGACATCAACCTCGAACTGTGCATCATCTGTACGGTTGGCAGGCTTGGGATTTCCGTTTCTAGTCGACCCATTCATTCCATTAAAGAAGTTGTAGAAGTCTTCGGCCCCATAGTCGCCTTGACCTTGGCCATCGAATGGGTTTCCGCTGAAACCTCCCATTCCCGTGCCCTCAGTGGAGCCGTAGATGTCATACTCTTGTCGTTTGATTTCATCACTGAGGATTTCGTAGGCGCGTGATATTTCCTTGAATTTCAACTCGGCCTCTTCTCGTTCATGTTCGCTGACTTTATCTGGATGGTATCGAAGTGCCAATTTTCGGTAGGATCGCTTGATTTCCGAATCAGAAGCCGAGCGTTCGACTTCGAGGATCTCGTACAAATCCATAACGACTCGGGCTCGCACAAAAAATAACGGTGATGATCAAGATGTAAGTTAGGCGTGGGGCAATCGCGAAGGAAAAAAGATAACGACGTGGACAGGATTCGAACCTGCGAGAGCAGAGCTCATGAGGAGGTACAGTAACCTGCACCTCACGCCTTAACCACTCGGCCACCACATCGCTGAGGTAAATTGCAAATAAAGTGATATATACCGAGTACGGTAAGCACAGAATTCACGAAAACCGGATTTTGAAGCCTATTTTATCTGTATTGTGTTTAAAGAAATTGATTAAAAACCTTCGAATGGGTCCTCTGCGCTTTTCCACGATGATACGGGTGAAAATGGGCATCCTCAGTTCCATGAAAGCGGACAGCGACGTACTTAAACAAAATGATTATCAGTCTCCTTTCGTCCACTCTCCCGTATATTCATATTGATGCATGCATCACAAGAGCCCTCTGCAAACATGCATTGGAAATTCGCCAAACTTCATTGTCCAGTGAGCATCTACCACTGTTAAGAGATCTTACCATAGGAACATTGGGCCTATGGGGGTATGATCTAAATATATACACTATTTCAAAAAAATAAAAATGCACCCAGTTTCAATATTTTCTTGCGGGGTGTATATGCGTCATGGTCTCTACAACGAGTTCGAAACGATGGGTCCAGTCAATTGTCCAGGTCCAAATGGCAACAAGCTTTAGCAAATACCAATGGCCAGTTCAAGCTCACAAGCTGCACCTCCCGCTGCCATTGCAAAATTATTGAGTTTTCTGTCTTAGTGGTGTTCTGGAAGCAGAGTGCATGTGGAGAGACACGATACAGGAAGCCGTCGACACCACCCGGAGTGAGCATACATATTCCACGCCTACTTTTAACAAATTCAATCACAATGGTATGTGCCCTACATGAGCTGGGACTCAATATTCCTGCCAAAGAAGTAAATTCTAACCCGCAGTCTAGATCTGGGTATGTACTTGTCTTCCAATTGAAATAGGGCAATGTCCAGGTGGTGCCACGTTAAGGGGCAAGAGAAACACCATATGGCGAATTCGGTGCTATCGAACGCTCGCCTCCGTCTTAATTAATTTTGAATGCCCCTCCTTTTGATTGATCATATACTAACTCACTCAGTGTTGCTGTTGCTGACGAATCCTTAGCCGCTTTCAACGACTTGAAGTTGGGCAAGAAGTACAAGTTCGTCATTTTCGGCTTGAACGACAAAAAAACTGAGATTGTTGTCGAGGAGACCTCCACCGCTCAGGACTACGACGCGTTCTTGGAGAAATTGCCTGAGAACGAGTGCAAGTATGCCGTGTATGATTTCGAGTACGAGATTGGTGGAGGTGAGGGCAAGAGATCCAAGATTGTGTTTTTCACATGGTCTCCTGACACCGCCCCTATCCGTTCCAAGATGGTTTACGCTTCTTCTAAAGACGCATTGAGAAGAGCTTTGAACGGTGTTGCTGCTGACATTCAGGGTACTGACTTCTCCGAGGTTGCCTACGACACTATCTTGGAGAAGGTCAGCAGGGGCGCTGGCTCTCACTAGTCAAGATGCTCGCTGCTGAGAACTTCAATATACACGAACTGTGAAGAGAATGTAGGATAGCAAAGAGTATACGGGACCGGCCATGGTAGAAAGCCAAAGCTGCAAGGCTCCCAAAATTGGCTCACATTCTGTATAATCAGCGACTTAAATCTAAAGAGCAAAGTTTTTCGCCCTACAATGGTCGCTCATCAATTATCTGCGTATGTTGATCCCCACTCTTTCTCAAGCATCACCCCCACGCTTCCTCACAACAGACACCACCTACTTCCTAATCTCCTTCGCCAACACAAAAAAATGGTTAAAAAACCACCCAAGGGGCTTCCTAGAGCCACACTTGAGCAGAAAATTAGAATTCTAGATTACTACCACAAGTCCAACCAGCCGCAGCTGGTGACTGTGGAGAGGTTTAAAGATGAGGTCGCCATATCCACGCTGACCTTCAACGAATGGGTCAAACGCGAGAATGAATATAGACAGCGATACACACAGCTGGCGTCGGAATTCGAGAAGAACTCCAAAAGAAAGGCGAAGTTCAAATACGACAATATTAATAGAGCTATGGATCTTTTGGTTCAGCAGCGCCTCAGCAGGGGCGAAGAGATAACAGAGCCAATTCTAAGGGGCTACTGGCAGATCTATGCCCACCAATTTGGTGTTGACAACCCCAAAAGGCTCGTGGGATTCAGCCATGGGTGGCTCAGTCAATTCAAGAAACGACACGGTCTTCAGCGCCGACGTGAGAAGGACGAGTTATCCAAGAGTAATGAGGAATTGCTAGCAAAGGGGAAAACAGGTGCCGACGTGCCTCAGCTGCTTATGTACCTGGGGCAATTTCCATATTATGAAGACCGAAGAAAAGAAGATGCGGCTCGGTCACCTGCCTCATTAGCTCGCGTGATGAGCCTACCGATGGCGGTCGAGCAGAAAGCAACGCCTGCGGATATTGAGAAGTTTATCTTTGGCCTTGCAGACCAGTTCTTCACCGAGAATCAGTACGACTATCCCCAGACCCTCAAGTTGTACCAGGAGTTCAAACAGTCGTTTTTGAATGAGAGACTTATAGATTTGAGACTGTCGAAAGATGCAGCGATTCCAGAGAAGTTGGTCTCGCGGTACACCGAGGAAGAAGTCCCGCGCGTACCAGCGCCTTCACTACTACGAGCACAACCGGAGAATCTGGTGATTCCAGGAAAGAGAAGGAAGTTGCCTATTACGGAAGAGCCCTCTGCACGACAGCTTGCTCCTCTACATCAGGGCTCATCCGCTAGGCACACATCCCCCATCCCAATTCACGAAAGAGAGTATGATGAGGTGATGTTTGCTCCACAGAAACGTGGTGACTGGCAAAAGCTGGCTCTGCGGAAAATGTGGGAGCAGAATAAGCTCATGCTTTCGTGATTGGTCACAGCTGGTGTTTCCAAGTGTATTTTTCGTCTACCCTGGCCCGGATTGAACGATCGGAAGCAATGTCTTGACCAAAGAGACGCTGCCCGCTCGGAATGAGACGCACTAAGTGTTAACCAGAAGAAATGAGTGCAGAAGATGCATCTACTCGTGTATTCAGAGCGCTCAAAACTTCATTCTAATTACTTTTGAGGACCTATCCCATTAATTTTCAAGCTCTTGTTCATACGAGGGTCTCGGTGCATTAGCCTAATACCAGACCAGGCTCGCACCTTCCCTTTTAATTATCCAAATGTTTCGAACTTGGAAATTGCCCATTTGTTCGGCCGCTAAGCTCACGAGCATCCTACTGTTCAGCTTCAACGGCGACCTTGATTTTAGGGTGTCCATCTTCTAATGGAATTTTCTTTGGGCAGTCTGAGCAATTTGCGCAGACTCGACTCCCATCTTCAAGTACTAGTTCACGCTCAGGTGGACATTTGGTGGTATTTTCTATCTTGTTGATGAGTGTGGCCTGATTCTGGTCACTGTGTTTAGCGTAGAGGTAATTTCTCAAAGCCATTTTGTGATTGTATATTTTCTGGTAATTAGGCGGTGTATTTTCGAGTATGCAATTTGGAGTTCTTCACTCAGGATTTGAAATTTATTTGTTGGCAGCAACAAGCCTTTGTATAGTTAGCCAATGGTGGGAAGACCACTCTCGGTTTTATAATGCGCGCTTAACTCAGGTGGGGTGACTTTATGGCGTACATAAAAATCGACATAACTTCGCCGACATGATATTTGAAAAATTCAAAGAAATCCCCCCCTATCTCCTCTAACTGAAACCAACCCCCAGACCCGAACAAAAAACTTTGCGAGTCTTTCCACTCATTGTATACGCGAGTTCACTCATGTGGGGGCAGGTGAGTCAATCTTGCCCCAACAATGAGAATGCCAACAACGATGCTCAAAAATTTGTACTTCAAGTTCTCGTCAACGAGCACCTCTTCGCGTGTAGACTTGCGGAAATGTTCTTTCCCGAAAACAAGATACCGCATTTGGTTGAAGGTATTTAGCTTAACGTAGTCCACACTGCTTTCGGCGCTCGATTCTTCCGCCTCATCACTCTCTTCCTCCTCTTCTACTTCATCAAGCAGGTCCTCTGAAAAGATGGATGACAAATCAGGTTCTGCTGCTCGAAACACCTGTGACTTGTACTTCTTGGGTATGCGCTCCTCAAGCTCATTCAAGTAGTTGAACTGCGAGTCCGGCGAGCTTCTCGACTTGCGCTGATCGGTGCTTCTAAAATGCTTTTCTGAGTTGAGCGAGCTGATAAAGTCACTTCGGAACTGAAAATCATCATGGCCATCCTCTTCGTTCAAGTATGAACCAAAAATGCCCAAGCCACCCAAAACTGCAGAAACTCTTGGATCGCGAAGATCCGATGGCGTCGATGGATTAATCAGCACCGACCGGAGCACCCTCTTCTTGTGGATAAGCATGTTGCGCAGCTTCTCAATGAGCTTGGCGTCCGAATACTCAATGTCATTCTTGGGGGCAATTCCACCGCGAAGGTTCTGTTTGCTCAGAAGCTTCTTAATGTTCTTCTTCTGTTTCTGAAGTTCGAAACCAATGTAAGAGAGTAGCTTTTCGTTGTGCAATTTGAGGGACTGCAATTCGAACTTGAGTTTCATGATCTCCTGCTTAGTGTTGTCGCCGGCAAGAAGCATTTGCGAGTCCAACAACATGCTTGAGCGTTTGGAGGAGGAGGTGACGAGGGAATCGCGCTTCAGCACATCGCCATAGCCGTTGAGCTTCAAGTATGCCTCGTCGATTCCGCCTTCTGGAATGGCATTCTCGTTTACGCTCATCAAGCGCTTGTAGTACTCCGGAACAGATGTGTGCCGTTTAGGTGCATCCCGCTGCTCGAATTCGACCTTTATGGGAAGGATATCGTGGGAATTGAACCTATGATGGGTGTTTCTTTTCGACGAGGTCAGCGTAGAGCCCATCGGAGTCTGGACTGAGTCGTCGGCGTCAAAATACGAGCCATTAGTAATGTTGGCTAACTTGAGCGGGGACAACACAAAACCGTCGTCCAGTGATAGCTTGAGTTGAGCGGGGAGAGACTGCCTCTTCGTTGCCACAACATTCGGGTCAGGCATGGGAGGCGAAATTGACGAGGTCGCAGCCATTTTGACGGGCGGAAACTGGAAATTTCTGGAAGCTTCAAGCAGAGTGTCTTTTATGGGTGAAGAAGCATCCACGTCTTCCAAATCATCGGCCAATGAGTTGAGCACTTGACTGCCATTAACAGACCCGTGACTGCTCTCAAAGCCGACGTTGGAACCGCCTGTGTACACTTCGACGTCAGAGGCTTCCAAGTCCGATTCACCAATGTCCGAGTTTTGCCCATGCAAATACTTGAATCCCAGACTTTTCCGGCTGGCCAGGACGGACGACTCGAGGAGAAAATCGCGTTCCTTTGTAAGAAATTCTATCTGGTCAATGAGCAAGGCCTTGGAATTCTGCTCGAGCTCGAAATTCGACTCGAGGACCTTGTGGCTTTTGAGGAGCTTCTCGTACCGTTCCTCCAATTCGTCGGACATGCGCTGCAGCTGGTCGTGCCGCAGCTCCAGTTGCGCAAGGAGCCTGTGGTTGCGTCTCTGGACCTCCTCGATTTGCTCTTTGTAGAATGCGACTTCGCGGTCAAAGAGCTCGATCAATTGTTGCCGCTCGTCCTCAGAAGCCCGGATTTTTTTCTCTTGTAGCGCTGCCTTTCGTTGTAGTTCATCGATAATTGACGCTTTCGACTCGAGCTCCTGATGGAGGTGGGTGTGCTCGCGGGTCATGTTGTGGAGTTTGACCATGAGCTCAGCGTACTGCTTGGAGGCATCACGGGATGGCGTCTGCTCGCGATTTAGGCTTTGGGACCCTGTCTGTGGGGAGGTGCTGGGCCTAGTGGGCGATTTATTTTGTATGGGACTTCGCTCGGTATTTGACATGGCCAGATTCCTTAGTGGAGACTTGTGAGGCGAGACAGCGCGGAGTGAATGGGAGACTAGAAGGCAGTCATCGTCCATGATTATGGTTCGGACGAGATTCTAGAGTGGGTTATGGGATTATACAATGGTGGAAAAGTCCGGGAAGGCGCTGTGCTGGTGCAGGCTAACGAATGTGGAGTGAAGAGAGTCGATGTTTACTGGAGCACAGATGTTATTGTTGAGCCGAAATGGGGCACCGCGTGTGTGCAGGACGAAGGTTTGGCACAACAATCTGCCCACCGACGGGCAGAGCGCGAATTGGAGATTCTGGCGAGATTCTGTTGCCGGCATTCTCTGCTGTAATTTGATTCGCCAGAGAATGGTGCCAATATGTGGGTTTTGCAGAAGCTGGGTTGACATGGATATGCTAGCCCGCCAGGACGAGCGCAGCTGGCGCCCGCACTTATGTAAGTAATGGCTTATCGGAAATCTGGAGAGGCCAGCCTTGGGAATTCAATAGCGCGGAAAGCTGAATTTGGAGGGCCAGCTGGTGGACCGTGTCACGTGACAGCATTTGGCGGTAGCACGTCGACCGACTGCTCCATTGCGTGCTCAGCCAGATTCGCGCGCACTGGTCCATCTGCCGCAAGCACCGTTTTCAGCCATCTCACTTTAGTCGGCATATTCGAACATCCAGACTGCACATTGCACGGCGTTGAGTCACTGGCACCGGCAAAGTCGGCACATTGCGCGAGCAGGCTGGAACAAAAACGGCATAACTTTCTTCACTTTTTCACGCCGAAGTATCTGCAATTCACAGTGTCTGAGACATGTCCCACAGTCGTGCTCCGGCGCTGGATTCGGCGCGCCGCGGCCTGCAGGCGTTATCTCGGGATCCACCGAGATCGCTGGAATTTCCATATAAAGCCAGGGTCCCCACAATTTGCGCCCAAATTGACCACCAGGCAGTCGAAGTTCACAAGCCTTCCACACACGAAAATCTCAAACAAAGAAACAGTCAAAGATATCCAATGGCCTCCGTTCTCTCCGCCGAAGAATTCCACAAGCAAATCGTGCTCAAGTACACCGACGTGATTGGTGAAAAACTCGGAGGAAAGGTGCTCTCGTTCTCCGACGAGTGGTTTGCTGCGGCAGAAAATCTCATCAAGCCCAAGGCACCAATCAGAGACGCCACAAGATTCACTTACGCCGGTGCCTGGTACGACGGCTGGGAAACCAGAAGACACAATGTGCAAGAAGCTGACTGGGTGATTTTCCGTGCCGGCGTGGCGTCGGCCAAAATAATAGGCTGCGAGGTCGACACGGCGTTTTTCAACGGAAACCACGCCCCCCACATTTCCGTGGAAGGCGCCACTCTCAAGGACGACGAGCCCCACACCGTGGAGTCGGCAGCCTGGACCAGCATCATCCCCAAATTGGAGTGCGGACCCTCGCAGAGGCACTTCTTTGCACGTGACCAAATCACCGCTGATACCTTCACCCACTTCCGTCTCCGGATGTATCCTGATGGCGGAATTGCCCGGTTCAGACTCTACGGAACGGTGGTGCCGGTGCTTCCCGCAGACAGGTCGCAAGAGCTCGATTTGGCGGCTGCCAAGAACGGCGGCGTGGCGGTCAGCGTATCTGACCAGCACTTCGGTAGTGCAGACAACTTGCTCTTGCCTGGCCGTGGCCACGACATGTCGGACGGCTGGGAGACCAAAAGATCCAGAACCGCGGGTCACGTGGACTGGGTGGTGGTGCAGCTCGGCACGAGATCCGTTGTTTCGAGGGTGGTGGTTGACACGGCCCACTTCCGTGGAAACTTCCCCCAGCGCATTACCGTCAAGGGCATCAACGGCGAACCGGCGGCCCCCGATTCCGACAAGTGGGTGACGCTTGTGGGAGAGTCGAAAACCGGCCCTGACGCTGTGCACGAGTTTGCGGTTTCCGGCGGCGCCGAGTACACGCACGTGATGTTGACGATTATTCCTGATGGCGGAGTCAAGAGGTTGCAGGTGTTTGGCACCATTGCGTGAGATGGCGAGGACGATGAGGCTGGGCCAACCTATGCGAAAGCGCTGATCTGAAAAATCGGCCACGGGTGTGGAATCGAATACAACGTCCACTGGCCGATGTGACGGTTTCAACGCTGCAAGATGAGGCAGTCGGCCCTTCGTGCTCGATTTTGCAATCGTTTGGTGTCTGCGTATATGCTTCTGTGCGTTTGTGGCTGTAGAATTTGTGTCCGTCGACTGCGTTTCTGAGGTGATTACTCGCTGGTGTTGGTTTCACGCTACTGTGGTAATATGCCCGTGGCATATTCATAGACCCTGGGCCAGCACCTTTAAAATTTGACATGTCAAAGCCCGCAAATCGTAAATTGACCTCCTTATGCTCCCTCTCCAAATTTTGAGGTACCGGCTTTTCTGGTCTTGCCTTCGGTATCATCAGGTACCTGGCTGCCTCTCACATTCTTGAGCGGCTCACATTACCTGCGATGCCATCGCGAGCAGATCGGACAAGCACCACCCCCTCGCTAACAACTTTGTCCACTGGCTACCTAATAACTCAATTCCGGAGTCACCATACATTAGTATTTTAGGCACTGTTAATCGCCATTTCGAAGCCAGCCCCGCCAAACTTCCCATGAAGGTGCTCTCTTCCCAGACGGTGATTCGATGTCTTCGGGCCAGGGTCCCTGCACACGAAGTTTTCCAGTATGACGCTAATTCCATTTCCTCTGACGACGACCAGATTGCAATTTGCCACGAGCTCCGGCATATCGCTGCAATCAACCCGTACTACGTTAAGACGTTTTTGAGCCAGTACCTTCGACAGCTCGAACGCAGCAACGTGGCAGCATGCGAAGAGATTTTTATTCTATACTGTGATGACGAAATTCTCAATTCTTCGCAACTAGATCCGTCAAAACCCGACACACTAGGCCATGTGGTTGACAGCCGTGGCACAACCATCACGGTGACAGAAACACCGCGAGTGATTTCGGGATTCGGCACCACTGGCCACCGCACATGGGAGGCGGCGTTGTACCTTCTGCATTGGTTAGCCGAGAACGATCCTGCTGACAAACCCGAAGACTTTTCATATTCGACCGGTGACTATCCAGATTGGACAGGCAAGACGGTTCTAGAGCTCGGCGCCGGCACTGGACTAGTAACCCTAGCGCTACTCAAAAACCAACCCACGCTTCATTTTAACAAATTGATCACCACCGACGGCGATGAGAAGTTGGTGGAGGCTATAGCGCAACGAGCAAAAGCCAACAACCTAGACGTGAGCGACCTAGAATGTGAAACGCTATGGTGGGGTGAAAAAAATGAGAGATTCACTTGTTCGGCTGACATTGTGGTGGCCGCTGATGTCACCTACGATGCCTCAGTGGTGAGTTCACTCTGCGCCACGGTTCAGCAGGTTTTGCGCACTACAGAATCTGTGGCGTATATAGCAGCCACTCTCCGCAACCAGGAGACCATTGCGGCATGGGAGCGATGTCTCGAGGGCAAGTTGCACTGGACTGTGGTGTCGCGGGTCGAGAATCCACACTGCGACTGCAAAAACGTGTGGTTTTCGCAGGGTACACCGGAGATCAGGGTCTACAAGCTTCGGAGATTCGCGTAAACTTACCGGGCGGAGAAACTTCGATGCGTTTATGGGCTGATCGGATTACCAGTGGAGTGCGGCATAGACAGACCAGCTGAAGTCCGGAAAGCACAGAGAAAATACCGGAGCGCGAAAAGAAGAAAACTGAAGAAGCTGATGGATGTATTTACATTGGATTTTGACTCGAAACCCCCAATAATTGTGGCGAAATGTTCTGGGAGGTATGGAATGTATGTGCCCTCGGTTGTATGAGATGGGAATTAGCGATGCACGAGCTGGTCGACAGGTGGATAATGGCACCAATTTCTCTAATTACCAAAAGCAATAGCCCTCATGAGCTGTTTTCTCTGTTTGCACCTGCGGTTGTGGCCACGAATGAATGGCGATCGATCGTCTGGCGACCCGGCCCACAACCGTTCCCGTATTTCATAGATTGCTACATTCTTTTATTACCCACAATTCTTTTCCGCTTTTTCCCCACCTTTTTTTTTTGCCAACAGTCGGCTTTGTTCGACTGTTGCATACCGCACCCGTGCACCACCCGCTCTCATTGGCTGGCGCGCGGTAGGCCCGAACTCAGCGACAAATCTCACTCTTCTTCCACCACAAATGATCGCCAAATTCAACACCCCAGTTCTCAAGCACTACTGGCCCTTTGCTGCTGGAGGTATGTATACTCTGTGATTCACGGGCAATTGTTGCTACTTGCCCGAGATTGCCTATGGTTTCCCCAGGTCGAACGCATCAAAATTGTTCACTTCATGGAACGAGCTCCAGGTTGGAGGGAAGAGAGGAGGCAATGAAAATCAAGCTTCAACTCTCTGTTTTCATCTTCTTTCAATCTCTATAACCAATCTTGGTTCCGGCCATTCGTTACCACCATGTCTTAGGTCGCTGTCTGAAAAATACTAACCTCAGCCGCCATTACCTATGCGTTGATCTGGAAGGCTTCCGGTGCCATGCAAGACTCGGATGAGTTCATTAACGACCCAAGACACCCTAGATTTGCCAAGGGCGGCAAATTTATCGACTTGGAGAAGAAGGACTAATCCACGTGTATAGGAAAAGAACAAAATGCTGGAACAATGTAGAGCGGCAAACTATGGGAATTAGGATTGGCCCAGTGGAGTGATGGTTCTGGTTCCCGACACGTTTGACCTGGTTCACGGCGTTGCGTAAAGCCGAGGACAAGAGTCTGTGAAAAACGGCAACACTACGACTTGAATCTACTGGCCCATCTTAACGATACAGAAAATGGAAAGACGATTCGGCACTGGACTTCGATCAGGCTCGCAAATAGTTGAATTTATCGTTCAATGTTTTTGGGTTTATCGATCAGCTATCCAGGGAACACCAAATTGTCTTCTTGTTGCCCAGATGCCATCATCTATTCCTACAACTTCTTTTTTGTCATGCGTATTCTGAGATTTTCCCGTCCTCTATGAGTTTAGCTCTAACTTGTGGTTAACATGGTGGGCGATCCTCTTCCTTCTACATGCTTTGCATCGCGTGAACCGAACTCGACGTAAATATTATTGCCACGAAAGGTTTGCTTTCTTGAACCGTGAAGTGGGAAACTTTCAAGGGCTGAAATGTGAAAACGGTTTAGTGGCAGACACCCTCTACAATGATCCCAGTGAAAGGCAAGCAATATTTTGACCAGTTGTAAGTAGGTCCCCCGAATAGGTAACTTCTGAATCGAGTAAGAGGACAACCTAAAACTTCAGGCGCTTCTTTTGCGGGGCAGGCTTTGTGCCACAGTGTCCCAAGTGTGACCACAACTTGTGTCAATTCGGGCAGAACAAGGTGAACAGAAACTGCCCTACCGACTTTGTTCATTCCTCTTTCACGTGATGTGAGCTAAGTTTCGAAACTCTGTTTTCAGTGTTTGGCTATCCGACTCGGACATGTACAACCGAGCCCACGATTCGACAGAATAAGAGATGGCGAAGCCGAAGAAAAGCGAACCCGACAGATGATACCGGATGGCTCGGACTATATTGAAGCAGGAAATGGCTTCTTCAAGGCTCCATCGGTTCTGTGACGGCCATGGCCACCTTAACTACGTAGTTGCATCATCATGTAGAGACAACGCTTCGTCTTTGCGGCGGCGCATGATAAACTAATTCTTAACAAACAGCTACCTCTACCAAATATATCCGTTCCATTGTGTATTAAAATCCTTCCCAATCCAATTACCCTAAATGCATGTTCCGACATCCGCCCGCTCAGTGAGGCGTAACGGAAACCACCCACTTGCGGTAGTTGGACTCAAGAAAGCTGTTCTTTCTCTCAGGAAACTCAGGCGACATGCCACCAAACGTGTCGGGATACATAGCCAGCTGCGGGAGCTTCAACTGGTGCGAGTAGTTGTGGTGGTCGCATGGGGTCATGGGCAGATGGGATTGCAGGCAAAATGCGCATTCGTAAAGAAAGGGTTCGCTGGGCAGCTGGGGCTCTGTTTCGGGCGATACCAGGGGCGTAGAAACGGGCAGATCTTCGTAGTGTGGGTTCCACTCAGACTCAATGTCGAGGTCGGTCCAGTCGACAAAGTCTCTAGGCTCTGAAAATGAAAACATCACGATCTCGTTGGTTTTGTGAGAAAGAAGCGGCGTGTTGATAAGTTTATAAAGGCAGTAATGCAAGACGGGCCCGGCGCTGGAAATTTATACCCACAGTAGTGGTTATGCTTATTAATCGCAGGAAGTTGGAATTGAGGGGTTGCTTATTAGAACGAGTCCTCAGCCAATGCTCTGTATGTGAGAAAAGGTGGTGTTTCCGATTCTCGGTGGCGGTTAATGATGAAGTTGACAACCCAGCAGGATCCTCATCTTATAACCTTTTCGCAACTGTGGGCCCGTGCACGGTGCGACACTGCGGCAAGCGCAAATACGCTGTATACAGTACCTGCTGCGTCCACCACCACCACCACCACACCCGGGAACCACAGTGCACCACAGCACAGGAATGCACTGGAAGGTGGGCGGGGGTTGCGGGCGCTTAACTAAACACACATTGAGGTGCTTGGAATAGCAGCGTGTGGATCCAGCCACTTCCAGCTGTGTAGAGAAAGACCGTGTTCGGACTGATCACGTGCAGAGTGTGAATTTGGTGAGTCAGGGCGCACCGTGAGTCACGAGAACTGAGTCAAGATAAGAGTCAGCAGAGATAGTGGCGATTAAACGTGTTGCTTGTTGTGTTTTTTTTGCGCGTACAAAATTTGAGTGATGTAAAAGTGTACTATTTTCTGAGCTCTGCTGCGCTACATCCTGCTTCGCTGGGTGTTGCTCAAAGGTTGCCAGAGTCCTTTCGGCCTCCGCATCGGCCACGTGAAACAAGAAAATTGGCCGGGAAAAAAAAAGCACGAAGAAATCACGTTCGTGAAAACCTCTCCATTTTTCCCACGCTATTTCTTTGTCTCTATAGGCTTTTTCAAGTTACGTCTTCATTCCGATGCACAGATCCTGAGGCGCAAATTGCCCAATTTTCGGCCTCGGGGCCCTGAGCAGTTTTTCGCATCATGGCCTGTTGTTGCTTGGCCGATAATGCCTCATACAATTGGCGAGGAAAAATCCCTCGAATTTGCCGCTGAGATTGCTATTTCCGAAACTCTGATATCGGAATGGAACCGCTCCCGCTATTTACGATTTTGGTTTCGAAGTTTGCTCTTTTTTCGACTTCCAATTGTTCCAGCATTTGGCATCTTATGCTTTAGCACAGGTGGCAGGCTATATGCATGTCACGTACAGGACCAGCGTATTTTTGGACACTGGCCATCTTCCCGCGCAGCGCAAGATCAGAAGGTATGGAGAAGTGTCGTCGGGGCCACCAAGCCCTCCATAGAACGAGCCCCCGAAGTGTAGGTATCAAGCGCTCAGGATGGCATTGTCTGAACCGGAAGCAAGTACGGGAACGGGATTTCTGAGCCGGACAATTGCAGAGTTCCAAATCCGTCTTTCGGAATCTCACTCAACGTTTTGTCCACTCACAACGAAGTCGCTGTATTACTTGGCACACTTTCTGCAGTTTGCTGCGTTCCTGTCTGGCATTGCTGATCGACCCACTGTCAACAAGACCAGTCTGGCCGGGTGCAGGTCGCTATAATTAGAGCCGGTCGCTAGCCATTAAACGAACACAGCTGGTTACTACGACTGGTGCGTCTGCATCTTGCAAGCATGGCCTGGCCTTGCATGGTAGAGCGTGATCATCACCTGCGTACTACCACTGGAAGTATACGCCAGGAGGCTGCGTCAAGGGAAATTGGTCTAGGCTCGTAGCTTCGAGTCTAGAAGCTACAGGAACTCCTACTGTCTGAAGAAGATGCTTGCATTCGTTAGTAACTTTGTAATCGTAGCGTATGAACTTGATGGAAATTGTAGGAGGTGAAGCTACGCTGCCGCGGGAAATTTTTGCACAAACGAAAAACAGCCTCGACACTTCAAGAGTATTAGCACTTATTGCAGGCTGGTTTATTAAGCTTTCTGAAATGTGCTTGAAAGTGTCGTCATCTGAGGTTGAATGCCGTGTGAAGTACCCATAGGTTAGAGGGTCAATTGACTGGAAACGATTCCAACACTTCAGTAAGAGAAAGAAATTGTCCCTTGTTTCATAACAGAGACAACTTTATGCGCTCAGAGTCCAGTCGAGCCATTATTGAAAGAGCCAAGTCCAAGGAATTACGTACGTTCAGCTCATTTACCTCTGGACACTGGACCAGGATTTATGGGGCTCGAAAGTTATTCTTAATCTGGATTACAAGACTTTCCCCTGGCTACAAGAAGATGACAACGCCATTGAAACGAGAGCTTTGTGGAAAGCGTCTCAAAATGCTATAGAAATGACTTGGGGCTGATGCCGCAAATCGCAGGCACCGTGAACCACAACGTGTATCATATTCAAATTTCCAGGAGGTGATACCCGCCACCTATCTTATTTTCGTTTAGTCAAGTGCATCAATTGGAGAGCCGCTGAGATTGCTTGCATCCCTTCCTCCTAGATTGTATTCTCATCCTTGCCTCAATGTTTCCTCGCAGCAATGGAGCAAAGGGAGTCGTTGATCCACCGAAGTCAGATAAATTGAACTAAGATGGTGAGGCTCCAGAAGACGCAGGCAATCTCTTATCTACGAAGGCTACTTCATTGAAACACCGGATCGTATTGCCAAGTAATGCGATTCCAAGAGATTTATCAGAGGTTGCTCAATTTTTAACGTCCTGATATCCTGATTTTGGGCAACAGCACCCCCTTTTCCTCCTCCACCTTGTTCACCCTCTCTTGTTGGCTCTCGCACCCGTGCCTCCGAATTCCCCACTATGACCATTCACGGTTTTTACATCTTCGACCGCCACTGCAGCTGCATTTATCTGCGGGAGTTTGGCAAAACCGCCAACAGCCCGGGTTCAATAAATAGCAACAACGACTCCGACATGGCAAAGCTTCTCTTCGGCATGATCTTTTCTCTTAAAAACATCTCCAAGAAGCTTGGAGAGGAAATCGATCACAATCAGCTCAGATCATTCAGCACAGGAAATTATAGAGTTCACTTCTTCGAGACGCTTACAAATTTCAAATTCGTTTTGGTCTCTGATCTTGAAGTCGACAATCTTCAGAAGCAGTTGCAGGAACTCCATGCCAACATTTTCGTCAAGACAGTTGTGTTCAACGCGCTCAGTCCGATCGAATTTGGCGAAAACAAAATCAGCAATCCCAATTTTATCCAGAAATCCGATGCTTTCTTGAAAAGCCTATAGTGATTCCTCGGCAACCGTCAGGTGGATAGTACATCCTCAGGTCCTAGCCGCTTGGACTCGAGTTCTTAAGTTTTGTTAAACTGAATTCGTAGTTTCTACATGTGCTACAGCAAGGTCCACATGGTTATCAAGCCTTGTCGTTGCCTACTCAACGCAGTCTGAACCAGTTTGCTCAGTACCTGTATGGAACAACAATTTCAAAGCCTTTGGATTACACGTGTCGATCTCGAGTATTAGCATAATTGTGATAATTTCGGTGTTCCGTTTTTTCATCCGTGGGTAAAGAAAATCTGGAACATCCTATCGAAATCAGACGCGCCGCTCATCTGCTGCACGGGTCCTATGCAATCACTGTGTATTACTAAGTCTCTGTCCAGTGTGAACATTTTTGATGAAAATAGATAGTCTGGAACACTTTTCGCAAAGCACACTCTTAGAAATCAAACTGCACGACTCTCTTGTTTAGATGCATGTGGAAAACCCCCCAGAGTACCGAATTTGTGCCTTTGAAACTCCCTGTTCGTGGTTCTAGATTCAAAGGACTCGCGCCGCGAGACACCCTTTGGCAGCTGCACACAGCCGTTCGCGCATGGCCGCCGCATCGGGCCGAAGGTGCACGGGTGTTCGGAGTGCATCGAGATACCTACAAACCAAGATAAAAAGACTTCGGACAGACACACCACGCTACGAAGAGTTCGAAATTTCATGGAGCCTCGTCCAGCAATTTTAAGCTCTGCTCAGCAAGAGCTTGCGCTCGTCACTGTGATATGTTTCGCCCAATTTCTCACGCAGCTGTCCATCTCCATGTCTCTTAGCACGATGAACATCGTGCTGGAATCCTTTGCTCAGCTCGAGGGCATCGAGATTGGCACATCCCAGAAAATCTGGTTTATGGGATCGTTTGCCCTCACGCTCGGAACATTCATCCTCGTTTCTGGCAGAATTGGAGACATTGTGGGGCTTAAGAAGGTGTTCATCATCGGCTACTATTGGGCTTCGATTACTTCGTTGATGGTGGGATGCTCATACTACGCCAAATCACTGGTGTTTTTCATTATCTGCAGAGCGTTGCAGGGGATTGGATATGCGCTTATGTTGCCATGTGGATTTGGCATCTTAGGTACAGTCTACCGTCAGGGTAAGCGGAAGAACTTTGCATTTGCCTGCTTAGGCGCTGCAGCGCCTGCCGGTGCCACCGCTGGGTGCATTATGGCGGGTGTCATTGCCCAACTTTACGAATGGCAATGGGCGTTTTTCATTCTATGCATTGTGCTCTTCATTTTGGGCTCGATTTCATTTTACGCGATTCCAGATCCGTTCAAGCATCAAGATTTCACTTTCAAGGAAGCGTTGGCGGAGTTTGATTTTATTGGTTCTTTATTGGGTGTTGCTGGCCTCGTGGTGTTCAATTTCGTGTGGAACCACGGTGCTGTAGTTGGCTGGGGAACTTGGTGGATAATCGTGCTATTAATTGTGAGCGTAATTTCCATTGTGTCATTCTTCGTATACGAAGTGAAATTCGCCAAGAAACCCCTTCTTCCTAAGAGTACGTTCAACACCAGAATCGGCCTAATTCTTTTGAGCATGGCTTTTGGCTGGGGTTCGTTCGGAATATGGCAGTACTACTACTGGAGCTTCATGATGAATTTGCGAGGATGGACTCCCATTTCAACGGGCTTGACATACATCCCATTGCTTATTTTGGGAATTCTTGCTTCGATGTTGACGGGTCGCTTCATCAATAGAAAACGGGCCCCCTACATTATCTTTGGATCAATGCTCGGTTTCCTCACTGGGATTATCATTCTTGCTGTTGCTCCCGTTCATCAGACATTCTGGAGGTTAACGTTTGGCCAAATGTTCCTCCTTGCTTGGGGAATGGACTGCTCGTTCCCATCGGCGTCTCTCGCGTTGTCCGATGCGCTTCCTGAACACCATCAGGGTATGGCTGGCTCGCTCGTGAATACTGTGGTGAACTACTCTGTGTCTCTTTTCTTGGCTATTGCGAGTACGGTGGAGATAAACACCTTGAAGCACAACCCCAGCGAAATTGCGGGCTACCGGGCTGCTTTCTACTTCGGTATAGGATGCGCAGCTTTTGCTGTCGTATCTGCTGCCTTTTTTATACTCCATGAGCATGGAAAGGGTGATGAGTCGGTGAGCTTAGAAAAGGCATCAGAGCTTGATGGTTCTAGCAGTGAGCTCAAGTCACAGGACTAGAAAAGCTTGAGCGCTGTGTAGAATGTTTAGCATATTTATTTAAAAACATTAATAGATCTCAAAAAAGGTTGCAATTTCGACATTTCCAAAACCAACTCTCTGGTGTGCATACAGCGGCCAAAAAAGATAGTCAAGCTTGTGAACCAGGAGCTTACTCTGCATCCATCAAACGCCATTTTATCCGGACTCGGGCTTGAAGTCGAGTCCATTCATCTTTCAGTTTCTAAATTGGATCCCGCGTTACTTTCGCCCATCGATTACTTCCACCGTGAACCCACTATAAACAATGTCAACTGCTACAACTACTGCAACAGCACCTGCCATCAAAGTCAACAACCGCATTCAACTAGAGGCACTCATTCGAGATTTTCAACAGAAGCTAGGGCCGAATTGGGACAAGTACCATGAGCTGTTGACGATGTTTCTCGTGGGGAAACTCTCGCGGACGGAGCTCGTAAAAATCATAGGACCCTTACTCACAGACGGCCTACTCAAATATCACAATCAGTTCCTTCTACTAAACTTTGCCAACTCCTTGCAAGACAGTCCGCTAGATTTCTCCAGTGACCTCGCGCAGTTTTGGAACAAGAAGAACTCGAAAACCAAGAATGTTAGATCGCTGCAGTATGAAAAATTCAAGCAAAATATCATGGGATTGCCTCTTAAAGAACGGCGCCGGATTCGCAATATAACTAAAGAAAGTGGGAAGAAGAACAAGCTCAGCGCACTGATCACCCTTACGCGACATGCTTTGCTTCCCAAGATACCCATGATCCAGGATAAAGAACAGCAGCAGCTCCAAGTCAATAATTTGGTTCAATGGCAGCAGGATGTAGTGAACGGGATCAATACGCCTTTGGCAACCACGACCTATGAGCTACCAGATGTGGAAACTCTCTCGAGACGGGTGCTCATGACTATGCGAGAAAATGGGCTAACGGGCGGAGTCCGGGCTGAATTTTTAGAAGTCTTGTCGCTCGGTCTTGAAGCCCACTTGAAAAACATCATTGACAGCGCCATCGACATGGCCCACTACAGAGAGTCCAAGTACGCGCTGAACACCTTCTTGATGGGTTCGTCTTTACAAGGAACAAGTGGAGGGCCCCCAGAGAATGGAAACAAACGAAAACATGAAGAAATTGAGAGAAAACGCGATGTGGTGCTTAATATCGGTGACCTATACAAGACTTTCGAGCTCTTTCCTCATTTGACGGAGCCTGGAGGTCCTCGCTATCGTCTTTCCAACGTCATGTTGCAGAACGAGGATATGATACACCACGGTGAGCCACTGTATCCTATTCCAGAGAAACCCACTTCTCTTTTGCAGGATGACGCGGGAGCTCTGTTGAGCCGCCCTGAAGACAACCTCAACAAGAACACCAATGGGAATGTGGTTAAATCAGATACTCCAGATGCAAAGCCCAGGCCCGAAGCGCCAAATGTGGGCTCGACATCCGAGCTCAAGTGGATGCTTCACGAATTAATTTCCACGATGTAATCAGGGAGATCTACTGATGCAATGTTGTATTCTACTTGGGGAATAACAAAATTCCAGTCTTTGGCTGGCTGTATATCTATGTCGAGACTAATACATATTGAGCTCTTCAAGTTGTTTCGATGCTCTCAGTAGAATGGAGATCCTAGCCAGCCGCCATTGTGTTTTTTCCCGGCGAAGGTTCCGCCTGTGTACCAGCACAAGCTTTGCAAGCTCTTGAGTCATATATTTACCCATTTTTGGTGACTAAAACCATGGGTAATAGGACAGGAGTATGAGGTGGTTTTTAACCCACTCTCTCTAAACCAGAGCGAAATTTGCCTAGTGTAGTCTTTTCGCGATGCAAACGAAGATTTTCGATCGCATTTTCGAGGTTTTCAACCGACGAGCGGTATATGTCGAACCGCAGCAGAGCAGCCAACAATTTGGCCTTTGCTATGTCTCTCTCTTTTCCCAATCTCGAGTCTTCAGCGATTAGTTCACCAAGAATGTGATCTAATTCATTGCCCCTGCGTTCAAGAGATTCCTTGGTGCTGATACTCGCATTAGCGTCGCTATGTATGGCTCTGATGACCGACTCAAGCTCGCCGATCTGGTTCTCAAGGCTATCCACCTCAGCCCTTACCAGTTCCTGCTTTTTGAGCATTTTGCCGTGCTCTTTGTGTACTGATTCAAGGAACTCGGTGGCTGCTAGAACTTCTCTTTCCTTTTCAGTAACTGTGTCGTCAACAATCTTGCCGAGACGTTCCAGCTCATTCCTCAATTTGGTCTCCATATCCATTTTGGCCAACTTTATTTGATCCGAAAGTTGTCCCTTTTCTCTCTCAAGCTTCTGCAATACCTCTGTAAGTTCCCCCTCTGCGTATTTCGCGTTCTCCGCTATTTCCTCGTCAAGCTCTGCCTTCTTCATGCGATACTCGCTGTCTTGTTTGAGTTCTAGCTCGGTGATCTTTGTCTTCACCTGACGCTCTTTCAATTCCACAGAATTTACGGATTCATCCTCTCGCATCTCAAACTCTTTCTTCGCTCCAAGCACCTTCTTCCATGCCTGGCTCTTGTTCTCAATCAACTCTGAAAGCTTTATTTCGTGCCTCTCAGAGTCTAGTCTCGTCCTCGCAAGCTCAGTCTCCTCGTTTTCAAGTTCCTCTGATAATGTGAGAAGCTGCGATTCCAAACGGGCAATCTCCTCATCTATTGATTGATCATGAATGGAGGAGCTTGGGATCCTACACTTTTCGTTCAAGCTTTTGTTGATCTCAAGAAGTTTCGCTATCTGTGGCCTCTTATTAAGTGTGGGTATATTACTTAGACCGGCAACTTCCACTAGCGATCCCCGGGTGGTCGGTATTTTGGAGATATCTGAATGGTCAATTTTCACCAAGTCGAAGCCCAAAGAGTTGCGTCTCTTGGATGTGATGGAGGAACCAGTCATTGTGTTCGCTATCTCATTGAGGGCTCGCCTTTTCTTGTGGCTAGGCGGCGATGTTTCATCCATGACAGGTCTTAGTCTGAAGCTTGACTAGAATAGTAAATATTGGGAGTGCATGCAAGCTGCCTGATGGATTCCAAAGGAAATGTGAATTATGGCAAAAATTTAAGAAACTCTTTGCCTAGACTTCTCTGAATTGAGTAGTAACATTGCGCTAATGCTCTTGGTTTCCGAGATGAGTATGTTTTGCTCTAGCGTTGGCTTGTTTTGGGATGTGCGGTCAAGCAAGATCAAACTCACCACTGTGGACAAGACTTGTTTCTTTCAACTACGACTTCCATAGGAGTTCAACACTCTTGAAATAATTACGTGCTTAAGGCTTACCAACCCATTGGCATTCGCAATCCACAAAGGTCACCACCTTTAGCGCCTACGCAAAGTTCAGCTGGTACCAGATATCCACGGGTAACTCTATTCTATTCCAGGCACCTTATCCTTAAACAATCTACTTCCCATTTTATTTTGCCCACGTTTCCGATCTTTCCGATCCCCAAAAGGCTTCGGCGTACCTCATCGCACCGTTATTTACAAGTTGCTCTTCAATTGAAGTCCTTGGACTGTAAGTTTCGTGTCATTGCTGGTAATGCCACGCGGATTCCGTCAAGCTCCTTGGACATGCGAACCTGACATCCCAACCTCGAGGTCTCAGTGAGCCCAAAAGCCAAATCCAACATATCGTTCTCGTCATCATCCGGCTCAGGAATAGCGTCATAGTAGTCGGGATCAATAATTACGTGGCAAGTGGAGCAAGCGCACGACCCACCACACGCACCTTCCATGTCGAGGTTGTTCGCCTGAGCAATGTCAAGTAAGTTATCACCTTCTGCAACCTCGTAAGTTGATTGACTTCCGTCCTTGGAGATGAAGGTGATTTTCAATTCTTCACCCTCTTTAGGCTTGTGTAGGTGGCCATGGAATTTTGGTGCACTGAATGTGAAGGTCCGCACTGGCACACGAATAGCGGCCACTCTGATTGGTTTAATTAGGCCAGCGCTGAGCAGCCTGCTCGCAAATATGTTCCTTAACATTTTGGAGGTTTGCTAACGAGTGCAAGGCTATAGCTTCTGACAGCCGACTTCGAAGGCGATGAGTCCTGACTTATGAGAAAAGAGAGATAGTAAGCAGGAATGCGCACCCGGTCCGAGGCCGCACCCCAGGTTGACAGACGAAAGTAGCTCGAATGAGTTCCATTGAGCTACACATTCGCAAGAGAAACAAATAAAGTATCCTCGGATCAAACTTGTGTTTATTGAATTGGGTTGCTTTAAGGCTTTGGCGATCGTACAGCAGTGCTTCAAAAGTCCACATCGCACCCGACTCGGGTGCGGCGTTAACGGCGTCGGATCGATAAAAGCGAAGCCCTACTATTTCACAACACCGGATTGCGTCGGCGGCTGGTTTCTTGAGCACACTCAATCGGAGGTCGGAGAACTCGATCAGTTACGGCACATTGGCCAGCAAGACTCTCAACGAGCGTACCAGATATTACTCTCGGATCAACACTGAATTCACTAATGCGCATACGTCGGTACCAGAGAGCCGAGCTTGAGTCGGTAAAGCTACGCCAGCCGTCAAGAACGGTCCACACTATCCTTTCCTGGTCGCTGGCGACATCCAAAAATTACCAGAATTTCGAGGCCAAAACCAAGAATATTAGCAAGATTAACACCGCGATGATTGCATAACTGATGAACTTGTTGGCGGTCAATCGGCGCGTCATCGACTTGAGCGTTTGGATCGACTTGTCGACATACGTATCGGCTGAGGCGAGTGTATTTCTCGAATTGGTGATCTGCTCTCTCTGTGCACGAAGATCATTCAAGATGTTGCCACCGATATTCTCCGTCTCGAGCGCAATTCTCTGAGACTCTCTCAACCTGTCCAGTGTCCGGTCAAGCGAGGCATTGTTGCTCAACAATTGCTTCCTTTGCAGATTGTGGACATCGCCATCTGCATCTGTGTATCTGGCGCCAAACAAGGCTCCTCTGTCTTCTTCATCTAGAAGCTGGTGCAACTTGGACTTATTCTGTTCAACCTCGGCTTTATACTCTCTGATTCGAGTGTTGAATGTTGATTTCTGATTTGCGGGCATATTCTGCACTTCCAAGCTCATCTGGTCAAGAATCTCAAGTGCCTCGTCGGTGGCGTGTTCAATTGCTTGAAGTGCAGAGCGTCTGGAATTCTCGTCACCCAGGGTGGCAAGAGCGAACTTGGCCTGAGCTTCTTGAATCGCTAGTTTGAAGTCGCTCTCATACGTAGGAAAGAGTTGTGACATGTCGTTCGATTTGCTTATAAGCGAAGATAGGAGGGAGGGTGACTTCCAGGTGTGCAGGAGCGGAGCGGCTGAAGCAAGTATGATTCAACCGAGTAAGAAAATGTCGAAAATACGCCTTAAATCTTTACAACAGCTAAAATACTTTGAAATCTTCTTTGATGTTTTCTAGTCTAATGTCTCGTCTCAAACTCTTCACCCTCGTCCTCCTCCGTTCTCGACCGGTACTTCTTGAACGCCTCACGAATTTGACCCACCAAGTTGTCGTCGAAAGCATGCGAATCCTGGGACCCGCGGGACGCAGTTCTCGACAAATCGGGCTCGCTGTCAATTTCGTCAGTGACATTGCGATGACCTGCGAAGTCGTGCACTTCGGAGTCTTTCTCCTCATCTTCTCCAAGATCCAACGCATTGATAGTCAAGTTTAGTAAGGACTTGCCCGATCTTCTGCGCATCAATCTGCCTGGGAATGGTCCCGACTTTGGTGCGAACTGCTTGATATACTCGTCAGTATCTTCTTCAGCCTTTTGCTTACGGCCAGCTTCCTCGCCTTCATTCTCTCTAACCTTGTGAGACGCAGGCGTCTTGGGTGTTCTGCAGCTTACTCCATTGTCGTGAATCCACTTTGCTACAACTGCAGTCCAACCACACTGGTGCGACGCGCCAAGACCACGACCGGTGTCTCCATCGAAGTACTCGTAGAATGGCACGTAATCCTTGAAGTTGGGATCATGGTTGAGCAAGTTGTCGTCTCCGTTGCACGCTCTCTTCCCATCGGCATCAGGAAGGAACAAATGGATTAATCTGTGCTGGATCTCCTGTGCACACTGGGCCAAATTCAAATACTCGCCGGATCCCTTGGGGCACTCCACCTTGAGCTCAGGTCCGTAGTAAAGATAGAATCTCTGCAAGGACTCGACCAAAAGGAAGTTCACTGGAAACCAAATAGGTCCACGCCAATTTGAGTTACCGCCAAACATGCCAGAGTCCGATTCACCAGGCAAGTACTTAACATCGTACTTCTGACCGTGCACATCCAACTCAAACGGATGCTCTTCGTGGTACTTGGACAAGGAGCGGATACCATACTCTGACAAGAACTCGTCCTCATCCAACATGCGCTCCAAGATACTCACTAAGCGATCCTTGTTGACCAAGGACAAAAGTAAGCGCTCACCAACACCTCTGTTGGACATAGAAGCGATGTTTCTCTCGGCGACGGATTTTCTATTCTCGATGAACCAGTCCAACCGCTTCTTAAAGGAAGGAAATTTGTTCAACAATTCAGGCTCCAACGTCAACGATGCATACAACGGAATCAAGCCCACAAGCGAACGAATAGGCAACAGCATAGTATGGTCGCCAAAGTGAATGGCGTCGTAGTAAAACTTGTCCTTTTCGTCCCACAACGACTGGTCGGTGGTTTCAGTTTCACCCTTCTGAGCACCTCTGTAGGACATGGCATCGGCAATCAACAAAAAGTGCTCGAAGAACTTGGAGGCAATGTTCTCGTAGACAGGTCTGGATTTTGCCAACTCGAGCGCGATGTTCAACATCTGCAAACAGTAGAACGCCATCCACCCGGTCGAGTCGGATTGCTGTAACGTTCCTCCTGTGGGCAATGGCTCGGATCTGTTAAACACTCCAATGTTGTCGAGACCCAAGAAACCACCCTGAAAGAGGTTGTTTCCGTCTGCATCTTTTCTGTTGACCCACCACGTGAAGTTGATAAGCAACTTCTGGAAAGCGCCCTCCAAGAAATCCAAGTCCTCGTAGCCGTACATTTTGCGCTCAATCTTGAAGACTCTGTAACAAGACCAGGCATGTACGGGAGGATTGACGTCGCTGAAGTTCCACTCGTACGCAGGTAACTGGCCATTAGGATGCATGTACCATTCTCTTGTCAACAAGGTCAACTGCTTCTTGGCAAACTCTGGGTCAATCATAGCGAACGGCACACAGTGGAACGCAGTGTCCCACGCCGCGAAGAACGGGTACTCCCATTTGTCTGGCAACGACAAGACGTCATCAATGTACAAGTGCTTCCAATCCTTGTTCCTTCCGTTTGCTCTGTTCTCAGGTGGAGGAGGCGTGTTGGGGTCACCCAGCGACCAGTAGTTGTGCACGAAATGGTAGAACTGCTTAGTCCATAACAACCCAGAAAACGCCTGTCTCTGGACTTGGCGCAACTCGTCCGAGAGAGGCAATGGCGACACCTTCCAGTAGAAGGCGTCGGCCTCGTCTTGTCTACGACCAAAGACGCCGTCGAATTCCATCTCGTCGATTTCGCCGCCTTTCTTGGAGAACTTGTACCGGATAGTAACGTAGTCTCCGGGGGGAACCCCGCCACCCTGGTCAAACGCGAACAATGCTGCAGCCTTGGTGCCCTCCCTCTCGGGATTAATGGCTTTCTCGTCCTTGTCCACCACGTAGTCATGGAACGCATCTTTCACGTACTTGGTGGCGTTTTCCTGGCCATATAATCGCTTGCTGTTGGTCTCGTTTTCGGTGAAGATCAATTGGGGCTCCACATCGGGCGCATTCTCATCGATTCCCGGCGCGGGAGCAAACACCAAGTGGCGTTTTCCAAACTTCTGGTGGTCCACCACAATCGACAGGTCGCCGTCAGCCCACATGTTGGGTCTGCCCTTAAGACTCTCCTCGGTACCCCAGCGCCAGGTGTTTCTGAGCACAATGTGAGGGAGGAGATAGAGAGGCGCTGCCTCAGGACCTCTGTTGTAGGCGGTAATTCTGAACAACAACTCCTCTGGGTCGTCGTCATCCTTGGCCATCTCGTACACTACATCGAAATAGCGAGACTCGTCAAAAATACCAGTGTCCTGAAGCTCGTATTCGCGTTCGAGACGCAGGCGCTTGCCATTTTCTTCCACCAATTCCTGGTAGGGGAACTTGGTTTGCGGATACTTGTATAAGTACTTCATGTACGAGTGGGTGGGGGTGTTGTCCAAATAATAGTACAATTCCTTCACATCTTCTCCGTGGTTTCCCTGCGAGTTGGTCACACCATACAACTTCTCCTTCAAGATGTCGTCTTGCCCGTTCCAAAGTGCCATCAGCAAACACACCAATTGGTGGGTGTCACAGCATCCAGCCAATCCGTCCTCACCCCATCTGTAGGTTCTCGACTTCGAGGTTTCGAAAGAAAAATCGTCCCATGCTGAGCCAGACGCCGAGTAGTCTTCTCTAACTGTCGCCCATTGTCTTTCACTCAAGTAGGAACCCCACCGTTGGTGATATTTCTTGCGGTGTTTGTTTTCGTAGAGTCGACGCTCCTCAGCCGTGAACTGGTCAATGAGATCCTCTGACATATCCGAATTTGGGAAAGCGAATCAGAAAGAAACTAAGAGCCAGAAGTGGTGGTACAGGAGATTTCAACGCTTTCGCAGGCAGATTTGGACCGGCACCCACCCCCGACGTACTGCAGGTGGGCCATGTTGCTCGCGCAGATAAAACTTTAGTAATTAAGCGCGTGGGAGACTCAAAATTACGGGAAGAAAATCGGGAGAACAAGTCGCAGTTTTTTTTGTGGCATTTTTCTCGATGCCCTCTGCGAGTGTGGGGGTCGGGGTTCGCCGAAGGGACCAATCTGCCCCGGACGCCTGCCATCCCAGTTGCTGCTTCTCTGCTGCGAAATGGACAATATACAGGATGCGTACCTCGTTCCATGCATAATTTTCCGACATTTGATCGACAGTGTGGACGTTGGGGTCGATTTTCGTATCCACACACTCTCGACCTTTTCACACTGTAGGACACGTGCCCTCGTCAGCAAACGGCCGAGTCCGTAGCTGGGATGCGCATGTAGCTTCGTGTCTTCGCGGTGCCAAGGCGATCACGTGACTCCCGCTAAGACGGTACGGCGGTGCGTTTCTCGATGGTAGCTAGTTACCGAAATGCTGGTTGCGCGTGAATCATAACATTCTGGTCTGCGACGGAATTTGCCTCAACTTGTGTGGTAGAATTTTGCTGCTCAGTTATGTACGTTAGTACGCACCTCTCTGCAGAATTGCGAATACACAGTGGGGCACGTTCACCGGCTGACTGCCATGAGAAAACTATGAGGAAAGTTACACGAGCAAAACTTGCATAAAATCTTTGGATGGATTTCCCAAGATTATGATACATTCTAGGTTAGCGGCCGTAAATTCTCGAGACGAAGTGAATCGTCGCCACTTATCTGCTCGAGGCGATATCAGCCTAAACACGCATGCTATTACAGGTGCCTGTAGGCTACTATTAATGATTTCGCCTCCGTATCCTCTGGCGTCTAGGCGAAATGCCGACTACTTCCGTCGACGAGTGCCAACACACGACGTAGTCACCTTGCCGAATGCGACCCGCCGGGCCAATCCGAACTTTTTAAAATCTTCCCCCATCATCTCCACCGTTCCATTAATAAATCCACTTTTCTTTTTTTTGCGACACATCCGCTCGCTTTTCCTCGGGCCACCTTTTCTTTTGACGGTGATGCGCACACGCTCGTAACCAGTCATCTCGGGATGATTTTCGGCGCCTCGATTACCCCAACTTTCCTAATTTATAAATACGCCCAATGTCGCAGGTCAACACCTTTCACATCACACCTCTTTCCCATCCATGACACAATCCGACGACGTTTACAGAACTTTCATCAAGCCCGAACAAGACGAGGCCACGGTGCCATCGCCCAAACCTACTCTTAAAGGTACTGTGGTTGACAGATTCCTTCAACTGGGTAAAGTGACTGTGATCACTGGAGCCGCTGGTGCAATTGGAGGCGCTATTGCCCATGGATTCGCCGAGGCAGGTTCGAACGTCGCCATCATGGACTTCAAATACAACCCGGATCTCGACCTGACGTTGAGCGAGAAATACGGCGTGAAGGTTAAGTCGTATCCGGTGGACATTACCGACTACGATCAGGTGAAAAACGTGATTGAATCGATTGAGAGCGACTTTGGAACCATCGACACCTTCATTGCCAATGCTGGAGTGGCGTGGCAGACCGGGTCGATCTTGAACCCTGAATCCACGGTGGAGTCTTGGAAACACGTGTTTGACGTCAATGTGCACGGCACCTTCAACTGTGCCAAGGTTGTGGGTAACATTTTCAAGAAGAACGGCCACGGCTCGTTGATTATGACCGCCTCCATGTCGGGACACATCGTAAACGTTCCCAACTACCAGACCTGTTACAACGCAGCCAAGGCAGCTGTTCTCCATATGTCGAAATCTTTGGCGGTGGAGTTTGCCGGTTTCGCCCGTGTCAACACCGTCTCGCCCGGATATACCGACACTCCTATGTCTGGCTTTGTTCCCACCAAGCAGAGAGCCAAGTGGTGGGCTTTGACGCCGGCCGGCAGAGAGGCTTTGCCTGAGGAGCTTGTGGGTGCTTATTTGTATCTTGCCAGCGACTTGGCTACTTTCACCACTGGCACCGACATCAGAGTAGACGGTGGTTACTGCTCTGTGTAAGTATGAACAACCAAGATTTTATAGATAATTCGCATGCTAATCTGAGAGATCTTTTGCAGATAAATAGCCCTTTTGGTGGAGCCAACCACAAATCGGCTGCGTTTTCTAAATTGCAAAAAAATGATGACTCCGGCGTGATTCGAACACGCGCATCTTACGATAACAGAACTTGAGTCTGCCGCCTTAGACCGCTCGGCCACAGAGCCTCCGATAAAGAAAGATGTGAACTAGAGTTTACTGAGTTGTTATGCGAGCAATTATTGGGCAATTTGGCCGGTTCTTGAAGCTTATAGCATACTTTCTGATTGAATTATGAAAGCTAAATTGAATAGAGCTCTTCTTGTCGTCTTTGTGCAGGTTTTAATGCTGCTAGGACCCTTCGCATCCACAAACCATCAGAAAAGAGCAAAAGAGTCTCCATACTCCGTGAGTTGGCTCTATAAGTTATTTCGATATAAGATTCTTAAACTTTGATACGTTATAAAGTTCGGATGTCCTTCGGACTTACGGCTGAGACTCACTGAACATTGAAATTCACCACATTCTCCTGCTAGAAGATCTGTGGGTACATAAATATCATTTTATCAATTACTTATCACAAACTATTTCCTCAAAAGGTAGTTAGGATGCGAATGAAGGCATTTTCGCGAGTTTTTGGCAATTTTTGGGTGTCAGTAAATTTTTGAGGTAAATGTTTTTCTCAAATTTTCTCAATCGAGCGGTTTTAGCTCAGTCGGGAGAGCGCTAGACTGAAGATCTAGAGGTCCTGTGTTCGATCCACAGAAATCGCATTTCTTTTTTTGTCCTCACGGGCAATTTGCGGGCCCCTCATTAGACTTGAAAGCATAATAATTCTTATCATGATTTCTGTTAAAGAACGATTCAGCTGCTGTACTTCGTACGTCCCAAAACAAAAGCAGGACTTATTTCTCTATTCCTCGCTACAAAGCTCAGTGAGCAGTTTCCCATTTCTTCACACGATCGAATGTTATTTCATATTTAGTAGGTGTTCAACTCAAGGCTGATTTCGGGCAAATCTCCTCTGCCCTCGCTGATCACGTCGATTTTTGCCTGCTCGGAAATCAAATATCTGTTGGTTTGGATACCGATCTTCGAGAGCTCTCTCCATCTATCGAGATTCTCTCTCTTGTCACCGTGAGCCTCCTCAGCCTTCTCCCAGTGGCCCTGAGAAAAGGCAATGAATGTGGTAATTTGTTTCTCGTCAATGTCTAACACAAGCGACACAGTTGTACCAGTCTCCTCCAACCAGTTCAATTGCCACAAGTTCTTTCTGATTCTCTGAAAAGCGGTGGCCTGGAAGTTGTGGCGCCCAGCCATTGGACCACCATGGATAGAGTACACGATTCTCTGATCGTTGGGAATGTAGAACTCGTAAGTCCAGCCGTTGTTGTAGGTATAGGAGAAGTGCTTGTTAAGCAACTCTTCTTTGAATTCCTTGGGGGCGTCTGGTCTGTCCTGGCCGATAACGGGGTTGTAGTTGTCTGGAATCATCTTTGGTGAATGTGAAATGGAATTGCAATGAAACCGCAAATCCAGTTCAATTTATGTTCCTCCAGAATTCCTGCATGAGTCCACGAGGGAAGCCATCTCCCCGCTCAGGTAGATCTCCATGAGAATGATGTCACGAAATCGGCTGCTGATAGAATAATGCTCGGCTGGATCTTCCGGTATGATCACCTTTTCAGTGTTCTGAGTTTCTTTTTTCACTTTCCTCGGCGCATGCATGCATGCTCTTTCACCGTATGGCAAGAAAAGGGGCGTTTTCAGATCGTTCTCGGCCCGAGAATGCAAAGCAACCTACATCGACAGCGACAACGCCGGCCCTGCATGGCGCGAAAACCGAATATTCTTCTTACGCACAATCTTACAAAAGCTGACAAATCCTACACAAAACTCGCCGTATTTGCCGAGGGGCCGGGATACGTGGGTGCATTCGGAATTGGACCCGAGAATTCCGAGAACGTCAGGGCTGCGCGGCGGGGTTTGTAGAAAATTCGACAAGTACTCAAACCAGTTCTATTGAGCCGGAAAATAGTCCAGATCTAGTTTCCAAATCAAATTTCTAAAATCTGCAAAACTCTCACTACCTGCGCTTAAGCCATCTCCTAGCTTCGAGTTCGGCTCTTATCACACCATCGGCCGACGTACAACCGGTTATTCGACCTTGGGGAAATAATTCTCCAACAAAATAACGCATTGAAAGTGGCAATGAAAACGGAAACGGAATTCGAAAGCAAGACGTCAAGCTTGCAATAAGCTAGATTAGCTGTTATTGTTACTGGCGAATGTGACTGCTGTTCCTCGACAAACATCGAACGATATAAAATCAGGCAAGTGTGAGTGCTGCAGCACGGGGTCAACACTTGGAATGTTGGCTCTCTCGCCGTCGACCGAAAGTTCTCAAGACTGGTCCGGCCTGCAGAATTAGCGCTATGGCACAAGGCAGGTCCAACACCGTGATAAGCCGCCAAGAAAAGAAAAAAAATAAAGGAAAAAAAAAGAACGCAGAACAAGTCAGAATGTGCGCAGTTGCTTCTTCTGCTCGTCCCCATCGATGGCTTGGGCAGCGCTCCTATCGACGAATGGGGTAATGTGCTCATGAACTTCAACAACGACAACCGCGCTGTTGGGTGTAACACATCGGATTTCAAAGGCAATCGAAAAGATAGAAGAACTAAATATTGCCAGCCTTGTCTGCTCTTGCTTAGTCTGAAAACCATGCATCTGTCCAGGGAACCAATCCTGCTTTCAATGCCATATCTCCACCGATTCTTCAATGAGGCGGCCGAAATTTTCGGTACACGTAAAATGAACAAATCACCGAGCCGACCCCGCAATCGGCCTACCGATCATACAAAAGTTCGCCCTACTCACTACTTGCATGTCCAAGCCTGGCCAGCCCTGAAGGCGGAGAAAATGCGAAAATTCCGACAGCTTTGGGATTTTCATTCTTGAAGGGTTGTCGGAATGTCTTTATTCCTACTGCATGGCGACGTTAAGCTCTTTTGTGCACTTCAGGCATTTATCGCTATCAATGCATTTTTTGCCGATATCGTGAGGCTGGAGAAAAAGGGCCACATCTGAAAGCCGGTGCGGTTTTCTTCCTAGTCGATCGGCACCTGCGTGCCCCACTTCGTTTTCTGCATACACTTCCCCACGCTGCATGTACTGTGACAATTAAGCGCCGGACGCTACGCCTGTGACCACTTATAAATTACACAGATGACCGAGCAAATATTTTTGACCACGGTGAGATCTCAAATAATGTCGGAATCGGACTGGAAAACAAAAGCAGCAGAAAAGCTCAGCGCCGTGAGAAGCGGCATTCCCCCAGAATGGAGACTTTCCGAAGACGAAATTGAGCGGCACTCTAAAGATATCATGGCAGCCCCTAAACAGATCCTTAGCACAGAAGCGTACCAAATTACAGAAGTAGAGTCTGGTGTTGTTTTAGCTCGCCAATTGGCATCTGGCGCTGTCTCAGCAGAAGAAGTAGCTCGGGCTTTCATGCACCGTGCATCCATTGCTACCCAGCTCACCAACTGTGCCACTGAAATATTTTTCGATAGGGGATTGAAGCGTGCACGTGAATTGGACGAGTTCTATAGCCAAAATGGCAAGACAGTTGGCCCATTCCACGGGCTTCCGATCTCTCTCAAGGACTGCTTTAATGTCGAGGGAGTGGATTCCACCTTAGGCTACACCGCCCAGATTGGAAATGCAACCAAACTTAAACAATCTGCATTAACCAACATGCTCATCGATCTCGGCGCCGTTGTCTATATCAAAACCAACATTCCCCAGCTCCTTATGACAGCGGATTCGGAAAACAACATTTTTGGCCGCACGCTCAACCCCAACAACCCAAAATTGACTGCGGGTGGCCTGTCTGGAGGCGAAGGTGCCTTGGTAAAACAGAGAGGCTCGATATTTGGAGTGGGAACTGACATTGCTGGGTCCATTCGTATTCCCAGTTTGTGTTGTGGGACATACGGCTTCAAGCCTTCGACAGCAAGAGTTCCGTATCTGAAACAAAATGACGTTGTTGAACAAACGTATATGGGATTCTATCCTTGCGCTGGGCCATTGGCGAGAAGTTACGAGGACTTGCGTTTCTTCTTTGAGAACGTGATATCCGCCCAACCCTGGATATACGACTATGATGTGTTAAATATCCCTTACGTACCGGCAAAATTGGACAGCAAGCTTGTGATTGGGGTAATTTTTGAAGACCCCAACTTGCCTGTTCATCCACCTGTCAAGGCAAACATCAAAGTCGCCGTTGAAAAGCTTGAGGCGGCCGGACACACGGTGGTAAGAATTGAAAAGTTTCCAGATATTGAAGAAGCGTGGAGAATTGCCATGAACCATTTAGCTATCGCCATTGAAGGTGAGAAGAATCCCTTGGAGCCCTTCTTGAGTGCAGGTGAACCCATAATTAAGTCGTTGAGCCAGAACGGAATGAATTTTTACGTTAAGGAGCAACCTGACACTCTCCAAAAAGTGGTGAGCTGGTTTCGCAAACGTGCGGATGTTAAGCTGGCGTGGCACGATATCTTCGTTGGCCACAAGTTGGATGCCTTGATCGCTCCCGGCGCTCCTTCTACTGCTCCACCCCACGACACTTATGGAATTGGCCCATATACGTGTGTCTGGAATTTGGTCGATTATCCTGCAATTGAGGTACCGTTTGGGGTTGTCAAGGGCAACTATGATGAGGATCTTTCAAGATACCCCGAGCATCTCAAGGGAATGTACGCCCTTTATGACGAAGATAAATACAATGGTGGACTTGGAAGCTTGCAGATTATTGCACCTACCCTCCAGGATGAAAAGTTGCTTGCCGTTGGTGAGATAATCGACAGAGTGTTGAACGAATAAGGCAGCGTGGCCAACGCAAGAACCTGGTGGAAATTCGGTGGAGACTGAGTAAATTTAACTATGAGTACGTCACACCTGACTCTTCAATATGTTGGCAAATTCCACTGACATTGCCTAAGCCACATAAGACGGGATATGAGCGACTGGTTCGCCCCTGTAAAATTGAAGTATACAGAAATAAGTTGGACTACGTAAAATTAAAACCAAATCAAATTGCGATTTCAACGTTTCAACTCTCTCAGCTCGGTATTTTTTTGCAATCATCCTGTGGCGTCGCGGGAACTGTGGAGGCCACTAGTGGTTATCATAACCTCGAGGTATAAAATGCGGGACTCTTCCCGCACGCACAAAAAGGCTTTACCATACTACCTCCAAGTCTTTAAAAATGAAGAGATGGGCACCTTGACTTGCTACTGTTTCCATTCTTGTACCTGACGCGGCTAATCCATTGCATCCGCAGTCAAGAACCATTGCTATAGTCGAGGTCAAGACCGAACCGAATGGCTACTTTTGAGGATGTGCTTCTCTCTCTGAACATTTGGTGTCGTGACGAGTTGAAACTCCTGAGACAAATACCGCAAACAGCTCCGTTCTTAATTGGTACAGCATATGGTAACAACGACGTGCCCAGAAAGCCACAGCCAATGCAATTCGCTACGTTCTACTGGAGGCAAAGACAAAAGTAAACTACACGTTTTGCGGGTCATTAAGCATTATGGTACAGGCATCGTCTTACGCACACACCGTGCAAACTCCACTTACTCGCCCTAAATCAACCAAGCTGCTCCATTTAAGCAGCCTCAACACACTGTCTGGAAATGTGGCCGGTCTTGCCACAGTTGTAGCACGCCTTGTCCAGCTTGTCGGTGGCGTTGCTGCAGTCCTTGGAAATGTGACCAGTCTTGCCACATGAGTAACATTTGGCAGCACCAGCCTGGCAGTCCTTGGCGAAATGGTTGGGGCCACCGCACTTGTAGCAAGTGGTTCCCTTGGCACCGCCGAACTTTCTTCTGGAAGGACCAGAAGAGGAAGATGGGCCGGAAGAGGCACCACCCTCGTTCTTGGGGCACTCTCTGGAGATGTGACCAAACTCAGAGCAGTTGTAACACTTGGAGCCCTGAGCAGAGTTGGGGCAGTCGCTCTGGACGTGGCCAACCTCACCACAGAGGTAGCACTGCTTAGAGGCAGCAGACTTTGGCTCGGGGCAAGCAGTGGACTCGTGACCAGGCTGACGACAGTTGTAGCACAATCTCTCCTCCTGCTGGCAGTTGTCAGCCAAGTGGCCGGTCTCTCCACATTTGTAGCACGATCTTGGGAACATGGTTGGTGGTGTTAAGTGGAGAGAGGAAAAAAAAAAATTTTCAGCACGGTGCAGGCGCCGCCCATGAGAAAGCCAAAAGCAATGAGTTAACTTAGACTCGAGAGAAATTTTGTAGTATTGGGGGAAATTCTGCTTCTTTTCATATTTTTTTTATGTTTCATGCTTTCACTCCCTAGGCGCTGCCATGCCTTGGATCTGGTGGTTGTGTTGAGCTCGATATTCCCAGGGTGGCCAAGAGGGGAAATTAGCACAAGGCGGGAGTCCGAAAAAAGCGAATCCGAAAAAGTACAGGTGAACGTGATTTGGCTTTCTTCTTTGGTATAGAGTGTTGAGCCGTGTAGAATTAGCATTAGTGGACATCTGAGTGGTCGTACCATTCTGCTCTGGTTTCGAGGACACCCGAATCCAGATCGACTCCGCTGCTTTGAAGTATGACGTGGCCGTCTGAAGATTCTTGGATTTTTCTGTGACTTATTTCCTGATACTCCGCTCTATAATCTAGTTGTGCTGAAGTCTTATACGCTTTTTCAGCTGTCTTCATTGACCTTAACGCTCACGTAGAATCGGAATCAGCACCCTCAGATCCATAGAGCGCATCTGCAACATCCAATGCTTCCTTTGTTTCTTTCACATCGTGCACTCGGACGATATTAACACCTTGCTGAGCCATGGCCACCACGGTCGCTACCAGTCCAATAACGCGGTCGGCGGCCCGCTCCTTACCCGTCAAAGTTCCTAAAAACTTCTTCCTACTGGTTCCAACCAACACAGGAAGACCCAGAAAGCTCCAATATTTCGCCCTTGAGAGGCTGAGCTGAGAATACTGCGAGAATCTCGCGGCATGGCGGATGATTTCCAAGTTCTGGTGCAAGTTTTTTGCAAACCCCACGCCTGGGTCTACTATAATTTGCCATTTGCGAACTCCCGCTTCTACTGCCTTCTGCATCTGACCTGCCAATTCTCTGCACACGCCCCCAATTAGGTTTCGAGATGTTTCACTCTGCAAGCTAGGAAGCATTCCCAATTCGGAGTCTGTGTAATACTCGACGAGCGATGCTGGTGCCGCACTGTAATCAGTAAGAGTGGCCATCGTCGCAGGAGTTCCCCTCGTATGGTTCATCACATATCCGCACAGGTGTCTTGAGACGACCCCGAAAATGGCAGGATCAAAAAGCCCCATGGATATGTCGTTGATAATGTCCGCCCCTGCCTGAAGTACACCCTCTGCAACATTCGATCTGTATGTGTCCACGGAAATAAGAAGATGGTCCAAATCCTTGTGTGATCTGATCGCACGAACTATAGGAAGCACGCGGTCGAGTTCTTCTGCCTCTGTAGGCTCCTCGCTCCCGGGACGAGTGGATACACCACCAATATCAATTATGGTGGCTCCCAGGCGGTTGAGCTCGCGTACTAACTCTACAGCCTTCGCCAGATCAAGCTGGTATTTCTCTCCTCCATCACTGAACGAGTCAGGTGTGGTGTTGAAAATAGCCATAATCTCAGTCTTGGAATTTTCACCGAACTCCAAACTCCTCTGTCCTCCACAGGGGATTTTCACTGTGAGCTTGGAGCTCTCCTGGATCAGCGGATCGTGTGGAGTCAGAAGCAAGTTTACCAAATGATCATGAATGGGCTCGGCCGTCACAGGGTGCACCAAATCCGGTGGTATGAGCTCGCACAATGGCTGAAGCACAAATGTGCGTTCAATCATCAGCTTGTGTGGGATGATCAAGTCAGGAAGATTGACGGTGAGTTCGTCGTATAACAAGATATCAAGATCAATCAGCCGCGGCCCGTTCTCAATCACCTTGTTGCGGGAAAGTCTTTCATATTCGATGGTTTTGAGCGCCTTGAGAAGGTCCAGTGGACTAAGCGAATCAAGCTTTAACTGAAGAGCTCCGTTGTAGAAGTCTGCCTGGTCCTTGTGGTACATGGGTTTCGAAACATACAACGAGGAAGTGGCATCAACTGTAATTTGAGGATGCTCGTTCAACAACTGAATCGCTTGCTGAATGTTGCCTACTGGGTCTCCCACGTTGGATCCAAAAGCAACGTACGCTGTATGGGGCCCCTGGTAGTTCGCTTGAGTCTGTTCAACAGGAAGATCAAACCCGGCCACAACATCGCGGGCCTGGATCTCAATTCGAGGTTCATTGTCGAAATCCCCACGTTTATGCAAACTGGAAACCCCTACACCGTCTGTGAATACGATAGCGTTGAGTTTGGTCACCTTGACGTAGACCTGGTCCACTGTTGTGAAGTTTTGTAATATCCACTGACCAGTCCGTCCTACCAATGCCTCCACAGTTTTGAAGTTAGCACCTTCAAGGTACCTCTGCACCAGCTCAGAGACGTCCAGCACGTCAAGATGAGCTGCCGAGTTCAAATCTATGTCCAACAGCACATACTGCTTATTCATGCGCTCAAATGTGAAAACGCCAATCAATGTCAAAGTTTTAAGCCCGTGAATCGAATACACGCCCTTGTTGGAATCGCTCATAGTGAAAGACACCACCGCACGAATATCCAATTTCGGCGCCACCACCTTCACCTCAATATCCGAGCATGCTTTTTTTTCGTGACCCAAAGCGCTGTAGATGGCGTTCCCCAAGCCGCCCAACGACTGGAAGTTTTTCTGGCGGTTGGCTCGAAGGAAGCCATCCAACTTGTCGGAGATGACTTTATAGTTTAAGGAAAAGCTGAGATTATCAGACTCCGTTGCCTTGGAAAAGTCAGTGGAGAATGTGGCGTCCACGCTGATCGGATGCAGAATCGGTTTCTTCCAGTGGTCGAGTCCTACGATGGCCTCACCTCGTAGGCCGGTGATGTGCACTTTATCAGACATGTGACGGTGAAAATTGGTCGGGTGGAAATCAAATGCAAGGGATTTCCTACTTAACAAACTCAAAGGTTGGGCGGTTGAAACACGGGCTGCAAAACAAGGCGATGCCTTTCTGGAAAAGACACGAGACCACAACACGGCGATAAATAGACAGGTAGGTTGGCAATGTTGCACTCAAAATGCAACTGGAAAGCTTTGCTTGTGTCGACCCTGGCGATGGACAGAATGATCCGAAGTGAGGTTAGTACTGCAGGAATAGCCTCCAAGATGCGGACAGAGATGGATTTCTGCGAGAGGTCAAGGTGGAAAAATACGGTCCCATAGTGGATTTAAATAACAAAAAATTAGTTTGCTCACAAATGAGACGCAAAGCTGAGCCCAGTCCTGGCATTGGTCAATTTGCGACCCAGATCACCGGGCAGTGCCTAACTGCAGCCTCAACTTCCATCCGTAGCGTTTCCTCATTCACCATCGGCGGTCTTGCTCCTCCCGTCCGCTTCCTTTAACAAAGTATCCTCGTCGTCCACGAGCTCTACGCTGTCGGCCACGTGACAGCCAAAGTCGGCCGTCTCTCGAAACACCTTCTCCGCCTCGCGCAAAGAAACACCCGCACGCTCCATGTAGGCACGCAAAAGCATCTCGTTGGCTAGAACGTAAGTGCAGAACATCTCCGGTGTCCAGTACAACACCGTGCTGTTTCTGGACCTCGCCAACAAGCTGCCGTGGCGATCTTGAATCAATTGCGATACGTAGGCCTGGCGTCGGAGGCCATGGAAACCTGCTGTGTGCTTCTGCCACTCGATCTGCCATCGTTCTTGCCCGCTCATCGTGTCGCAGCTCAGATTCTTCCTCTGATCAACAGCAAGATTGAAGTAGAACGAGAACTCCTCCTCGCCAGCGAGGAGTTGCGGAATAAGCGCCAAATGGGGCAATACGGCACGCCGAAGCTCCGACCGCTTGGTGAAAAGAGGTAACTTTCGCTCCGCGTACTTTTGCTGGATGGACTCTTTGAGCGTGGAGGTGATGTTTCCCGAGAGAATCTCGTGCGGGAGCGACGAGAAGGTGGGCGAGTCTGCGGGTTCCAAGGAGTCTGGGTTTTGGTTCTGGAGCACCGCCTCGGCTTTCGCAAAATCGGCCTTCTCTGCCTTGTGAGGCTTCGTGGGCATCACGATGAGGTCATCGGAAGCGGCCGCTCGTTGCTCTGCCCTCTTCAGGCTATAGATTTTGGGCTTTTTCGTTGCCCGCTTTTTTCTGACGCCTCCAACATACGGTAGCGGCGAGTTGCTCTTGTCGAATAGGTCTGGCTTAGCCATGGTGGTGGGGCTGTGTGCAGGATAACATCACCCAAAAGTTCTACAAGTGATCATGGCGTGCAACGCAGTTCATCGGCGTGAGCGTGTTTCACGTTGCCAACGCGTGCAGCCTGCCAGACGCCAAATCTGCGCTTCTGCGGGGCGGAACACGGATGTTTGGGTGTTTTCCGCTGGCTAGCCTCCGGTACGACGATGTGCCGGCCATGGCCCGTACGGCGAATTTTCAGTACGGCAACTTTGCAACGTTGCATTGCGCCAGAGAGCCCGAACCTGACTCGCATAACGGCGAGTCAATATGGGCCACCGGCGACAATTCACGGCACACCGGAATAGCCATGTATTGGAGCAGGGCGTGCATATGTCAAAGGCGATGCACAGGGCCGCTGACAGATGTGACGTCCTGGCGACGGCGTGAGCACACCGTGCCCGCGGCAAGTGGACAGAAGAAACTACAATTTGGGGGGAAATTAGAAAATCCGACAAACTCAAATCGGCACCATAGTGCCAAGTCCGAAACGGCGGCGCTGGCACATCACTCCCCTGACACAGCTCGTATATTTTGTTCCGATCTGCCGGCAGCCGCACTCACGTGACGTAGTGCACGCGCAGTCCCACGTGGGGCGCGCAGCCAGAAGGCAGACGCTAAAAAAACGCCGAAAAACTGGAGCAAAAATAAATATCGCCGACCGCCCCGACGCGTGAGACGCCTGTAATTTCCCAACCCAGCATTTTTCAGCTGCGCCCGTTCGGCCGCCGGCCCTCCTCCAATTCCGTCCTGCACACACGCCATCTGTCTGACCCTTGATTCCACTGCACGGCATTGTTCACCTCCGCCTCCCACGCCCAATTCGTCTGCAAACGAGCCAGATCCCAACCCGGGTGCTAATCCATTGCACGTGACTGTGGCCCTCTCGCTAGTACGCTGTTTTTCTGATCTCCCCCGCGCCAATCTCGGCAACGTGCACCTTTCAGCCCGCCATCCGCAGACTAATACAGCCCAAGCAGCGCGCCCATTTGCACCACAATTCACAAAAACAAACCAAACGAAACCACACACAAAAGACAAAGAATCTTCCTCGGCTCATGGACACAGAGTGGTTTCTGCCACGTGACAGCACCCACAACACGCCTGCGTCCCAACTGACCCCGAGCCAGGTGCTTCACGGCGACACCGGCCAGGCGCCGAACTACGACGACCACTTGCTTCTCTCGCAGATCCAGCACGGCATCTACGACGGTGACCCGCTCTTGGACGCGTCGCATGCGGCAAACCCAACCCTACACCCGGACCTCCCGTTGGATGCCGTGGACTACATCGTGCCCGACGATCTCGGCGCCAACTCCAAGGCGTACCCGCCGCTGAGTTACCCGCAAAACACGCCGGCGTTGGGGCCGCGCTCGCAGGCGGCGCTCAAGACGGCGCCCATCAACCTGCCGATTTTGCCCAGCCAGAACGAGCGCCTGTACAACGAAGAGCACTATCTCCGGCGCCAGCAGCAGCAGCAGCAGCAGCAGCAGCAGCAGCAGCAGCACAGCCTCGGCGGCACGCCGAACGCCGGCGAAAACCCGGCGCAGCCCCACCACGCGCCGGCCCCCAACGGCCACAAGGGCCCGGGCTCCGCCTCCTCGCGCGCGCCGATTCTCCAGAACCGCCATCTGTACTCCGACCCGTTCGACGGCAATCACGTGCGCCCGGACGCCGTGTTCACGCCGCTCGTGCTGCCGGCGGTCACGCCGTTGGAGGAGCTGGCCAAGCTGCACTTCCACCAGGCGGCCGTGCCCACCAACTTCGAGCCGTTGACGCTGCCGGCGCTCAATGCGCAGCCGCTGACGCGCGACGACCGGCGCCGCTCGCTGCTGGCAACGTTCGGCGCCGACGACTACACCAACGGCAGCTCGTCCAAACGCAGGACGCCGCACTCGACGCCCAAATTGGCGGCGCACCCGGCCGCGGCGAAGGTGAAGCGCCTGCCGTTGCTTCGCACCACGCTGCAGACCGAGCCGCTTTCCGAGGCGGCGCCGGCGTCTTCTGGCGCGCCGGCTCTCAAGCAGGAGCCGGCGGAATCCTGGCCCCACGACCTGATGCCCATGCTCCCGCCGCTGGGGAAAAAGGTGCCCATCGACACGATGGCGGCCAACACCGCGGGAACGCCGCTGGCGCACGCCAACTCCGGCGTCGGCGGCGTGGGGCCCGGCACCTTGATGGGGTTCACCATGAACAGGCTCGCCGAGCAGCAGACCACCCGCTCCAACAGCCCATCGCCGTCGTTGGGTCCGCAGAATCTGGCCAAGGGCCTTCCTCGGTCCACGCGCCCGCCCGACCAGGTGCTTTCGTACCATCTGATGGGCCAGGGCCTTCGGGGTGCTGGTGGTGGCGGCGCAGACTCGTCTTCTTCGGAAACGTCGCCGATGTTGGAGGCGCAGAATGGCGAGTACTCGTCGTATATGGGGAAGCGCGAGAAGCATCCGGCCAAAAAGGCCTCGCACAAGTTGGCGGAACAGGGCCGGCGGAACCGCATGAACCATGCGGTGGCGGAGTTGTCCAAGTTGATTCCGGACCAGTATCATGAGCAGGTGGCGATTCCGTCCAAGGCAACGACCGTCGAGTTGGCGGCCACCTACATTCAGCATTTGACCCGCGAGATCGACCATCTTCGCTACAAGTTGCACAACTCCGACTCGTGAGTACATAGTAGGACGTGATGAAAAGCAATGAACATAGAGAATCGGGAGCAGGACTGTAGAGGGGGGCGGCAGAGGTGGAAAGGGGCCATTTTGTTGAGAGCTGCGCTAAACACGCGAGTGCTGGAAATCAACGTGGAAACCGGCAGTAGAGCATGGAACGAGATGGGCGAACGCAGTATAAGGAAAAAGACGAGCCGTATCCATATCAATACAACGAATCTCGCGAGCCTGATCTTGGGCGGCGATTACGCCTCGTGGTTTCTGTTCTCTCAATTTTTTTTTTAAATAATACATATATTTAGATATAAAACCCATGGGCCCAAGAGCCTATGGTAAAAATCCTAAATAGTGAGAGTGGCTCAAGTTGAAGAGGATTTATCGGCTCCCGCGATGCAACCGAAGTTCGTGACCAGCTCCCAAGGAGATAAACACAATAGCATTACATAGACAGGATAGTCCAGTGCATATCACGAAACTTCAGAAAAAGGCAAAAAGTAATGGACGAGTCCGGAGTCGAACCGGAGACCTTCTCCTTGCAAGGGAGACGCGCTACCAACTACGCCACACGCCCAGAATTCGAAATTATCAATGGCTTGATCTATGGGATCTCTAGGGCAAGTTATTTATCACAAAATGCAGGATTTTATCTGCGCAATTTTCACAAATTAATATTAAAAGCCAAGAACCTCAGTTTAAGCGTTATTCTGTTAAATAATAAAAATATTTGGAGTATGTTTTTTTAAGTTTCAAATTTGTTAGAGAACGGTTTCGTGGTCTAGTCGGTTATGGCATCTGCTTAACACGCAGAACGTCCCCAGTTCGATCCTGGGCGAAATCATTTTCTTTTTGCTGCGCTCTCACCTTGTATTTTTGGTCTCTACACTCCACTGCCGTAGAAGAGACCTTCTGAAATCTGCCTGAAGCTTACTACCGTATAGACGGTGATTCGACATAGGCATCAAACTACTCCGGCAATACCGCCGACCTCGCCGGTAACTAGGCAAACCGTAGTGTGCGCGCACAACACACGAAAGCGAAATCTCGAAAAAGTCATCATCAAATAAAAGTGATGAAGTCGCAATACAGCACATTCAGAGGTAAACAGCAAATTTAAACCTATCCTGTAGTTGTTAGCATTGGGGCTATGATCTCCGCTTGAAATCAAGTGTTCTATGTACATCACTCCTTTGGCAACTCCCTGGGGCCCTTTTTGGCTTTCAACTCCTTCACATACGATCCAGCCGACTTAAGATCATTCTTCGCCTCTTCAGCACCGAGCTTAAACTGGTAAAATGGACCGTGCTTCGCTCTAAGCTCCTGCTTTTTTCTATTAACTTCCCGATTCACAATACCAACTTGCTCGTCGAAAGGGATACCGGCCTCCGCCTCAGCTAATGTTTCCTTGCCGAAAAGGAAATCAAACACTCTGCCGTCGGACCAGAAAAAGCCCTTTCTATCCACAATCCACGTTTTGTTGTTCGTAAGCTCCTTCAAAGTGAAGAAGAAAAGCGACTTATCGGCAGTGCCGTAAAAGCCTTTCCCGGTCCAGACCCTTGCCTTATCTTTCCTTACCATACTCAGCAAAGGAACCGTAATAAGGGGAGTAGGTCTGCCCGGTATCAATGAGTAAGACGAGAACTGAATGTGCTCCACCGGCCCAGGAAGATACCACATTCTCCGAATGAGTCTCGTGGGGAAAGTCAATGTGAAGTAGGCAGCCGTGAGTGTAGCAACACCCATAGTACTGTAGAGAATAAAATCCTTAAAAAATGCTCGTTTCCGCAAAGGTTCACTGAGCTCCTCGGTATTCTCTCGATAGTTCTTGTTGGCATTGAAGTAGGCAAACTCTAACAAGACACACCCATACACCGTTAATACAATTGCAAGGCAGAAACAGGCAAGAAAATAGAGTCGGTGCGGCTCGGCCTCATACACGAGCTCTGGGCTTTTCTTGTTCTTGAGTATCTGAATCACTTGTCTAAATGTCAATTTGGGACCCACTCGCGGAACCCCTGGGCGTGGTAAAAGCGTGGGAACGTTCTCTTTTCCTAGCGGAAATTTGGGAATCCGGTCTTTGAGGTCATTAGTTTGTGTGGCTTCGCCGGGGATGTGCTGTTTCAAATGCTTCCATTCTCCTACAGACGGTATGTCCTTTTTGGGTTTGAAATCCTGAGGCAAGTTAGACGCCAACCTAAGCGCACGAAACTCATGGAAGCGAGCTGGTCTCCGGTAGAGACCCAACTTCACCAATTGTAGGCTCATGGTTGTAGAAGCGTGCAGGACAAATTGGTCAGACTAAATGCTTCAGTTACTCCATACATTCCGCGTGTTCAGTCTAATTCCTATAAAATAAAATGCTCCATTACTCAGCTCTCATCTCTTTTTTTGCTTTTTGATGGTTCCCTCCGCACGCTTCAATTGCACTGGCCGCAGACCCACGTATTTCCCGTTCATCTCCTTGAAGGCTGCCAAATAGTCCTCTGCTTTTACGAAAGCTACAAATCCGTACCCTTTGTTTTCTCCGTCTTTGCCTTTGGGGACATCTGCTCGACTGAGGGTGGCGTACTTGGAGAACGCTGAAGTAAGCATAGCAGAAGTAGCATCGGGGCCCAAGTTACCCACGAAAAGTCGGAAATGCTTGGGATTCCATGTGGAGCTGCTATCTAGAATCTTTGAGGGTGTCTTGTTGCTGTGGAGGTACAAGTCTGGCCTCTTACCAGATGCCATACGCCTATCTGAGGTGGCCTTGGGAAGCTTTTGAGACATTGAAAAACCGTGGTATCCTGGGGAATGAGCTGAATTGAATGCAGTCTCGTGAAAATGGCTCTATCAGCAGGGCGGTGTAGTTATTGAATTGGGTTGCAAGAAGAAATGTGATCGTGAGCGCTAGATGCAGAGAGCGTGGAGACCAGGCAATAATTGCAACAAGGAGGAAATCGCCACCAAGATTTTATTAATCATAGAGAAAGAAGGCAAAATTGCGGAATGTTTCTTGAGCTCAAAATCCGCGTGGCTTGTATTCGTGATTCAGCATTCAATCGTGTCTCCTTCGTCCCCTGGCCAAACGCTAAAAGTAAGCAAGCGAATGTGACAACATTCAACAATCGCTGAAACTTTTAGGGTTGCCCTCTATTTGCGAAAGCCAGAGATGTTTAATGTTCTCACGTGTACGTTGATACTACTTTGTCGTGGTGATCTTCGCCTGCATCTCATCGCACAACATGTTCATTCTATCAGAAATCCAGGACTTGATCCGGGTTCCACCAGTGTCATTCAATAGTCCAATACACCGTGTAATTCGAGATGAAATACACCAGAAATACTCGAATAAAGTCATATTCAACCTCGGCCTTGTCGTTTCTGTTTGGGACATTTCTGACATTCAGGAAGGGCTCCTCAAACCTGGCGACGGTGCAGCATATGTGAGTGCTAAGTTCAGACTAATAGTCTGGAAGCCTTTCATTTCTGAGATTTTGACGGGTTGGGTTGCTCAGTGCTTGCCTGAGGGAATCAAGGTGAGACTAGATTTCTTTGACGAGATCTTCATTCCAAAAAATTACTTATTTGAAAATTGTGCATTCAGGCCCGCGGAGCGTGCGTGGGTATGGAAGCCAGACGCTGACACGGAATTATATATCGACGAAAACGAAAAGATTCGTTTCTGCATCGAGGACGAGGCCTTCACCAACACCAAACCGAAATCGAGCTCTGAGGCACTCGGCCTCACGGAGAACAAGGTACCGCCGTATGCGGTAATTGCATCATGCCAGACCGATGGCATGGGATGCGTGTCTTGGTGGGATTAGAAGCCGTGGATCAGAGATGGAGATTTCCAATTCTGGTTAATTGTACTGCATGTACTCAGAGGTACTGCTGAACTTCAAGTTGCCCTTGATCACCTTATCGACAGCCTTCAAGAAATCCTTTTCGTTGGCCACCTTTCTTCTGGCACGAATCGCAAACATGCCGGCCTCAGTGCACACAGACCGCAACTCAGCACCCGTAGCGTTAGGACACAACCGCGAGATTAACTCCCAACGGATGTTCTTCTCGCAGCTCATGGTTTTTGCGTGGATCCGGAATATACTGGCGCGTCCTTCTAAGTCTGGCAACGAGAACTCCACCTTCCGGTCAATTCTTCCCGGTCTCAACAATGCAGGATCCAAAGTGTTGGGCCTGTTGGTGGCAAACATCACCTTGATGTTTCCTCTGGGGTCAAAACCATCCAACTGTGTAATCAACTCCAACATAGTTCTCTGCACCTCGTTGTCTCCGCCGGCTCCGTCGTCGAACCGTGCTCCACCAATAGCATCCACTTCATCGAAGAAAATAATGCATGCCTTCTTTGTGCGAGCCATTTCAAAAAGTTCTCTAACCATTCTAGCACCCTCACCAACGTATTTTTGTACCAATTCTGAACCAATCACTCTGATGAATGTGGCATCAGTTCTGTTGGCAACTGCCCTGGCGCAAAGTGTTTTGCCTGTTCCGGGTGGCCCATACAAAAGTATACCTTTAGGAGGATCAATGCCCAATTTCACGAATCTCTCAGGCAGAAGCAACGGAAGTTCGACCACTTCTCTCAACTTCTCGATCTGCTCTTTGCATCCGCCCACGTCTCCGTAGGTAACGTCGGGTTTCTCCTCCACCGTCATCATAGTTACCAGCGGGTCGATTCTAGGGGGCAATGGCAACTGAATCTCGTACTTCTGGCGATCTACGCCGACTCTCATACCTTCTTCAATGTCAGTAGGAGACACACGCTCTCCTAATCCGACAACGAATTTGGCAATTTGCTTGATGTTGATCACGTATTTCAGCTTGTTGTCAGCGTTGGCCATGAGCCCCATCTGTGGCGTGGGGTTGGTGGCTTCAATGATCTTAGTACATCTTGCCACTTGAAGTGGTTGTTCCTGAGACATTCTCTGTTTGTCCCCGAGAACATCCCACAAATGTGGGGCAGAGAGGCCTGTGTCAGATTCTTTAATTCCGATATTTTCTTTGATTCTTTCCTCAATGTCTTTCAAGTCTTTTTCGATCAGCTTGAGTTGGGTAGCGTAGGGTGCTGCTCCGTAAGTCTTGAGCACCTGGATATCGCCCTCACTAAGGGGAACAACTTTGTCAGATCCATCGTCCTCCTCAGATGGAGCCACGTATTTATCCCAATCTGCTTTTGGTGGCATGGTTGTGTTGGAAGTAGTTGAGAATTGATTGAGTTTGGTGCGGAGTGGCGATCCGTACACCAGCCGAGAACACCACCAGAATACGAAGACGGGGGAGTTGATGGTGAAGACAAGAATACTAGGAATTCAAGCTGCAGCGTTTATTTTATTGTTCTAGAAGTGAATTGTAAATTCGAATGGCTTTTCGCCTTTTCACACAAGGCCTGCTTATGTAATTGAGATGGCGGTCTTATATGAGTGGGAAACAAGCAGTGGAGCGAAAACTGATTTCTCACTTCAAAAGTTCCCCTCTTTCTATCGTGGTGCAAGCAAACCGCTTTGGCTCAAATCTCCTCTTCACCAGCTTTCTAACGCTCCATTAGATGGGTTCAGCCGATAACGTTGCATCAGCAGCCAAGGCTGCGAGAGATTCTTCAGATGCCAGCAAAATAGACGTAGCCGACAACTTCATGTTTATGGTAGAAAGTTTGCCTGCACATGTCTTCAAATTTTTCTGGTACGTCTCGGGGACTCTCTTGCTGGAGATGAGAAACTTGAGCAAATTGATGATGAGCTGAAGATTAGAATTGAATTCTGCAATCCTGCCGTTTAGCTCTGCCCTTGCCAGAGTCGAGGAAGTCGACACGGTGAGGATTCTGGCCAAAGAGAGAAGATTGTACTTGATGACCTTGAAGAACTTTGCAAACCAGAAGAGCGTGTAGATCAGCGTGCCAACAACGCCCTTCTTTTCGGAAGACTCGGTGAGCAAAAGACTGAAGGAGTTCGATAAGAACTGAAGTGTGAATTGGAACAGCTCGGTCAGGGAAAGCTGGTCGAGTTCAATAAGCAAAAAGTAGTAGTCCAAATTCACCAAGCCTATGAAATTCTGGAGTAGCGGCAGCTCGGCATATTCGGAATGAACAGCGGACGAGATGGAAACCCGCCATTTGTCGAGATCTGCTGAGAACTCCGTCAAAGACTCTTTGTTGACCGCCGTCAAACCAAGCCGGAGCAGGACCATACGGTCATGAAATTGGTGGAGTGCAGTCCCCAGTTTCATGAGGCTGGCAAGGCCAGAGCTTTCCCCCTCGTGAAGCACCGCGCTGAAATCCGCGTCGATGGGGATAATCGGAGCAGGCATGAATTGAGAGGGTTTGTGGAGCATGAGTGAGATCTCCTTGTCCAAATTGTGAACGGTCCAGAAGCAGCGCTTGCTCATGCACTGATTAGAAGCGCCGATGAAGTCGGTCAAGAAGATGATGAGTCGGTTGAGAAAGCCGACGATGTTCCACACGAGGTTGGCGTTGCTCACGTTGATGCCGTATATGCACAATAGAATCAAGAGATGTGCGGTGTGTATGTCCTTTTCCAGGCGAATATCGAAGCTGATCATGTCCACCGTGGACTCGATCAAAGTCTCGGAGAAAAACTCCAGAAAGTGGCTGGTATTGTTGTTGGTATCAAAGACTATCAGCCCAATAGCAAGCACTAAGTACACTTCTAAGCTCACCATAGCCTCGGTGTCAAACTTCACCTCGCGGAGTTTGGTCATGAAACCGGCTCGGGCAAGAAAAGGATACTTCCACTCGTAGTTTGCAAAGTAGGTATGGGCAAACGCAAGCGGCAAGTCGGGATCAGAAATAGCCCGCACTACCAAAAACTCGTCCTGCAAGTGCTGGCGGGTTGACAGAGACATACTCAGAGCAAGAACGTTTTTCTCCAACGAGAGGGCGGTTTTCTTGCGCGGGGGTTCGATGTTTTCCTTCGCCTTGACGTCATCAACCTGACTGGGTAGGTCGATGTTGGTAAACGACGTTTCCGTGTCGTCCTTGTTGACTAGATTGGCAATCAGCAAACCACTGGACCCCTCCAGAATTCCCGACACTGGCCGAGACTCTGGGTGGGCAGACTTTCTACGGTCAACATACTCACAAGAGTTTCCTGTTTTTGCACAGTATGAGCACCGTGGGTATGTTCGTGAGCACTTTTTCTTGAGCTTGTAGCAGCGAACACAGTTGGAGGCATGGAATGGACCCTCTTTGGTCACGTGGTCAGTTAAGGGAGGAAGAGTTGGTATTTCGTACTGCGGTGGTGATTTCCCGTCCGGCCCCTTGAGGTGGATCCGGAACTTGGAGGCCACCGTGCCATGGCCCATCCTCTTGCGGTAATAAAAGTCCATGTCGGAGTGGGAGAAACTGGGATGACGAGGAGTGCCCTTGTTTGTTTTTCTATTATTATTGCTTGCTCGTATGAAATACCGAGGGTTTGGGGGTTTCGTCGAGTTGTGTTCAATTTCTGCTTCGACTGTTTGCTTGGCTGGCGGTGGACCCAGGTGACAGAAAAAATGACTGCCGCTCGGCGGCGCCGCAAAATGTCGCCATATAAGGAAGTCCGCCTTGGTATTATTATGCACTCCGCATCCGCGGAGAGGCAAATGTAGGGAACTACGGCTCCATCGGTGGAGAGGTGAGTTGGGCGCTACGGTGACGGCTTCGCCTCTTGCAAACCAAGGTTTTTCTCTTGTTTGTGGAATTTCATGTTTGTGAGGCTGTGGCGGGACTTTCCCAATTTGGAAGGCGCCAGTGTGGCTCACGCCACAGGGAGTCGGCAGACGCAACCGCCGCCAAACAGCGGCACCGCGAACATGTCACGTGACCCCCGCAGCGCTGCCCGCCCGCACGATGGGCCGCTCGCGCACCCGTACACCATGTCAGTCACGTGATCAGTATATACAAGCAAAACCAGCCTGGCTAGGCGTCGGCGGGCTGGGGTCCAGGCTGCGCGTCCGCGGCGCGCGCGGCCGCAAACGCCTCCACGGCCATTTCGCGCATCTCGTCCAACATCACCAGCTGGAACTTGGGGCTATATGCCGGCAACTCCTGGTGGTCCACCAAGTCCAAGCGCCAGTGCTCGTCGTCGCCTTTTCTCCAGAGAGACTCCCAGAAGGCACGGGTGTTCTCGAGCTCGAATTCGTCGATCACGTGCAGAAGATCGGCCACCGCCTCCTGCGCATGCGTGGGCCGGTACTGGCCCGAATACCAGGTGTTGCCCTCGTCGTCTTTTCTGCGCATGCTTTTCGCCAGTTTCTGCTGGTCAATGTCACGTGCCTTCCGGAGCTGTATGAGCCCGTGGTAGGCTGCCACCGCGTAGTCGTAGTTGTCGAAGTTCACCACTGCCATCACTCTCCAGAGGTCGTTACGGCGGCTTGGTTTTCTGTTTTCCCAGTTAGGTCGAAGAAACTGCGCGTCGATTTGATCCTGGTGATATGCGGGAACTTGGGAGTACAACACCTGGCCGGAAAAGAGGTTTTTGAACATGAACACCTGGGGCCCTAGGTTGAGTGCCTCAAGTTCCTCGGGGGTTTTGACGCCCTGCGCGAGCCGGGAGCCGAGGATTTTGCGTGCTTTCAACTGCTCGATAAGATGCTTACGCATCTTCTTCTCCGCTCTGAGACGCATGATCGGCATGGTGCTGGTGGATGTGGAGGTGGGTTTGAGAGTGAAAAGGTGAGCCGAAAATTTCTCGGGTCACGTGCGCAAGCCGGGTGTGGGAGAATACATGGAACGAGGCGCTAAATAATTGTCGAGATGCCTGATTTGGTTCTGAAGTCTGGTTTTGTCACAGCAAGTTCTTTTGCCTTTGAGTTGCGATATGTCGGTTTCCTCTTCCCATCACCTTTTGCTACGCAGAGGAAAATACTACCAGCCTTACGAATACCCACACTTTCCGGACTCACCAAAAAATCCAGTTTTCCTTCAATCCCCAAACCCGACAAAGCACCACCAACTCTATATTCTCAAATGAAACCTCTCGTACAAACGCCTCAGACGTAATGTATATTATTGTCACGTGATCTGATACCTACTTCACCCGCATCCAAGCACAACTGCCAAATTAACCTGGAGTACTCACAGAATTGCTCTGACTTTCAGAGAAAAGGCACAGCCGAAACACACGCGTACCTAATACCCATCGCCATATTCCAATGGCGCTATCTGGCGCGACATTCTTTGCCCTAGTCGGCCTTCTTGGGCTATGGATCTACAGATTCGTATTCAACCATGATTTCATTCGTCTCTACAGCGGACAGCGACAATTGGCCAAGAACCACATCAATGTGGTTATTGATAGAGAGGTCAACGGCCACGGAACGCGATTGCCGTTCTTGGATTTGGATGATGAGGTGCACGAGAAAGACTCTATCGAGGCCACTAATATCCACACTTTTCACCCCTCCGTGCACCGAGGCGTCGGCGGCCTCTTTTCTGTCGTGACCGCGCTATGTGTGGCGCTCGTGGTGCTTTTTCTAGTTGAGATTATCGACTGGTTCTCTGTGAATGCTACGCTCTTTCAGATGACCATTCAATGTTTGACTTTCTTGGTCACCATGGTGCAGCCTGTTCTGGTGGTATCTTTGTACGTATACCTGGACTTGCTCCAAAAAACCAGCCAGGGGACTAGTGGCAGCAGCACTGGAATGACAATTACGCGAATAGCTGCCACCGCAATTCTATGTTTTGGTTGGTACTATGCTCTTCACAAATTTGGTGACTTGGCTGCGCCTTTAGGGGACTTCTCCGAAAAGTCTTTCCTCGAGCGCAAAACGAACGAACTCGTTCTTGCTGGTATAACTGTTACTGCCGTGCTATCTGGCGTGGGGTGCACGGCAACGCCGGTTCGTGAGTGGCAGAATCAAAATCAACCCACCTCTGCCACCTCGCTATCGCGAATCTCCGAGCTCATACTGTCTTACAACGCTACCAAGTTGCTTATCAGAAGAAGGCAGAAAGAGCTCGATGCTCTGATTACCGTGCCAGGTCGTATATACAACGAGCCTGAGCCCGACAGAGTGAGGCTGTTGAAAGGCAGTGGGAAACGCATCCTCAATCGCGTTTCTTCTTTCGCGAGTCTTGCAGGTGCTGGTTCCGAAGAGGTGGAGCTCCGAAACGAACTTGCGTCGCTCCACCAACTTGCGGAGTCCATATACTCGGATATCTCCGCCAATATTAATGCCTACTTGCGTACACATCGGCAGCGTGGGCCGTCGCAGGCAGTGAAGAGCATTCTACACTGGTGCAACGTTGCATTTCTGGTCTACTGTATTTACCGCATTGTCAATGTGCTAGTTTTACGACTTCCATACCATATCTGGTGGTCTGAGGACGATTTGCATGATCTGACCACCAATGTCATCGATGACAAGAGTGTGGCGGACCACCTTGGGGACAAGACGAAGGATGCTCTTGCGCTCACCATTTCAAAAGTTATCGAGACAGTTACGGGTGTTGCTGCATCGTCCCTTGTTAATCAGGTAAGCTTCATCCTCTCGGGCTCGTTGTTTCTTTGCCTGTTTCAAAACGTCGTCGTGACTTTTAAATCAGTGGGGCGCATCTTGCCTGCCACCACGACGAGCGTTTCTGAGGATGTCAAACTGTGGCTTCTTAACTTGTTGGTCTCACAGGCTCTTGCCATTTATGTGATTGCTACAGCTTTGCTCATTCGCTCCAACTTGCCTCAGGGAACCGTGTCGCTGATGCTGCGGATATTGTCATTATCGCCATCTGTAACTCCTTCCAGCTTGCGTCTTGAGGTTGACTTCATTGATCAATGGTTCGACAAGGTTTTTGCTGTGACGTGCGTAGTGACATTCTTGGTGTTAGTATCCAAAAAATTCATTGATTCAGATCTTCAATACGATGAGGAAGCAGCTACAGATATGGTATGACGCGGGAGTTGCGTCACAAGGGAGAACGCAATCTGCTAAATGAATCCAAAATTTATTAATGCATGTGACAGTTTTCATTGAATCGGAGGAATTGTCTTGCTGGTTACTACTCCGAGGCTCTGCGGCAGTAACTATGAGAATAAGGTACCGCACGTGAGTGTCTCGCAAAAACATTACGTAGCGCTGGCATATTTGAAGAACCAAAGGATGTTTATGGCGATAATATCAATCTGAATCAGATTCAGATATTTTTGAATAATCTTGCAATTCTAAATCCGGATACTAGGTTTCAAGATTTTAAGATCGGTCCACGTAAGTGCCCCATTGTCCAGTTCCAGTCAGATGCGCGGCTCATCTTTCCGTTCCGTTTTCCCTCGGTGCTCGCTACTGGCAGGCTCTAAGAATGTGGGGTAAAATAGGTCTCTCTGAGTGTGGACCGTGGGCGCCAGCGCGTTTACTAATCATTGATTCTTAGAGAAGAAAATTTGCGAGCCGCTGCAATATAAGTATCGAATTTTCGGTCTTTCCTCACGTTTCATACTCGGAGAAAATCCGAAGAATGCGCAGAGAACCCCAATGGCGTGCACACAGACTATGCCCCACCTTGTTCTTCACATGGCGCTCTAAAGCATGCATGGGGATATAAACGAGTTTATCGCACTCAACAAATACGGAGATTTTAAGCCTGCCTCATCTTTACCAGGGTATTATTTTGTACTCAAGATGTCGACAATTCACCTCACTAAAGAGTCCCACACCAACCCTTCCAAGTTCAGGATTGAGCACAATGATGCCATGGGCGTGTTGGGTCCAAAGGTTGACTTCAAAATCGATAAGCAAAAGCCAGTACTCTCTAGCAGTTCCAAGATAACCATGATTGGCGGAGGGTTCGCAGGTGTTACGGCGTCGTTGATGTGCAAGCACAAGCTCAAAACTGATGACTTCGTGGTTTTTGATAAGCACAGTGAGTGGGGCGGAACTTGGTGGGCTAACACCTATCCCGGATGTGCATCGGATATACCAGCGTTGTGGTACCTGATTTTCTCCGAGCTCACCGACAACTGGTCCGACTTGAGACCCCCGCAATTTGAGATGGAGGAGTACATCTTGTCTGTTGTGAAGAAGAATGACCTCAACAAGCACACTCGCTTTGAGACTGCCGTTCAGAAATGCGAGTACGACGACGTCAATCAGGAATGGAAGATTCTGGCCATCAACGTCAAGTCAGGACAGCAGTACCATCACACGACTAAAATTCTCATTTCGTGTTCGGGAGGCTTGGTTTATCCGAGCCAATTGGAAGCACCCGGACTTAAAACTCGCTTCAAGGGCAAGTACATGCATTCTGCCTTGTACGATCACAGCGTCAACGTGGAGGGCAAAAAAGTTGTCGTTGTTGGCAATGGCTGTTCAGCAGCCCAGTTGGTTCCTGCTATGATGGATTTGAACGCTGCGTCGGTAACACAAGTCTTTCGTTCGAAGCACTGGATCATGCCACCTGTGCCACAAGCTCTTTTCTGGCTTTATAAGCTCCTCTCCGGATTCAGATGGGGATTGGTCTTTGTTCGGTGGTTCACGGCAATTGTCGCTGAAATGAGATACCCTCTTTATCAGGGTAATGGAATGGTCGCTAGAATTTTGCGGGCGCTTAGTCAGTGGTCCTGTCGCCGGTATGTACGCAAGTACGCACCCGAGAAGTATCACGACATGCTTATTCCTAACTACAAACTAGGATGCAAGCGTCTTATCTTCGACTATAAGTACATTCCTTCGACGGCGAACCCCAAGTTTGATCTCAAGTCACTGAAGATCAAAGAGGTCACCGAGAATGAGGTGATATTGGAGGATGGCACTCGAATCGAGGCCGACATCATTGTCGCCTGCACTGGCTACAACTTACATACTAGTTTGTACAGTCCCTACAAATTGGTGGGCAGGAACGGCGTGAGCATCACTGAACAGTGGGCAAAGGAAGGGCCTGGTGCCTATAAGACTTTCATGGTGAGAGACTGTCCCAACTTCTTCTTCGTTGGTGGTCCTAATTCGGCCACTGGTCACTCGAGTGTGGTGTCGGCAATCGAAAACGGTTGTGCATTCATTTCCAAATTGGCGCCAGACATTTTGAACGGGAAAGTTAAAACAGTCGAGGTGAAAAGGTCCGCATACTACGAGTGGTTCGAGAAGACTCAGGCCCGTTTGAAGAAGGGTGTGTTTGGATCGAAGTTTGGCGGATGCGTTTCTTGGTACACGGAGAATGGCATCAACGCCACAACCTACCCATACTCGCAGGTGCACTATTTCATCACTTCTCGCCACTTTAGCAGAGACGCTTTCATCTATGACGGTGACAAGAAGGAAATTTGAGCCTCACCGCACGTACCCGTTTCTATAGGGTGCAAAATTGTCAATCTGAGTGACAAATTCAAACTGCGGCCATGGCCGTAGTTACATTATGACACCGAAATTTGGGACCGATAAATTTGTGGAAAGACTCAAATCAATTTGGAGGCGATGAAGTGAGAAGTGCAGCACAACCTGCTTACCCACTACTCAGCTCTTGTAGGCAACAGTTAGACGCGATTTTACTGAAAATACATTGGAAGGTTAGGAGCTACTTTCAGAATGCGAAAAACGTAGCTTGATTCTTTCACCAGAATCAGTACCCTAAGAAAGTAGCAAAACTCGCCATCCCCAGGTTTGTATGCTCTGAGTCATCCTGTGCAGGTGCTAAAATTCTCACGCCTAGGGCATTTTAAAAGTGTTCCATCGAGTAGTCCAGATCGCAGCTAGAGCGAAAATGTCAACGAAATCATCCGTGCCTTTCTCTAGAGAGGCTCTTGAGCAAATCCTCAAAAGACGGTTTTTTTTCGCCCCCGCATTCGAGATTTACGGAGGTGTCTCTGGACTCTACGACTATGGTCCACCAGGATGTGCCTTCCAGGCCAACATTATCGACACATGGAGAAAACATTTCATTCTTGAGGAGGACATGTTGGAGGTAGACTGTACTATGTTGACTCCAAGTGAAGTCCTCAAGACCTCTGGCCACGTCGACAAATTCGCCGACTGGATGTGCAGGGACCTTAAGACCGGTGAAATTTTCAGAGCCGACCACATTGTTGAGGAGGTTTTGGAAGCTAGATTGAAGGGTGACAAGGCTGCACGCGGTGAGGCCTTCACCGAGAACGAGGACGAGGACAAGAAGAAGAGAAAGAAGAAGGTGAAGGAGATCCAGAACATCAAGTTGGACGACGATGTTGTCAAGGAATACGAGTCTGTATTGAACATGATTGACGGTTTCTCTGGCGCCGAGTTGGGCGACTTGATCACCAAATACAACATCACCAACCCGGCCACAGGCGGAAAATTGGAGCCTCCAGTGGAGTTCAACTTGATGTTTGAAACTGCAATTGGTCCCTCGGGCCAGTTAAAGGGATACCTTCGTCCAGAGACCGCACAGGGCCAGTTCCTTAATTTCTCCAAATTGTTGGAGTGCAACAACGAGAAGATGCCATTTGCTTCTGCATCGATCGGTAAGTCGTTTAGAAACGAGATTTCTCCTCGTGCTGGTTTGTTGCGTGTACGTGAGTTTGTGATGGCTGAAATCGAGCACTTCGTGGACCCCGAGGACAAGAACCATCCCAGATTCTCCGAGATTAAAGATTTGAAGGTGCGGTTCTTGCCCAAGGGCGTGCAGGAGAGCGGTTCCAACAAGTTGCAAGAAATCACTGTCGGCGAGGCTGTGGCTTCTGGGATGGTTGACAACGAGACGTTGGGTTACTTCATTGCCAGAATCTACTACTTCCTCACCAAGATCGGTGTCGACAAAAACAGACTCCGTTTCAGACAGCACTTGTCCAACGAGATGGCGCACTACGCTTCCGACTGTTGGGATGCTGAGTTGGAGACTTCGTACGGTTGGATCGAGTGTGTTGGATGTGCAGACAGATCGGCTTATGACTTGTCAGTGCATGCTGCTAGAACCAACGTTAAGTTGGTGGTTCGCCAGACATTGCCTGAGCCTGTGACTGTTGAGAAGTTCGAGGCTCAGATTGACAAGAAAAAGTTCGGTCCCAAGTTCAGAAAGGACGCTGGTGCAGTGACCAAGTATTTGGAAGAGAGAACTCAGTGCGAGCTCGAGGACTTGTCTGCTGAAATGGAGCAAAACAAGAAGGTTGTGCTCGATGTTAGTGGTGTGGCCGACAAGGTTGAGGTCACTGAGGATCTTTTGCAGATCCCCAAGGTGTCCAAGACCGAGCACATCAGAGAGTACACCCCGAATGTGATTGAGCCATCATTTGGTATTGGCAGAATCATTTACTCGATTTTCGAGCACCAGTTCTGGGCTCGTTCTGACGATGCTGCTCGTTGTGTTTTGTCCTTGCCTCCCTTGGTCGCTCCTACCAAAGTGTTGCTTGTGCCCTTGTCTTCTCACCCTGACTTGGCACCTCATGTGCGTCAAATCTCTTCGCTTTTGAGAAAGGAGCAGATTCCATACAAAGTGGACGACTCTTCTGCCTCCATTGGTAAGAGATACGCTCGTAACGACGAGTTGGGTACGCCATTTGGTATCACTATTGATTTCGACACTGCCAAGGATGGTTCGGTGACGTTGAGAGAGAGAGACTCCACGAAACAGGTTAGAGGAGCAGTGGAGGATATTGCGCGTGCCGTAAAGCTCATGTCATACTCTGGTGTGTCGTGGGCTGAGGGTACTGCTAAGCTTACTCCCTTTGAGAGTCAGTCCGAGGAGTAATCTGGCCTCCATATATTGATAATACTATGGAAATGGTGGCTTTTCTGACGTCCGATTCCTTGATGGTGTCATCATAGAAACTGGTTTAAGCCGAGCTTAGATGGTGCTCTTAAAAATAGCAAACTTTTTTCACAAACTCATATTTCAATTACTATTGCCTTGTCTTTTGTTTTGGAAATGCGTTGATCTTACTCGAAGACGCTGCAAGACAAAGCGTAGATCTTTCAGTAGGGATTTCGTTTCACGGACCATCCCAGTATTTTATTTTTCGGTGCAGCATTCTCCCTTCTGCCTCTCACGCTTGTACCCATATTGGTTACAAATGTTACCCCAAGATCTCGGCCAAGAAGGCGTCGGAGTTGGGTTGTCTGCCCAATAATTCCTCCAAGATGTCCAAGATCTCTTTTGAACCACCTCTTTTAAGAATCACGTCTCTGTATCTCAAGCCCTTTTGAACGTTCATCGGGTCGTCCTTGAAGTGAGTGTAGTAGATGTCTGTGGCAAATACCTGGGAGTACAAGTAGCCGTAGTATCCAGACTCGTAACCGCCAGCAATATGACCGAAGGTAGCGTATCCCACGTTTTCAGTGCCGCCATTGGAGATAAGGGAAACATCCTCGCGAAGTTGGTTCCATTGCTCCGTCAAATTGAGCGCATCCAAATCCTTCTCATTGTCAATGACGTGAAGTGTCATGTCAAAAATACCAAAGTGCAATTGTCTCAAATTGAACAAGCCTGTGTTCACGTGCTTAGACTTGATGAGCTGATCGATCAAGTCATCAGGGATAGGCTCGTTAGTCTCGTAATGAGAGGACAAAGCTTTGAGCTCGTTCTTCGACCAAGTCCAGAACTCAAGCATCTGAGAAGGACATTCCACAAAGTCACGTGGAACGCTGGTACCGTGGAAACGGCCCGTTTTGGTTTTCGACAACAACGAGTGAACACCGTGGCCCAATTCGTGGAAAAAGGTTGTAACTTCATTATGCTTGAGCAAAGAAGGCTTGGATTTAGTGGGCTTTGTGAAATTGCACACCAATGATGCGAACGTCGCCTGGCGGGTTCCGTCTGGCTTTTCATAACCGGATCTCAACCCAAAGTGGGCAGCGTGGGTGTATTTCCCATCCCTAGGATGGAGGTCAAAGAAAATCCAGCCTTTGAATTCTTGCTTAGGTTCACCGTACTTAATGTTCTGGAAAACGGCGATTTTCTTGACGTCCTCATGCCACGTTGTGTTGGCAGGTGCATCGTCAACTCTGACGAATTTGACATCAAAGAGCTCCTCGTAGAACGCCAACATACCGTCAATTGACAGGTCAAGTGGGAAGTACTCAGAAATCTTCTGGTGATCCACCAGGTACTCCTTCTCAAGAAGCAAATTGTCGTAGTAGGAGTGATCCCAGGCATAATAGTCATCCTGTGGAGGAAGGCCCTTCGACTTGAGATCTTCGTTTTTGAAAGCCAACAATTTCTTGATTTCTTCCTTTCCAAGAGGCGACAACTTTTCCTTCAAGTCATGCAAAAAGCTCAACACATTGGCCTGGTTTTTTGCCATACGCTCCTCCAAAACGTATTCGGAATACGTCTCGTAGCCAAGTAGCTTTGCGATTTTGTATCTGAGGCGAACGATTTTGTCAAGAAGAGGAGCATTCTCAGGGACCTTATTCAGGTTGGCCAAGTGTGCCTTCTTGCGAGTTTCCTGGTCATGGGCGTACTTCAACACGGGAAGAATATCAGGATACTTGAACGTCACCTTGTATTTCTTGGTTCCATCCTCCTCCACCACTTCATACTGTTCAAGCGTCAGCTCGGGCACGCCATTCAACTCCTTCTCTGTGAACAACAAGAAGCCGTTCTCTTCGTTAGTGTTTTTAGAAAATTCGGTTTGGAGATTGCTCAATTTAATTCGAAGTTTTTTGATTTCATCTCTCTGCTCCTTGGGTAAATTTAAGCCGTTTCTCTTGTAGTATTTAACAGTCTTCTCCAAGAACTTGAGCCACTCTGGATCCACCGAAGTGGAGGAATTGATGTTCTCCCACAACTTGTTGTATACTTGAAAGACCTCAACCCTCGTATTCTGCTCAATCAGATTCTCATCCATCAATTGCTCAGCTTTGGTGGAGGCGTCTCTAACTGCCTTGTCAGTAGAGACATACTGATAAAAAGTGAGGCTGCTCTCGGGGAACTCGTTCTCATTGCTAAAATTTATGGCAGGAACTAACACATTTTCGACGCTGGGCTCCTCAATTGACGCGATGTAATCGTTGAACTCGATTTCTTTCCTCACGACGTCCTTGGCTTGAGCCAATATCTCCTCCGGGGTTAATGTCCATTCGGGGAGTGGCTGCTGAGCAGCCAACTTGTGAAAATCAGTCGACATTTGAGATTTAAGATAAATTGCAATTGCAATGATGCAGACTACTAAAACTTTCATTAACAATGCACCCGCCAAACTTTATATACAAGAGGAAATTGAACTGCACACAAGTAGAGCCAGGTGCTTGTGTGGTAAGCCCAAGCGGAGAAAGCCACTCTAGAGTTTGACACTGGCCGCATGACTCGAAAATTGAGGCTCAGACTTGATCTTTCGCCTTGGCGCCAAATCCAACATATATCCTGTATATAAAACAGCCTCTCTAGGCACGGCTCCCGGATGACAGGTGCCTTTCGGGTACGCGGAGCCAAAGCATACGATTGCTGCTTTCTCGTATCTTAGAGGTCGCCCGTGAGAAAAAACTTTACGCTATCTTTGGAACACCGTGGCAGTGTCTTGAGCCTCGTAGGATTAATTTGCGGAAATATCCAGAAATACGCAAAAAATAGGCCTAACAAAGCGATTTTTTCAACAATGGAAGTAACTTAACGTCTCAAAACACTCTTTTTCCCCCCCCAAAAGGCACATTTGAACTCACATTATGGTCATAAATATCAAAAGATCAATCTTTTCATAATTGGGCGTGTGGTCTAGTGGTATGATTCTCGCTTTGGGTTCGTGGCATTGCCATCAAACTTGTGAGAGGCCCTGGGTTCAATTCCCAGCTCGCCCCAAATTTTTTTTTTCAGCGAGAAAGATGCAAAAGATATTTCTACCTCCTTGTATTAGTTCCCCTTCCCTCCATATAGTGCAAAAGAAATTCTCCTACGAGGTTTTACTCGATGTATATGCATTAAATGACGAAGAGCTCAATCATGCGGCCAAATTCTACGCCGTCACCGGTGTAAACGTCGAAAAGACTTAGTCCGTTTAAATTGGAGAGTCCATGAGAGGACGGCAAAAATTGAATTTCAGTCTCAAATATCTGCAGAGGCTCAATTGGGCCCATGCGTACATCGTTTGTTAGCATAACCACATTGCCTAAATTGGGCTTCACCCCGTTGTATTGATTGTACCGTTGCACCCGAGTGGCAATGAGGTTATCATCCAGAGAATCGCGGTGTACAATATTTGTAGACGAATTCATGAGTAGATTGGTGGAACTGTCCGTAGCAACCATGGACTTCTTGCGGTTGCGGACAATGATGGTCAAGTTTAGGGTTCGCTGCGAATGGTTAATGGCCTGAACTTTCCAGGTTACAATTTTGCCAAAATTCACGCACTGCAGACCTTCAAATGTAAGTTGAAGGCCGCTAATTGATGAGCTTGTACTCGCAGGAACATTGATGGTGAATGCCAGTGAAGACGACTGTAAAACGGGCGTCGTCTTCATGGGTCGGCGCCCGAAAGCTCCTTGTGGAAGTATTGGTGAAGATTCAGCCGAAAAGGGACGGCCAAGAATCGGCGAACTCATGCGCTTCAGAGCCAAAGGCGGCTTTAAGGAGAGGGAGGACTTGAGCAGTGGAAGTGACTTTTTTGAAAGATCCACCTTGCCACCCGACAATGGACCTTGATGCTGACTCTGTAATTGGGAGGAAATAGCCCCAATTCTTAGTGAGGCTTGTTGCTGTGAAGGTGCAAAATCCAAGATTGGTGTCCATTCGGAGTGAACTACGCTGGATATGGGAATAAAATCCCGTCCCAGCAGAAACTCCACTTGATACTTGAAAGAAAGCTGTAGGGGTCGCGACGGCTTTTCGCTGCTGGCCTCTTTTGCGTCAAGTTCAAGCTTGAATGTGCGATTCACTACATCGTGAACACCTAAAGCCATGGGGAAGTCAACTTGGCCAACCTCTGCTAGTTTGCCTGCGGCAAACTCAGCAGCAATTTCTAAGATACGAACCCGATACTTTCCTGCACCGGAGGCCTTATCCAATACCACCAAATCTCCTGTAGCCTCAATACTCAATGTCGAAAAAAGGCTGTAGCTCTGCATACCCAGGCGAGTCAGGCGTAGCCGCATTAGAAGAGGAAGAAGCGTTGGAAGCGTAGTCTCAGCCAGCTCACGCGGCAGATCTTGGTCGCCGTCTTCCTCTTTCTCGGATTCGGAAACTAGGGTGTCGGCGGAAGCTGAAGATTCCACGTCGGCAGCCTCCGCAGCACTATGTATCAAATTGCCTTCATCTGGTCTTTTTAGAAGAAATCCTGCAACTTTTCCGCGAGCAATGCTGAAGTTCAACTCCTCAAATAAGTTAATACCCAGCTGAGCAGAATCAACCTCCTCTGGCTTGGGCGGCGTTTTCGGCAATTTGCCAAAACGCATGTCGGAGGCTTGTGCTACAAATGTGACACTACCCCCGGTGTCTCTCCTCGAAAATCCAACAGGAGCAGCGAACCGCCAGATCTGGAACACGGTATCATGGTCTGTGGTGGTGAGGGGATTCTGGACAAGCAAGCTGTGAATTTCCGATTCCAGATGCTCCTCGGAATTATCGTTTATTCGGCTCAGTACAGAAATGTAGGGAATGCCTGTTTTCTGGTCTGCCGGGCTCGACCGAACAATGAATCCAATGACTGTTTCCTCGTAGAATAGAACAAGACGAGATTCGGAAGTTGAGAGTGCTTTAATAATCTGGCCAGCATGGCCACTCTCGTAAAGCTCATCTAGATCGCCCGCATCTTTGGGGATATACACCGAGAGGGGCATTCCATGAATGTGCTGGTATAGAGTTTGGACAGCGTCACGTGCGAGATCAACAAGGCAGGCATTAGTTGAAAATTCAGAATTAAGGGAAATTGAGTCACCCAGCCCCCTTGATTTGAACTCTAATCAGTGTGAAATTGAAATTATGTGACGATCGTGGTTGCCACGTTGGTATCACTCACAAACCATCATGGCTTTACGACTTGGAGGTAGAGGGCACAAGCAGAAATTCATACGGAGAGTTCATACAATTTAAGTATTGATTGAATTTAAATAGTCCTTACCGTGTTCGCCTCCTCTTGAAGCGACAGAATCACCTGTGCCCAAGTGGCCCAAAATTTGGTGCCGTCTGGAACGGGACTTTGTATAACAGCAAGGGTTCAGCACCGTGACAGTGGTATTCTTTCCAAGCAGTCTATAATTATCGAGGTGCAGAGATACAACGCGGTGGTTGCTCCGAGGCTGATTCTGAATATCGAGAATCTTAGTCTGTGAGCTTCTCTCTCATGATGCTAAATCTCAAACACTCAGTTCATTCTTGTTCTCATCACATGGCTGTCTGGCACTATAAACCACCATTGATATTCCGTTGTATACCACTCCAAACAAGCAGCCCAGCACCACCAGCACAACAGTTACACTATATACCGCCCCAATGTACTTGAAAACTAGGAAACCACCGAAGAGGGCACCAAACTCATTGTTGCAAAGAGCCATGGTACCCATAGGAAAGGTCATGGACCAGAACCCACGATTGAATCTGAGCAAGTAACGAAATACAGGGATACTGGTGCGGAACATATGCTTTTCGCTTGGCTTGCGGGCGAAGGGCGCCATCTTGGAAAAAAGCGAAGCGACCGCTAAGAATGTAAAGAAATATCCCACAGCCATAAGAATGAACGCCATGAAAGCACAAACTATCATTATCACCACCGCGAGAAGGAATGGTAAGCTATTGGTGGTCACTCCTGATGCCTGAGCCGCGTCCTCTAAGAAATGCATGTATGTTGACGATGTTACGTGCTCAGCGTTTGAGAGAATGATTTCAACGCACCCACGGCCAAATAACAAGATGCTGTACCCGCCCTGGCCAAGGAACCCAATGGGGAGAAACATGGTGAAAACCTTGTCCAGCGAGGGAATCTTATGGACAAAAAACCGCCAGAAGTTTATTGTCACAGTAATAAATGCCATAACTATGGCGATGGACCACATCAAAAACGATATCACCAACGTGATAATCTTCTGATTATTCGTATGAAGGTCAGGACTCAAGGCACTGCCAAGGGATGATGCCACGGTGAGAGTCACAATCGGCAACAAAAACGTGAGGCTTATGTCCTTGTGATCAAGGAGGTTTTTGGAGTTGCGGTGCTTAGCCACCAAGCAAAGAAAGAACGTCACGCAAGCGGTGTAAAAGCTGGCAACCACAGAAAGCCACCAGAGCAGCCAGATGCCAATGACCCAGCTTTTCCCTGTGACGAGCCGCAACATGTTCACAAGACAAATGTAGCCCATCACTAAACTTCCCATTCCGGGAGCAACCATGACGTCGTGATGGATTCGGTAAATGAGTGCCTTCTGCGTTGTCAAGGCTAGTAGAAAGATGGCTATCAATCCAATAAATAGAACAACTCCAACAATCGCGTAAATGATTCCGAGCACTTGTAGCCATTTGGCGGGAAACGGAAATGCATAGAGCAACACCCCCGCCACTCCGGTGCCCATGACAGCACCAAAATTTGCAGGGAGAAACTGAGCCACTATTCGGTAGTGAAATAGCGTGTAGAGCCGAGTGACAAAAGAGCCTTCGAGGTTGGGCGCCTTGAACGTCATCTCTTCCGAGGTATCGTCATCTTCCAGCAGAGACATGTTGGAGGCGATACTGTACCAAGATGGGTTATTTTAAAGGTATGGAAAATTATGGGCCATCCAACTCCAAATATATTTCTCCGCACTTGTTATAAGAAAGTTGACATACGGCGGGTCAAACTTCCACGGCTATGCAAGAAGAGGAGTCACGGACACACGGATGCCACAGTTATATCATCGGACCTTCCTAATATGGCAATAAACCGGCTTTGAGCCTAACCAGGAAGGTATCTTCGGACGACATCGTCCGACGCCCTGCACACAGATTGCGCTTTTCCGTCGGGCGGTCACGAATGTGCGACCAAATTACCCAATGAGGCAAGCACGGCGGCCCCGGCAGCCGATTAGCATTTGGCGTGGCCCCACGGCTCCCGTCACAATACGAAAATATGCATATTCAACACAAAGGTCCCTATTCGCATCCGCAGTATATAAGCTGGCGATATTCGCACTATGAGGGGCTACTTTCCCACCACAACCCGCTTTCCCGTTATCGCTTCCTTTGCACAGGATCGCTATCTGGAAAAATATATACATAAAAAACATAACTCCACACGCTCAACCAGCTGCTGCGCCATGCTTTCGTTAGGAAAATCGTCGGACGTGTCGTCCAGGGAGTACACGTGCAATATGCCTGGTTTTGGCACCTTAGAACAGGAAACTAACAACGAACTCATATTGGAAAACAACTTCGGCAAGCTTATCGATGAACTTCGGGCCATTTTGGGCAACAAAGGATTGGCGTCGCAGGATGTAGATGTGGACACAATATTCCGCATCATGGAGAGCTACGAATCCGACGAGAGCGAATGGGGCCGCTTTGCACTCTCTGACCCATCGCGAGGCTACACAAGAAATGGAGTAGTAAACATCAACGGTAATGCCAACCTTCTAATTTTGGTGTGGAGTCCCGGAAAGGGATCGGCGATCCATGACCATGCCAACGCCCACTGCTGTATGAAAGTGTTGAAAGGCACACTAACGGAGAATTTGTACGACGTTCCGAAGTGCGAGGGCCACGAGATGCTACCAAAAAAAGTGACGCCGCTTCATAGAAACCAGGTGGGCTACATTCTGGATGACATTGGCCTTCACAAGATTGAAAATGCCTCTTTGGATGAGTTTGCGGTATCGTTACATCTCTACACTCCCCCCTACGCTGCCTTGTATGGCTGTTCTATGTACGAGCTGTCGAGCTCGAAAAAGCACCATGTAGATATGAGCAAGTACTACTCGTGGCAGGGAAAACTTGTGGCGGGTAGTGCTGCATCGACATGTTGATTGGTCAGAGGTGGAGGTAGATTCACTCGCTAGGATACCACGGGAAAGGGAACACAGAAGGATGAATAAACGGGAATAATATCATAATTGAATATTGTAGAACTTTGTCCCCTGCACAATTAACTAAATGCACGCTGTCTAACCTATGGCACCGTTCCAAGATGCACCCCTGAGCACAAAACTTGCATGTTCAAATGAAAATAACAAAACTTCGACTTAATAGATTTAAAATGACTTCCAAGTCTCACGCTTTATACTTGGTGGGTCGACTGTGGTCGTAAGCATCCTCCAATTCGCCTAGGTCTCTGTTGGCCAATTCTGCCCCCTCCAGGGCATAAAGTGAAATATGCTGCAGAGAATTCTCGGAATTCTCATCTCGAACGTTGCCCACGTTTTCTCCTCTTGCACGGAGCATCTGTCTTAAGACCATATCTTCTTTTTCCTTCTCGGCCTCCGCAATTAGGGCCCTGTCTCGTGCTTTGCGACCTTTTTCTCGCTCTTTCCAGGCTTTGTATTCTGCTTCAGGATCAATATTATCTGTATCGTCTATATCCATGTACTTTTGCTGGGTGACCTCTCGCTGGTTAAGCTCATGCTGATGTTCTGCACGGTGAAGGTGATGGCTGGGTTTAGACAAAGAAGGCTCCTTTGGTATCGCTGAGGCGATTGGCTTCTTGATAAAAATGGGCTTCTGCTTGAGAATGTCGTCTTCCAGAGACTCGCTGGAGCTGTCGTAGTCACTGGACACTGACTCCGACAGCATCGTGGGGAAACATCCGTGCCTCCGGATGAAGGCCAAAGTACTGGAGGTAACATCGAGATGGATTCGCAGGTGCGGCTATTCGCGGTGAATCTTAGATGCGTAAATCCTTTTCGTCTTTCTCTTTTTACGTCCTTCCGCTACACGGTCGCTCTGTATTTCCGATGTAGCATGAAGCGTCAATGGCACATTTACATTTCATCCAGGGCGTGGTTGAAATCTTGTGTTCAATCCTAGTGGGAAAAGAACTTCCCGCTTATAAAATTGTCTGTTATGCTCTGAATATGTTTAAACGACCTTGATTTTCTCACACTTCTGTTCTACGGGAATGCTCTGATTCTTTAGATCCGACTGCGAAAGCTGAGCGACATGCCCACGAAACTGATAAAACCCAAATCTCAGCTCTCAGAAGGTTTACCTTAATTAATCATCTTCAGACTGCGTAAAAACTCCACCGTCGACTTTCACCCTATTGGTACCCACCCCAATCTTTCATATATCACCTGCACACTGCTATCGTCGCTCGTTTCCCTCCATCGATTTGTCGATAAGACATATGTCATCACAACAGTTGGTCTATTTCGGGCCCCATCCCCTCAAGCCGCTTAATGGCAAAATGAGGCATGGATTTGACGAGGAGTACTCTCTGGAGGCATTCCTCACCTCCCTTGCAAACACATTCTACATCTACTTCGATGACAAACGCCACAACACCAACGGAAATCCCATTCTGGATGAAATGAAGAAATTTCCCGCGCTTTCCAAGTCATACCAGCCTATTGCCGACTGGAAGGTCATGAAAGAACGCCAGAAGACCATCTCAGCTGTGCTAGTGTTATGTCTAAATTTGGGAGTAGACCCACCGGACATCATGAAAACCTACCCATGTGCCAAACTCGAGGCATGGTGTGAACCATCGACATTCTCAGACACAAAGAAGGCCATTGAAGCCATCGGAAAGCTGTTGCAGAGCCAGTACGAGACCCTCTCATTGAGGACTCGCTACAAGCAGCTGCTTGACCCGTGCGTAGAGGATGTGAAAAGATTCTGCAACTCGCTTCGAAGGAACGCAAAAGACGAGCGAATATTGTTCCACTACAACGGCCACGGTGTACCGCAGCCCACTGCATCCGGAGAAATCTGGGTCTTCAATCGGGGATATACGCAGTATATTCCCATTTCGTTGTACGATCTTCAAACGTGGCTCGGAGCACCGGTGATTTTTGTCTATGACTGCAACTCGGCAGGCAACATTGTGCACAATTTCAAGAAGTTCGTTCAGAAAAGAATCGACGACGACAACGAGGGAAATCATGATGCCAGTGCTCCCTCGCCCACTTCGGCATACTTGGATCTGATCCAGCTCGCTGCTTGTAAATCCAACGAGATATTGCCCATGTCGCCCAACCTTCCGGCAGACTTGTTTACATGTTGTCTCACTTGCCCAATAGACATTTCGCTCCGGTGGTTTATCATGCAACTGCCATTGAAAGATACCTACTATTCGGGGCTACCGAGAAACTCCGCTGGCAACGTCATAGTGCCAGGAAAACTCACGGACCGCCGCACGCCGTTGGGTGAGCTTAACTGGATTTTCACTGCCATTTCAGATACCATTGCATGGACCTCGTTATCAAGACCGATTTTCAAGCGGCTCTTTCGCCAGGATCTCATGGTTGCCGCGCTATTCCGCAATTTCTTACTTGCAAAGCGTATCTTACCCCACATGAATTGCAATCCTGTAAGTGACCCGCCTCTTCCAGAACTGGTCAGATTCCATCCAATGTGGGACTCTTGGGACTTGGCAATTGATCAGGTTTTTGCTCAGCTTATCAAAAACAACAAGCCAGACCCCTTTTCGTACACGGTAGCAGCCCCCATACCTGCTCAGCCTGGCGCTGTGGAATCCAACGGATCTGCCGCCTCAAAAGAAACTGGAAGTGTCTCAGGTGCGAGCAATGGCCCAACACCAGGGGCTGCAAACATTACCAACTACCAGCATTCGACTTTTTTCGAGCAACAGCTCACCGCATTCGACATCTGGCTCAAGTATGCCGGCCCATCTACAAAAGAGCCTCCGGAGCAGCTTCCCATAGTGCTACAAGTTCTTCTTTCGCAAGTGCATCGACTTCGGGCGCTCATATTGCTTTCTAAGTTCTTGGATTTGGGACCTTGGGCCGTGTATCTCTCGCTTCTGATCGGAATTTTTCCGTACGTTCTCAAATTGCTCCAGAGCCCGGCTCAGGAACTCAAGCCAGTCTTGATTTTTATTTGGGCCCGTATCATGGCCATTGACTACAAGAGCACACAGCAGGAGTTATACAAGGACAAAGGCTACAACTACTTCTACCTCATTTTGAACTCCAGCCCCAACCATCCTAATGGTGCTCCTGGTGCACCTGGTGGAACTGCAAATGGCAGGGCCTCGCAGTCAGTTATTGTAAATGATGACCACAAGGCAATGAGCGCATTCATCTTGACATTGTTCATAAAAGATTTCAAAAATGGGCAGCGCTTGTGCTTTTCCATTGAACTTGTCACAAACTGTCTCAAGTACATTTCTTCGAGTGAGAATCCGCTCTTGCGCCAATGGTGTTGTCTTTTGCTCTCACAGTTGTGGCTGAGATACCCCGACGGCAAATGGATTATTTATAAGGATGGTTACGTGAACAAGTTTTTAGAACTCATCAATGATCCCATTCCCGAGGTTCGGACCTCCATCATCATTGCCCTCACGAATTTCTTGAGTGATTTACCTAAGAATGTACCTGACTCGCCGCAACGAGGTGGTGCTAACCAGAGTGCATTAGCGGGAAATGTGCGGGCTGATCTTCGTCGTGATGAACTTCAGCAGTTGGATCTCAAGATTGCAAATGCTATCCTCAAATTCCTTGGAGACGGCTCCACCATTGTTCGGAAGGAGGCGGTTTATTTCGTTAACAAGTTCATGAAGATATATGAAAAGTTCTTTTTGGTGGTTGCGTTCAACCAACTCGAAGAAGAGGTGGTTCTCATTGACACTCCTAACAATCTTCAGGAATTCAGGAAGAAATCTCCAGCATACGGATCGATATTCAGCTCCATCTGGAAAGCGCTTATGATCTTGTCTGCCGATCCACATTTAGAAATCAAGCAACTTGCTGAAACTTTGATTGACAGCATTATGATCAAGCTTTCAGACAGCGAGCTAGCTGAGCTCGTTAAGGAGATGCTGGATTACCTTATGAGCAAGTCTACAATCAATATCAGCGATAACATGAAGCCTGTGAAACCCATTGTGAATAGGCACCCCATGTCCATGAAGAATGACCCCACGAGACGACAGGTGTCTAGTGGATCTGTCATGAATCGCAACAACACTCTCACAATTAACGGGCCTTCCTTGAAGACGAGATCAGTGTCCAACGATGAGCTAAGGCGACCACAAGAGGATGCCCTGGATTCCGCTTCAATTGGGTCCAAATTGAAAGGATTGCGTCTTTCCAAGTTGTTTCGCTCTTTCAACATAGACGAGGATACTGAGCTCAAAAACTTTTCACGCATTCTCAATTCTGGTCCGGTTTCGAGTCAATATGGATCCGAGTATTCTCCAAAGACGTCGCGTTTCATTCCTCGAGATCTCTCCAAGGAACCGCAGATTCTGGATGAATCCGGGTTCTTCGAATACAGTTGCGAGTACTTCCAGGAGCCCCAGATGTCCAAGAATGAGATCGATGAGCCCGGGTCCGATGAATACGTTAAGAGACTTTGGAGAAGAAACAGGAATGAACATACCATTCAAGAAACCCAGCCACAGAAGAAATTGGCCATTGCGGGCGACTGGGAACATGAAATGACAACGCTCAATAACAAAACTCAACCGAAATTAATCAGGTTCATGCAGTTTGAGAAGATCTTGGTGGCTACCGACGAGAAAGACACTGTCTCCGTTTGGGACTGGGAAAGAAGTGAGATCGTCACCAAGTTTTCCAATGGCAATCCGTTTGGCACCAAGATCACCGACGTGAAGTTTCTTAACGAAGACGATATTCCGTTAGTTTTGACCGGTTCATCTGATGGTGTCGTCAAGATCTACAAGAACATCCAGATGGACGGAGAGAGCCCAGAGTCTCGTAAGCCCGTGGAAACTGTTTCCGCATGGAGGGCACTTACCGACATTTTGCTCACTTCCAAATCCTCCGGTTTGATCAGCGAGTGGCAGCAATCTCGAGGAGCGCTTCTAGTTAGTGGAGATGTGAAAATCATACGCGTGTGGGATGCTCCACGGGAGCTTTGTGTGGCTGACATCCCTGCGAGGTCGTCATCATCTATCACATCATTGACTTCTGATCAAGTTGCGGGAAACATATTTGTCGCAGGATTTGATGATGGAAGTTTGCGCCTCTATGACCGTCGTCTAGACTACCGGGAGTCGATGGTGAAAGTTTGGCAGGACGGCAGAGGTGGAGCCAAGAATATAGGGAGAGGTTCCATTCGGAATGTCTGCATGCAGAGAGGTGGGTTCCGGGAGTTGGTGTCGGGCTCTTCCGATGGCTTCATTAACCTTTGGGATATTCGGAAATCTGAACCCGCTCTCACATTCGAGACAGGAGACCGCAGTATTCGTTGCTTGGATGTTCACGAGCACGCTCCGATTATAACGACCGGGTTCAAGTCTACCAACATTTGGACGACACTGGGTGACTTGATCTCGGTTTTGAAAAACCCCAACGACCTGTATCTCTCCAACAGAACATCAGATTACTTGGCCAGCGTGGCTTTCCACCCGCACCGGATGATGATTGCAACCAATCAAAATCAGGACAGCCATATCAACGTTTACCAGTGTCAGGATCCTTCGGCTGACATCTAGTCCGATTCGGAGACGAGAGTAATTGGCACTACTGAAAAATTCTACGATCTCGGAGTAGCCTGAGGAATTCTCCATAGTCTCTCAGTCGCCAATTGAAGAATTTTCCGAGCCTCGGTTCTTGAGAAGGTTTTTTCGGTCGTGTTTTGTCGACCCTATTTTGCTATCTGTCAACACTTTCTGCAGGCGATCGAGGTACGGCATAGTGGCGCGCTTCCGATTATTCAGAAGGACATGTCTATGTCATCTGAGCTTGCCGCTGCTATAGAAGATGACTCGAATATTCTGTTTTCACAAAGCTCGGCGCAAAAAAAACCCAATGCTGATATCACTACCGTCCAGCGCATGGTGTCTGCGTGTCTGGGCTCGTTGCTCACTTCACTAGTTGTGACTCCATTCGACGTGGTTAGAATTCGAATCCAGCAACAAGAAGTAATGCCCGATACTTACAAATGCTGTGAACAAACCAACGCAAGACTCAAATCGCTTCCGAACAGTCCGAAATTTGACAAACCAGGTATTTTCTGGATCAACCAGCATTACTGTGACTCAGCGGCGCTGTGCCCTCGCATCACCTCCACATTCCAAGGCATGTCAAGTATCGCGCGAAATGAAGGTGCCGCAACCCTATGGCGTGGCCTCAGCTTGACACTTTTCATGGCAATTCCATCCAACATCATCTACTTCACAGGCTACGAGTACATCCGCGACCACTCACCCATCGAGCACAACGTTCTAAATCCTCTTATATGTGGTCTGCTTGCACGAACTTTGGCAGCAACGCTGGTGGCCCCTGTGGAGTTGATCAAAACTCGTCTTCAGTCGATTCCCTCCGAGGTGCGTGGTGCAGATTCCAGATCTAAGATATTGTCTTCCCTTTTGAGGAGCTCCTGGAATTCTATAGCAGACAGAGGCATTGGAAGTGCTTTCACGGGTCTCAAGCTTACGTTGTGGAGAGATGTGCCTTTTCTGGGTATATACTGGTCTTGCTACGAGTTGCTCAAAGAGCGCATTGGGAAGGAGCTTGGGGCAGACTTCCTGGCTGCACCTGCGCTGCAGAGCCAGTGGCCCATATTTGGAACCAGCTTCTTGTCGGGGTCTTTTGCTGGCGTCGTTGCTGCTTTTTTCACCAACCCTTTCGATGTGGGGAAGACTCGTCTTCAGATTGCCATTGAAGAACCAGAAAAACGGGCACGTGGCCTGATGTTCCGTTCACTTTGGAAAATTTACACGAACGAAGGCATTCAGGCCTTATATGGCGGTTTCATGCCGCGGGTAATGAAAATTGCTCCGCTGTGCGCTATCATGATTTCTTCTTACGAAATTGGTAAGAAGATCTTCAAAGACAATCTCTGAATTCGTCAATGAAGACTAAAGCTGCCGTCTAGAATAGGTGGGTCACAAGCTGTACATATAAGCCCACATCTGAAGATGAATGAACCTTTCTTTTACAGTATACTCTTAATATATTGGAGGATAAAATTTTCAACTAAGAGTTAGAGGGTATCCGAATTCGGTCATAATAGTTTCGGCCACTTTGCTTGGTATCTCTTCGGCTTGTCCTCGGCTATCCGTTTCGTTTCCAAAAGAGTGTGCTTCGAGAGCCTCTCTTCATACCCTTGGGAAAATACAGGCGGCGACTGATGCCTATGGATTTGTCATGTCGAACCTCCTCTTGTCTTTTGAGGATCTGGCTTTCGAGTTCCACAACTCCAACTTTCACGTTCTCAGCATGAGCACCAAGGTACCGAAAGTTTTCCGCAATCCACTCAGCTATATCCTTGAAAGATGATAGGAGACAATCTTCTGCAGCCTCAGCTATTTGGCCCTCGAGAAGTCCCATGTTGAAATTGCTTTCGTCAATCTGGTCCTTCAATATCAAGGCTTCGATAGCGTTTGGCCCATGTTTTCCCGCTGCCTCATCTTGTTTCTTGACCAAATCCAAATGCTTTTTTTTCATGTCCAACTGGCGGGCTTCCCGGATTTCCACAGTTCCTAGACGGTGCTTCAATTGCTGGAAATGGTGGGTTTGCGGCGTGATGCAAAGGTTGATCTCCTCAAGAAAGGAGGTGAACCCCATGCTTAGTTCATAAGAGAGCGGATCGGGACGTTCAGCATTCCATGTCTCAAGAGCACGAATGACGTCTAGCTTGACTTCATCAGCCTTGGTCTGGTGCTTGATGTAAGCATCAAGGACCTTCAGAAGTGCCTGAGCAGAAAAATTGGTGCTCTTCTTTGAGATCGAACCGGATGTGATTTTCTCGAAGAAGTTGGTGATGGCAGTGACTGGTCGAGACATGCTTGTATAAGCTGTTTTTAGCGCCAGTGCCGCCCCCAACAGCGACCCCTCCATCCAGGTCTATTTGCTTATATGTTTCTGTTTGCCTGATCTGGCACTTAATAGAGTTACGAAGCGGGTGTTCGCTTTAGCGTTATTTGCGATTTGATTGCAAATGCGAGAACTATCTAGCCACAATATGGATGGTGTGTGGAGCACATAAACAAAAGGCAAAAGCAAATGATTTAGAGTCATTTTGTATGTATTTTCCCCTAAAAAGCCGGGACCGATCTCTGCTTCCATCTTCACTAGACTTAGGCAATGATGCCGATAATGACAAGCATCTGCGATTCGAGTTTAAATCAAGCCAGTATCTAGAAACCACTGCAGCTCCCTTCTAGGCAGCTTTCCCATAACCTGTTATTGATGCCCTTAGAAATCATCCACGTTGTGAGACCACCTACTTCTTGGTCACCTCGGCGTCCAACTGCACTCCCGTAAACTTGGCCAATTTCAGCTTCGCTGACTCGACACCGCTCTCAACCGATCTCTGTCCTGCCACAGCCTTGTTTTCAACCAATTTCACAAAACTCTCTGCCTTCTCGTACGCTGCTACCTGCCCACTGGCCAACTGGGGTAACGAGCGCTGCTCAACCTTCCAGAAAAAGCCCCTCGTGTTGTCAAACGTTTGGGGAAGGAAATAGCGGAATGCCCCCAATCCCAACACTATGGGAAAGACGGTTTTCGCTACTATTCCGCGACGGTGGGCCAAGATGTTTCCTGAGAGCGCGGCCACCGCAACGTAGATAGAGTTGGGAAGGAGATCTTCTGATCTGTTGTGGAGCGAGCTCATGGTGCCGGTGACGGAGCGCTCGGCATTGTAAACATGCTGCTTACCCAGGTTGAGGTAGTTTTCGGTAGAATTGTATACCAGAAGAACAGACAGGCGAACTGAGTGGAAGACGTTTTCAAGGGAAGAGTTGGATCTGACGGTGACGCCGTTGACGACGGTGCGAGGTCCTAGAACCTGAGCTTCCTGTGGGGTGAGTTCTTTGTTAGTGCCTGGAAGATTGTCCAGCCCAGTGTCCTCCTCGTAAAAATTTCTGCTGTCGTTGTGAATCGTCGAAGTCTTCAATAAGGGAAGTGACAGCGCAGCAGCAGCAGCTGCCGTCGCAAGGGCGCTTTTCCTCAACATCTTGGAACTTCCGACTAGTGAGCGTTGTGAGTGGTCAGTCCTGGTGCACGGGTGCACTACTCTTCACCCAGTGCCAGCTACGAGGATGGGAGGTTGAGCGAGCGAAATACCCGCCATACAATTTACGCACAATTGCTTTTCTACAGGCCAGGCTCTGCAAGCTTACCACCACAACCGGGACCAGCCCGATATATATTCATGTGACCACGGTCACGTGACCATCGTCAAGCTCCAGCGGCTGCCGACAGTCAGTACGTGTAGCATGGTGAAGTGCTAAGTTGCATCTACGTTGTCGTCTGATTATCCAACGGTCGCTGACCTTTGGGTGTGCCCTCGTTGGACTGGTGCGCACGTGACCTCCTCATCTCAGACATCACCAGAATCAGCATGAACGTCACGAGGCCGATGCTACGTGGCCTATGGCGTCTTCAGATTCGCCATGGGCATTATTTGTCTCACAAAGGCGAATCTAAAATCCCAGAAAACTCCGAAACCTCCCCATCTCCAGCCCCCGCACACGACTCGTCGCTACCGTTTGATCGAATACGCCATAGTGAGACATTTGGCCAGCTAGTTCGAAGCGACCACTATGAGACGAACAGCGATCCACAAGGAGATGCTTTTGTTCGAAAAATCCGATTCTCTGATGGTCAACCATCTTTCGATGTTCTGCCGTCGCCATTCCGCAATGAAGACGGCAGTTTCATTCAGGGAAACACCGCAGACGAGGCACGTGCCCATCCGCTCACACTACAGGCTCGGGCTGATCACACGGTCACGAAGCTTCCTGCAGAAATCGCCAAGGTCGTCAACAAGAACATTCTACTGGCAGTGTCACCCAATAAATTGAGAGAACGGGCCGCCGAGGTATTCCAGAGCGTGGACAAGGAGCAGATGCAAAAGGCCCCCGAGCTGAGTCTCGATGTAGACGCTCATATTGCTGCGTTGTTTCTCCAGAATTACGGCCATGTTCATCGGGTTCTCAGCGAGCTTTTTAAGAAAGTGCCGGAGTTCCGACCCCAGAGCGTCTTGGACGTGGGATACGGGCCGGGAACGGGAATGATAGCGTTGAATGAGATCATGAGCACGCTAGATGCAGACTGGGATCCACACACCAAGGAGGTGTATGTGGTGGGAAGAACAAACCGGGAAATGAAGCGGCGCGCAAAAATCTTGCTTTCCAGGCAAGTCAATGAGATTCCCAAGGATGTGAAGAATGGGGCGCAAGAAGAACACAACGCCATCTCGAGGCAACCTGGGACACACGCCGAGACAGAAGATTATGGCACACCAGATAAAGAGATGGTTGACTCGGAGATGACCGGGCTTTTCGATAAAGAGGGAGATTATATCGGACCCGTGGACGCATCGAAAATCCGCGTTCGTACCCGCTTGAGAGATGCCCTTCCCACCACCAAGCAGTATGAGCTCATCATGGTCAACCAGTCACTATTGACGAGGGAGTACAACTTCCCCAAAGACGTTGACACGAACCTCCGCATGTTGCTCCGTCTTCTCAAGCCAGGAGGACATCTTGTCCTTGTTGAACGTGGCAATTCTCTTGGTTTCGAAACCATTGCCCGAGCTCGCCAGGTGATGATTCGCCCTGAAGCTCACGAGGGCCAGGTCGGCAAAGTGCCCCGTCCATACATACAGGGCTCTAGTATCAAGCCGCAGAAAATTCGGAAAGAAGACCAGATCATAACTGAAGGTCATGTTGAGCTTGAGCGCGCTATGTTGGCAGAGTTAGAGAAAGAGGATGCCGCGTCCGAATTGCACGATGATAGCGTCGTCATGGACGAAGCTTTGGACTTTGAAAACCAGCAATACAGTGCCGACAACATCTCAGAACTAGAGCGGGACATCTTGGCCAAGTTCGGACCGCTTTCAGAAGAAGACCTCAAGTTCGAGTTCGAGAATGACACCGAAATTAGTTCGAAGGCTGAAACTCCGTCCCAGGCATCAAGTCCACAAGCGGACTACCATCTCAGCGTAGTGGCGCCTTGTCCGCACCACGCCAAGTGTCCGCTTCAGCTTGGAGACCCAAACCTCTACAAAGTGTCCAATACCAAGCACAGACTTTCGTTTTGCTCTTTCAACCAGGTTTTTGAGAGGCCCAAATACACTATGGAACTCAAAAAGGGAAAGCGGCTCGCGGTGGCGTGGGACAAGTCTGCCGTGGACGGCTTTGGCACCTCCATGATCAAGAGAAGCACTTTGAAAAATATGCAAGGCACCGGGAGAACCGGCAGTGGCAACGCTGAGTCGGGAAATCTCTCGTATCTAATCATGAGGCGAGAAAAAAATGACGCCGCTTCTCTTGCTCAAATTGAAGAGAAGATCAGCTACGCCAATGTCAAATCAGAGAACACCCATGCTGAATGGCCCAGAATCCTCGACTTTCCCGCCAAGATAAAGAACAACGTGAAATTGAATGTTTGCTCCGAGTCGGGAAATGTGGAAGTGTGGCAGGTGCCAAAATCTCTTGGTAAGCAGATATACCACGACGCACGCAAAGCTCGTCAGGGTGACGAGTGGGCGTTGGGCAAGAAATCTGTGGTGGTTAAAAACGGCCTCTCACCAGCAAAGCTTGAAAATCTCAAACGACTTGCCAATACCCAGAGAAAGTTGGTGGTGAAGGAGAAGAGGAGGAGGGAGTGGAAGAAGGTGGTGGGTCGGTCTGAGACCCAGTTCGAGGATCCACAAGAATTGGCCGACTCGCTTGCCACTGATATGGAGCAGTCTAAAAAGTACCGCACTGAGGCAAAACGGGCCAGATACGACGTTGATCTTCAGTCCTATGAAGAGAGGTGAACATATAGCAGAGGGAAAAATTACTTGTACATACGAAATCTGCCCAAGTGGAATACAATGCATTCTAAAACTATGCACTACTAATCGAAAGTTTGATAATTTTTTTGTATTGATTTTAATGGTATAAACCATGACCGTTTCTGCTAAAATGCAGAGAAACCGTAGCAGTGTTCTATAATACACAATGCATTCTAGGGACATGGGCAACTCCAGCTAGGCGCTCGGCTTCTACTCAGCACTGTTTCGATAGCGAACGCACACTATCGCTGCCCCTCCAGTCATTAAATGCAATCCCTAGATTATGAAGTATGCCGTGAAAAGCGGGGACGTAAAGGGTTGAGATATGGTGAAAATTTCAAAAAGAACACCTGCTTTACTTTCTTCTGAAAGAGCAGCCCTCAGTCAACTTGGCCTTACCACCAGATGGGGTGCACAACACAGTGGCGCATCCATCGCAGGTAACAGCGGTCTGAGCGTGAGAGAACACGGTGGTGATGTTAAGACATCCAGGGCACTTCACGTCCATGAAGAACGATCTGGGAGCCTGAACAAGTGTCTTCAATTTGTGTTTTTGGGCCTCGGAGGCGGGGTTGGGGTGCAACAAGTCCTGAACTAAAACCATGGTGTACTATAAAGTGGAGGAAATCAGGGAGATGAAAATTTTTTTTGAAGGTGCGAACCGCACGCGAGCCTTTGTGTCACTTGGAGCGCGCACGACCTTCTAGGGACGGCTGGCGCTATTGCCACCGCAGTGGAGGAAAAGGTTTACGTAGGAGTCTCCAGTGGAGAATTCACGTTTTGCGGAATTCGTGACTTCGAGACTATGAATGTGGGAAAGGGCTAGCAAAATTACCTGATTTGGAATCCAAATAGGTGTTGTGTGCACACCAACAGAGGAGAATCCGAGCCAGGCCATTTGTGAAGCGCATTGCGAAGGCAGAATTTTGAGCAATTTCTAACTTTCCGAAAGTTGTATGTCGTTCGGAAATGGTAGTCTTAGATGCGGTCCCGGTGAAACGAGTGCAATTAATACCTGTTTCGGCTTGCAGCGCCAGTATTCAGAATGCCTAAATGCATTACTTTACTCGCGAACATTCCAATCATTTCATCAGCTGGATGAACAGAATCGTGATCATACGCAGCGGCGTATCTAGATTGAACATTAGTGGAAGTCCATGGAAGAACAGTACTATTTGAAAATGTTGGCTTCCAAAGAAATAAGTAATAGTTTTAGAATCTGAAAATTTACTGTGTTCTCTGAATCAATACTTGAATTTTCGCCGTGCAAGGAGTAGGTGAGGCTGCAAATACGTTATCTTGCATCTAATGTAGGGGCAAGATTTGCATCTTCTCGACAAATTCCAAGATATTGTAAACAACTCGTCCCCCATTTCTTTCGTACTCGATGATCACTGCTACTCACAACCGACCCAGCTCGTTCAGAATAGGCACAAAACACATGCGAGATATAACACTCCTCCTGCTTTTTGCTCCCATCGTGGTGACAATTATTTACACGGACAGTGAATCGAGCTGGCCAATGAGAGCAACTGATTTGATTATTGTAATTGAGGTACTTGTTGTGATGAGAATCTTGGCTGGGTTGCCAAAAAGGCAGCAAGTCAAGCGAATGCTAGGTGTGAGTACTGAACATATTTTCGAGCACAATTATTCACCTGGGAATGCGGATCTACCAATTAAAGAATATGCTCACAATATAACGAGATCGAATCATTGCCGTGGAGCAATTGCAGCTGCAGTCACGACGATTGTGGGCTGTGATTTCGTGTTCTTTATCGCCATTATGACTGCCATTATGACCGTGCCAAAAGCTTCCGTGCCACTCAATTATATGGGGTTGATTCTTTTTGATGGTTCAGTGATTTGCGACATTATAATTGAATTTGGCGTTTTTGAAACCCTGGCCGAATTGGCGCAGTCTAGCATGTACCATCGCTCTCAAGAAACTCATAGTGAGCTCCTTCTGCGCCGCCAAGAAATATACCATAATTGGCAAAACCAAACTATGAATGCTGGCCAATCTGAACCAGATCTTACTGAGAAGAGAGCAAATTCAATATTGCCATTCCCATTCTCTTCTCAAGTCCACAAAGTGCCGTTGCTATCTGCACAAGAGAACATGCTCAGACCGTTCAAAGTCACTAGCTCCTTAGTGAGTCCCACAGAAAGCAGAAGCAACTTTGAAGGGGCAAATTCCATGACTTTCGGCTCATTCTCGAGAGCACACTCGGTGGCTGATAGTTCTGCACCCGAGTTCGAAGCTGAGCTGCCAGAAACCATGTTTATAAGAAGTTTAGTTCGGGTGGTTTCGAATGCTTCTCACGTGGCTTCGAAAATTATGCATTATCTGGTATTGGTCCCAATCAAACTTCTCTTTTTTCTTCCGGTTGGGTTTGCTAGTATCTTGTTTGCCACACTTTCGATGTGGCTGCGAATTGCGCTCAATGTCTTAACTACAGTGCTTACCAACATCGTCATTTACTACGAGGGAACTTTGTGACAGGTGTTTCAGTCAAGATTTTAAAGCAAATTTGAGAAACTCGTCTAAAAAAGTTTACATCGCGCTTCAAGCTTCACTTCTCTTATCGCGGTCCTGTCTGTATTATCCATCGCATTCACCAGAAGATTAAAGCGCAGACTCTGGTCCCGCAACAGCTAGAACTCCTAATAGGGAGCCATTTTGCCAGAAATACCCAGGAATATACCACTTCCCGTACAATCAGCGAAGGGAAACGCCAGAGGTCACCCAATTCAGGCACCATAGCTAACAAAAGAAGACCAAAGAAGTACCGCCCCCCATACCGCAAATATGTATACAAGTCGAATTATACAGACGCGGATAAGGGGCGGAGTGATTCCGATGATGACTCTGAAGAGAAAGAGCAACGACTTGGGGACTGGCGTGATTTTGACACAGATCAGAACAAGAACATTCAATCGGTCTACATACTCACAGAGCAAAATAGCTTTAAGGGGGATCTATGGCCTCGATCGCAGTTTCAAAAGGTTGACGTTCTACGATGGTGCTTGTATAATTCCAGCGACGAGTACAGAAAGAAACTAGAGCAACTCGCCGGCGACAAGGCTGACCAAGCCAACACTGTCCAACTAGTCTTGCCACCTGAGATCATCGTATATGTCTTTGATATTCTACTATTCCAGGGCAGATTCAAACCGGCTTATTTGCGTCTTAGCAAGTTCTTCTATGCATTGATGCTCTCGATGCTTTACCAACGGCCACTTCTCAAGCCATCCAATTTCCTTCAATTTGTTGAGACTATTCTGAAGAACAAGATGTTAGGCAAGTACATCAAGGATCTTGATTTATCCAACGTAACTCATTCTGGAAAGAATGCCTACGTTGCTAAACTTTTGAAGAGATCCCGTCCAAATCTTCAGGCGTTTACAGCCCCTCAAACTAGTTTCCGACTTGGGCCATTGATAGCCTTAAGAGGTTGTGAGAACCTCCGTGTATTGGACCTTCGTTTAGTTTCTGAAACTTTGAATCTCGAGGAGCTCTTTCAGTCCATCCAGTCATTGCAGAACCTTGTTCACTTGTCTTTTCCAAGATCTTCAATTGAAATTTGCAACTATAACTCCGTTCAATGGCCCCCAAAACTCCGCTACCTCCGAGTCTCCGGTGGCATTTCAGATGATTTCCTCATTGAGTCTGAGTTCCCCGCTACGATTACCCACTTAGAGTTTGCTCATTGCCCACAGGTGCGCCATGCAGGGTTTCAACACATATTACTCGATATTGGGCGACAGCTCAAGTCGCTAAAAATTCAGTTTCCTATGCCGGGCTTGCAGTCGAATTCTCTCGACTCAGTATTCCGGTTTTGTCCGAACTTGACTGTACTCGAGTTATCGGTGGATTATATTTCTTCAAACATCTTTGAAGAAGACCTTCTTCCGTTTACTCATGAAGAGCGCCCATTGCGAAATTTGTACATAGACAGCAGTGGGATGCTTGGTACTACGGATAAACTAGACCCTATCGATTTAGCCGTCGCATTGAATGATAATCGCCTTCCCAAACTCACCAACCTTCAAATAACCGCCAAATTGGGTTGGGATCCCAAATCTGAAGGAGTGTCATTCATCGCTGATGAGCTTGATGACCGAAAAGGTGGCTTGTACATTGGTTATTGAGGTCTCCTGGATATGGCCCTTTGTCCTGCACTTCCACCTCGAAGCACACGTCCCCATTACTTATCGATGGATTTGCTAGAGGAACATGCACCGCTCCCTCCAGGCTATAAAGAGGGCGATACTAGGCCCTTCGTCAGTTCCGATGCTTCAGGGCAATTGGCCAACCAATCAAAGTGGTCGCACTTAGACCGGGTGTTTCTCGCGGGAATCACTACCGTGGCGTTGCTAGCCCGTTTCTATAAATTACCATACCCGCAGAGAATCGTATTCGATGAAACACATTTTGGTGGCTACGCGAAGGATTACTTCAACGGAGAGTTTTTCGTTGATGTGCACCCTCCACTTGTCAAACTTATTTTCTATTGGATCGCGGTGCTCTTTAAGTGGGATGGCGAATTTGAATTTCTTCAAATTGGAGATGTTTATGCTGACTCGGTGCCTTATGTTGCCATGAGAGGTTTTTCTGCGTTTTGTGGTGTTGGATTGGTAGCACTTACATATATCACTCTCCGAGCGTCTGGATGCCGTCCCGTTATTGCTCTCTTTGGTGCCGCATTGTTAACTTTGGAGAATTCTGTGGCCACTGTTTCTCGATTGATAATGCTAGACAGCGCGTTGATGGCAGTGATTGGGTTGAGCGTGTTCACGTACACCAAATTCGAGAATACCAGGACCTTTAGCAAGTCGTGGTTCCAATATGCTTTCCTATCAGGAATTTCTATTGGTTTCGTCATCTCCAGCAAGGCCTCTGGTTTATTCACTTGGATCTGGGTGGGCTTTTGGTCTCTCTATCACGTGTGGTCATTTGTTGGGGATCTCACCAGATCAGCCAAGGCGATTTTCCTCAACATTCTTGTGAGACTTGTGTTCTTCGTGGGACTTCCCCTTACGATATATACCGGTATCTTTGCGGTCAACTTCATGGCTTTGCCACGCAATGGAAAAGGATCTGGACAGATGTCACCTGCGTTCAAATCCAGTTTTATCGACTCGAGTGAGCTTTTGAATTATGCTGTGGATGTATCATACGGCAGCGTCATCACCCTTCGTCACCATCGTCTGGACATGTATTTACATTCACATCCGTATCCATACAAGACGGGATCTCACGAGCAGCAGGTTACAATGTACGGCTTTGAACGTGATGTTTCGAACGAGTGGGTTATTGAAAGTAAGGGTAGTAGTTTTGACGGCAAGTTTGACAGAAATTTCAAAGCTGTCAAAGATGGAGACACCATTAAACTCCGGCACAAAGGCACAGGCCATTACCTCAATGTGAATGACGTTAGACCTCCGAACTCTGAGCATGACTACTCGAGGGAGGTGTCTTGTACTGGCAATAGGACAAATACTGATAAGCTGGAGTACGAGTGGAAAGTTGAAATTATTGGGAAAAAGCCTCATTCGGAAAATGATTTACCACTCCGGAAATTGAGGGCTACTGAGTCTGTCTTCCGTTTGAAAAATCGCGGATACCGATGCTCCTTGATGGGTAATCAAGTCAAACTCCCCGATTGGGCGTTCTTTCAGAATCAAGTACTTTGCATGACTGACCCAACGCTTTCGAATACCTTGTGGTTTATTGAGATGAATCGCCATCCTGCTATTGATGGAGATGCTGATAAGTACCCGCGTGTGAAGCTTCCGCAACTTCTGCTATTCAGAAAGATGTTAGAGTATCATCATGCAGTATTCCGGCTCAACAAGAGCTACACCTCCGAGCATGATTATGCATCTAGCGCGTGGCTGTGGCCCTTTGTTAGTCGGGGAGTGAACTTTTTCAGCAACGGCAAGGGCATTGTGAGATTGATCGACGAATCCCCAAGCCACATTTATGCGTTGGGAAATATTGCGGTGTATTACGGGGGCTTGATGGTGCTAGTGTTGTTCGGGTTCAAGTTTGCATTCTATCTGTTTGATCAATTGAATCCGTTCAAGCTCCCATCCCAAGACGAAGAGACCAAGCACTTTCAGCTAAGCTGCTTGAAATTTGCTACGGGCTGGTTCTTCAACTATTTTCCCTACTTTCAAATGTCGCGGCAGTTGTTCATGCATCATTATTTGCCTAGTGTGTTCTTTCTCGTGTTGCTCATAGCGCAATACTCCAACCACCAGCTCCGAAGTCGCCCTGCGTCAACTAAGTTGGTGATATTGGCGCTTTTGAATGCAACAGCGTATATATTCATCAGATTCAGTCCGTTGATCTACGGTCTGTCTTGGACGGTTGAGCAATGTCAGCAGTCTCGTTGGCTCTCGTCGTGGGATTACGACTGCTCCACTTACGGGCCAATCTGATTCGGAGCGCACCTCAGATAGAAGGTTTTGTGGCGTGTATATCCGACCAAGGTAAATCATTTATACTAACAGCCAAATTCATGTCCTCGTGCTGTAGATCCCATCCGATACTTGCAAGACGAGCTCTTCGCACCAGCGGAGCAACTTGTCCTTCTCCTCAATTTTCTTCACCCGCTCCTCCTCGGTCTCCTTCAAGACACGAATGAGATTATTGATGGTGTTGAGTTGAGATTCTGGGAGCGCACCAATTCCCGGTAGCGAGTCGATGATCATACTAATCTGGCGGGACTTTAGAATGATATCGGTGGCAAGCTCATCAATCACAATTTCAAAAGGAGGCTGCGCACGCTTTGCAGCGCCATCACTTGATGAATTCTCTCCACTTCCGTCTGGCGGACGAGTTCCAGGAAGTGGAGCGTTCGCTGCAAGATCTATGACCGAGGACGGATCACCGTCAAGAGGAGCGGGGTTGCTCTTCATGTCCACATAATTGACGGTAGCGTTGAACTGCGCCACAAGCTGATCAAGGCATATTTGGACTTGGGTGAGTCGGTCTGTCATGAAGATGGAAGCGCAGTGTGCAGAACAAACCTTACGTTGGAGCTCACGGCGAGCTCAGATCAAGAAGATGCACCAAAATTGAAAAGAATTATTGAACAGGATGACAAGTGGCCCAATGAAGACTACTGCGGAATATTCTAAGTTCGTCGTCGAGGGCCCATGCTACCGAGATGGGATCATCGCCACAGTCACGTGAGCCTTGGTCGGGCGGCGTTTCATCACAACGGCAGTACCGAGTTGAAGGTCGGCAAAGTTCGAAAAATGTTGAGTTTTTGTCCTGGCTCACATTCACCCCATTGCAAATATCGCTGCTTTCCACCGACAAATTTTCTCAACTCTTGTGATCCTATACCCTGCTTATCGCGCCCCCAAAATAATCTGCCCCATCTACACACCTACTCCACACCACCCAGAAAATGTCCACCGTCACCTGGCAGGCCGACTCAGAGAGCCTGCAATGTTTTCTATGCGAAAACCCCTACACATTTTTTTTCCGCCGCCATCACTGCCGCAAATGTGGCCGTGTTGTGTGTGCAGACTGTTCAGCTCAGAAGATCAGATACTTCCACAACACAAGAGTTGTTCATGCCGATGGCACCCTCACACGACCTCAATCTTACGACAGTCACAGAACATGTGATGAGTGTGTTGAAGAAATCAAGATGATTCGGGCTGCTTTAGAGCCGGATCATGAATCAGCTGATGAGGGTGTTCACACCAGTATTCGGAGTTCGCCACCGTTGGAGGACGAGGCCACCCCTGAAGTCGAGCAGCAGAATACGCCGGACGTTACCAAGTACACAAACATAACCAATACGCGAGCCTCCCCGTTCGATTCCGGCTCCGAGGACCACTTGTGCCCAGTGTGTGGCGCCGACATACTCCGGGAGTACGTCAAACAAATGAAAAAATCTGGCCAGTCGGCAGCGCACGAAGCTTTTGAGAGATTTCTGGAGCAACACGTGAGCGCGTGCTTGGTGGCGTTTGACTTCAACCTGGACCACCAAAGATTGGCGTCGCCGCCCGACCTGAGAAGTATCCGGAACCGGATGTTGGTGTACAACATGCCGCCAATTCCGCGGCCCAGTTATGAGGAGATTGCAACTCCATCCGGGCCGCAACTGTCTAGTGAAATCTATGGGCTGCTGGTGGCCAGTGCTGGCTCTGTTCATCACGAAAAAAGTGCAACGGTGGATGAATGCGTCATCTGCCTCGAAGATTTGAACCCAGGTGACAAGGTAGGAAGACTCGAGTGCTTGTGTGTGTTCCACTACAGGTGCATCAAGGACTGGTTTAATAAGAAAGGATTTGGCGAGTGCCCGGTCCACTACTTGCATCGGTGAGGTCAGAACGGGAAATATCTGGTATATTTTTGCTTTGGTGGCTATTGGATGGTATGGATGGGAACTACAAACTCGCAGGGGCACGGCAGGTCGAAACACAATTATAATGAATACAACTATGGGTAAATAAATGTGGGTATGTAGATTTCTGTGGTAGTATGCCTAGCATTGAGATATGACACACTAATGGCTGTGAGTTGGAGCCTTTCGACAACTTTCGTAGTCTGAATTGCGATATCTTCCTACTAACGCTAAGATGGCGAATACGAATACAACAAACGCAACAATTATAACCAGTGGCGCTACATATCTTCGCAATCAATGCAATTCCAGTTATAAAGGTCCAAGTAAGCCAGAGCCACCAGCTCTAGCAAACTAGCAATTGTGCGAGCTCTTCCAACTTCGGGTCATCGCAGCTCTATAATAGTTAAAAACACCACACATCAACTGGAAAATTCCAGCACCACTCAATCGATTGTGTTTCTACCTCTCTTCCCTATCGTGGTCATCCCGGCGCCTCTTCCCCCGCTTGTCGTGCATGTCCTTGGTCTGGCGAATTGCCTCACCCATTGCCTTTTCAACATGCACGTGAAGTGCATCCAATTCATCTTTAGGAGGGGCAGGATCCTTGGGGAGCTTTTTCTGCAAAACCGCCTCGATCCGCAAGTACATTTCAAGGTCGTACTGCGTCACAAGCGAAATCGACTTACCAGAGCGACCAGCACGCGCTGTACGCCCCACTCGGTGAATGTATGCTTTTGAGTCGGTGGGAATGTCGTAGTTGATCACCACATCCACACAAGGAATGTCAAGACCACGAGCAGCAACATCAGTAGCCACCAAAATGTTGGCACTCCCACTTTTGAACTTGTTGAGCGAGCCAAGTCGCTGCGCTTGCGTGAGTTGGCCATGAAGAGGCACGGAGTTGAAGCCAAGAATGCGACCCAAAAGGGCCGTACGCTGCGAATGTGCACATGTTCGCGTGAACACAATGATGCTCTTGCCCATGAACTCGTTGAGCAAGTTCACGAGATAGGTATTCTTGTAGCCGTCGCTGACCAACATCATGGACTGGATCAAGTTGTCTGCGGTCTGATACTTGGACAGCACCGCAATTTTGACGGGGTTGCGGAGAGACGCCCTCTGGAGCTTGTCGATTTTGTTGGTCATAGTAGCTGAGAAAAGGTAGGTGTTTCTCTGGGCAGGAATCACCTTCAAGATCTTGTCGAGCTCGGTGCCAAAATCAAGATCTAACAATCGGTCAGCTTCGTCCATCACCAAGTACTTCAAGTGCCGAAGATTGAAGCCCTTCGTGTTTTCTAGATGGTCGACAATACGACCAGGCGTGGCCACGATCACATGCGGCTTGCGCATTAAGTCTCGTGCCTGGTCCATCATGTCCATTCCACCGACAATGCAGGAGGTTCTGAGTCCCATTCCGGATCCTAAAGCTTCAAATGTGTCCTTGATCTGGTAGGCCAACTCACGGGTGGGCGCCAAAACAAGTGCGTAGTATGGAGCTGCATCGTGCCAGAGAGACTGAAGAATTGGAATCGCAAAAGCTGCCGTCTTACCGGATCCCGTCACCGCCAACCCGATGATGTCCTTGCCTTCTAGAGCATGAGGAATGGCCTCGGCCTGGATGGGTGTGGGCTTGGTATACTTCAACTTCTGAATGGACTCGAGCAAGTCGGGAATGATCTTGAGGTCGTTGAAAGACTCGAACTTCTTGGAGGTGTCTGAGACAGAGACTTCTTCCACCTCGGGCTGGATCAGCGCTTGCTCAGCGCGCTGGTCGGCGAGTTTCTTTTTGAGGGCATTCTTTTTAATCCGCTCGGCAAGAGCTGCCGTGTCGATTTTGGAACCTTGTATTTTAGGCACACGGGCAGGCTTTGGCTTGGAGTGTGCTTTCATGATGAGATGAGGTTCGTGCAGTCCGGGTGGAGGTGATAGAGGATAAAGACGACAATGGTGATTATGGCAAGGGTCGCCTCAGTGGCTGGCTCCAATTAAAGCAAAGGCTTCTCCAAATTCAGAAAGAGGAACTTTTCCCTTTCTGCTAAATTTTTTTTTCCCCTAATGTTTGCTTTCTCTGAATTTTCCCAGCACTGCAGGTGCGATTTTCACATCCCCATCTCATGGCTAAAAGAAAAACTAAAACGAGAACACACGTCAAGCAGCTGGACGAGGCGGCTGCCGGTGTGCCCAAATCCATGGTGCTCACTCTTGGATCCTCACTCAAGAACCACTCGTTGATGCAACTCGTAAGAGACTTCCGGCGTGCAATGCAGCCCCACACAACCATTCGGTTGAGGGAGAGAAAAGCCAACAAGCTCAAAGACTTTGTGGTGATGACTGGTCCTTTGGGAGTCACAGATCTCTTCGTGTTCAAGCAGTCGTCGCTGACGGGCAACATTTCCCTCAGAATCGGCAAGATGCCCAAAGGCCCAAGTTTGCATTTCCAAGTGCATTCGTACTCGTTGATGAAGGATATCAAATCCATGTTGAAGCGTCCACGTTCTATAGGAAAGGATTCTGGAGCGTTCCATGAACCACCATTGCTCGTGATGAACGGATTCACCCGAGTATCTGAGGCTGAAAACCACGAGAAGTTGATGATCACCGTGTTCCAAAACATGTTCCCCGCCATCAACCCACACGCTACCAAGCTCACCACTATCAAGCGTGTGTTGTTGGTTTCAAAGACGCCGCTGGGTCTCATTGAAATTCGTCATTACGCCATCTCCACCAAGCTAGTTGAGGAACTGCGAAACGTAAGGAAGTTGCTTGCGTCGCACCTGGAGAAGCGCAAGTTGCCCGTCATGACCAACCACAGTGACATTGCCGATTTGGTCCTAGATCCCTATTCTGTTGGCGGACTCACCTCTGACTCCGAGGTTGAAGACGATGCAGTGGTTGAAATCCAGGCCGAAGAAAGGAAGCGCGTGAACGCCGAACCAGAAACATCGGCTTCATCTGCACCAACCGCGCCTACCACGAGAAAAAGAGCAATCAAGTTGGTGGAGTTGGGCCCTCGGATCAGCATGTCGTTGTTGAAAATCGAGGAATCGGTACTTGGATCCTCCAAGACACTCTACCATGCCCACATTACGAAAACCAAGGAGGAAGAAGCTGCTTTGGAGAAACGAGCCCGCGAAAAGGACGCCCTTCGTGCTCAGAGAAGAGCCGAGCAAAAGAAGAATGTGGATGCTAAGCAGAAGAAGAAGGACGATAAGAAGGAACGCAGAGCCTTGAGAAAAGCCGGCGGCGAAGCTGCTGAGAACAATGAAAGCGATGGCAGCGGCGCCAGCATGGATGAAGACGAGATTGAGATCAATCCTAGTGATTACGAGAACGACTCTGAGCTCTTTAGCGATTAATGCATGGCAGGTGGAACATGAGACGAAATAGGGTAGTCAACAGGGCTAACCAGACAGTATTTGTAGGCATAAAAATTTGGGCAAAGCCCTTCGGTGACGTCAGCTGTAGATTGAGTATGCAACCTGCATTGCTTTCCCAAACTCCAGAGCCTTGCTCTGTTCTGTTGAACAACAGCGAAGGCCGAAAATCAGCTCTCCTATGTTGAAAAGCTGGAGGAGTGTTGTATCCTCAGAAAGAAGCGAAATCCCAATTTCCTCCATGCAGAAACCAGGATCATTCTAGATCACTGTCCGGGCTTGTCAATCTCAGCCAACAAACCCTCTATCTGCCTTTTCAAGTTGGCCATTTGCACCACTATTTCGACGCCGCTACGAAAGTCGGCCTGAGCTCTCGCTAGCTGAGGCGGTGTGAGAAGCCCAAACTGGAGAATTGGATCGCGTGACGCGGCAATGGATGCCTCTTCTTCTTTTGGCTTCTTGGTTCTTGTCCTCCGATTCCGGGCGGCGCGATCGGCCAATGCGGACGTTCGAGCTTCAGAAGTGTCCTTCACTTCCGTTTCGTGCGACCTGGAGGCTTTCCCTTCGCGATGAACTTTAGGAACTTTCGAGGTTTCATCAACCAAGGAATTGTATTTCTCTGCTGACAGGCCAGTCTCAGTTGCGCTTGTTTTTTCCGTCTTCGTGGCCCTCTTGTTCGTCACAGGCGGAAGTGAATTGGTAAGCACCCAATCTTCTCCACGCGCCTTAGTAGTCAAGCAAGCACTGTGCGGTCTTAAGTCGTAGGCGTGCTCGCCGATCTGGTATTGGCTGGCGAATTTGGCCCTGCCTAGGTGTTGGTGGGCCAGAATGAAGAGCTCTCGCATCTGGTGATTGGCGAGGGTCTCGTAATTTTCTAGTAGCTCTAGAAGCTGGACAACTTTCTCATCATGTTCACGCCGTGAATGTTGTGAGGGCTTCTCAAGCCGCGGCTCGCCAATGTTGAGTTCGCCGATCTGTGTTTCAAGCTCCATGGTGTGCAGGTATCTAAGATAAGCCTGGACGGTCGAGACAAAGAAGCGAGAACGAAGGGAAGAAATAGACCAGAATATGTTCAGAAATGATCAGATGTTTGATCGAAAAAGGGAGGAGAATTAATCCAGACCAGGATCCACGTTCAAAGTCCAGCGTATCCTGTCTAATAAATATGAACTCAGTGACGCAATCCCGTTGCTTCACATCTTGTACAACCGCTTCAAGCGATTGAACTCGGTGCGGGGCAAAACATCACCAAACGACACCTTGTCTCCAGGAGTCCACGAGATCAAAAGCGACTCCTGCTCCAGCCGCTCCTTTGCTATCATCTGATTTCCGTGGTGCCACAAGCTGTAGATGAGTTCCTCCTCTCCAAATTCCCGGGGCTTGGCCTCGGCCCCCACGTATGCCATCTCGGCCAAGTCATGGAGAATGTTTGCCGTCAATCCCCAGACGTCGTAGATCTTCTGGTTGGTGTCGGAGTCTCTGCGGCTGCCGAGCTTTCCCCATGACGTCAAGTCCTTCTTGGGTTTTTTGACCGGGTTTTCATCGGCAATCTCCGGCGGCGTCTGTGCGCGCTTGTCCTCCAAGTCGATCTCATTGTCTTCCTCGGAGAAATCAGACGCAGAAATGTCGTCGAAACCTTCGAGCCACGACGCCTCGTCCATGTTTTTTTGCAAAAATGTGTACAGCCGCAACAGCCACGGAATTCCGCCCCAGTTGATCACGTAGCTTGTGCGGTCAAGCGCCTCTTTGGATTTCTCCTCTACTGCCGGATAGGCAAAGTCCTTCAAGGGACACAGGAAGATTGAAGACGACTCGCCGGGATTTACGCGGAGCTTGAGATTGTGGATCAACTCCGAAGAATCGCCCCCCTTGAAGTTCATGAAACCCACACACGGCCTAACTGCCGAAAACGTTCTCAGCAAGTAGCACGGCAACTCGGTCACATGGTCAATGGTAAATCCGTAGTTTTTTTCCAAGTGTTCGTTGTCCTCCAGGATTCCGATTTCCTCGCACATTTCTCGGCGGGATACCATCCACGGCAGCTCTAGCCCGTTGTCTGCCTTTCCTCCAGGTAGCGAGATATGGCCCGGGAAGTTTCTGAGTCGGGACGACCGCTTTGTCAACACCACGCGGATTTCGCCGAGACGACCGAGAAAAAGAAGCACGAACACAGACGACCGCCGTGCCACTGGGAGCCGGTGCCAGATCGACTGCAGCTGGTGTTGGTAGTTTTTGGCCAGAAAGTTGGTGATGTTGGCAAGCGCCTTTGGGTCTGAAAGCATGGGGCAGTACGTGAGCAGAATGCTTCTAAAAATAACAAGGTCTTGTTGTGGTATGAAATGCCGTGGCAGAGTTGCAGCGCACGGGCTCGAAGTGTTGCTCGTTTACAGGTGTGAGAGTGATTGAGCGCGGCGAAATTCTGGGGTAACGCGGAGAACTGGGGATGGAGAGAATGCTGAAGGTGGCTGTTTATTGGGGGTTTCGGGATCGACGGGTTTTCTGTGGGGCGGGGAATCGTCGTTTAGTTCAGAGGGGAACAGCCGCTGAGGTATGTCCAGAATGGGAACTGTTGATCGAGGTGGGGAACCGAGGCAGAGGTAATGAGATGGGGGCATCTGGTGGCCATAGATTGTGACGGATATTGCTACGATGTGCCGGGTTTTCGAACATTGGATTTTTGTCCTCTGAGTTTATTTCGTCGTACGTGCATCTCCTCCCCGCAGGCCATTGTTGTGGAAAATACGAACCGGATCAATGGCTGGTTGCGCAATCATTGACATGGGCACAGAGACAACCCAAATCTTCAGGTGAAGGAAAAGCCTCCAAATCAAATTTCGCCTTTTGCAAAATGATTTACTTTATATATAGACTAAACGCCCATGGCAACACCACTAAGACCTCTCGCAGCTTCATACGCTACGCACCTACTTCACGTCAAATAATGCTATACCTTAAATCTATAACCCATCCACTTAGGCCAAAAGGCTTGGCCAGTCGTCAACGTTACCTTTCTCGTAGATAACCTTGTATGTCGCCTCAAAGAGAGGGAACTCATCCTGCAACTTGAAGTGAACCAAAAGCTCGTGCACCTCCTTGGCAGTCAAGATACCCTGCGAGGACTGGCCATTAAGCAAGGTCTTCTCGGCTTCCCAGGCGTCCACACCCTTCTCAATCATGTATCTGGCAACCTTCACGTTACGGCCACCGGCACATGTGGTGATGAGGTCAGCCACACCAGCTGACTCTTCAGTGAAAGTGGCGGGGTTGGGCGCAGCACCCTTAATTCCGAACTTCTTGTAGTACGATGCGAAGTGGATGGTTTCCTTGATACCAATTCTCATCACTGCAGACTTGGCATTGTCACCCCACCCGGCACCTTCAACGAAGCCAGCAGCACAGGCCACGACGTTCTTGAGGGCACCGGCAATGGAGGCACCAATGACGTCATCGATGACGCGAACGTGGAAGTAGGTGCGGTGGAAGAGTTCCTTCAACACCTGCTTGTCGATGTCGACACCCTCCCCTCTGAAGTCGGAGGGAATGTTGTAGGCAACAGAGGTCTCAGACCATCTGCATCTGGCCACCTCAGTGGCAATATTGGCGCCTGAGAGCACGCCACAGTAGATTCCCAATGTGTCGGTAATCACCTGTGACAAAAGCCTGCATCCAGAGGCATCCACCTCGAGACCCTTGAGACACGAGATGGCTCTGGTCTGGGGGGACACATGACCCACGAGTTGTTTGCACACTCTGGGCAAAAATTGATGTGGGATGTTGAAAATAAGCAAGTCGGCGTCCTGGGCGGTCTCGACGACGTCGGGAACTGCCACCAAGTTCTCCGGAAGCTTGACATCCGGCATGTACTTCACGTTTTCGTGGTCGTTGTTAATGATCTCCGTCAACTTTCTTCCATTGACCTCCTCCTCAAACACCCACATTTTGACTTCCTTCTCAAAGATGTTGGGCTTCTCTGAGCAGTTCTCGGCGACGATTTTGGCCACCGCGGTGCCCCAGTTACCGGAGCCAATGACGGCGATTTTGAATGGCTTTGGGATCTCGAATGAAAGTCCTGTCATGGTCGAGCGATTTGATTATGAATAATTAGTTGGGGATGGAGAGGGGCCAGCTTATATATCAGCACAGGATGAAAAAAGCAACTCCTCGTAAAGATGGTTTCTCATCGGACTATGCAGTGCTTCGGACTGCGACTACCTCCGAAGGGCTATCTGCAGGTAGTGATATCCCCTAGCTCCCATCGTTGGTGTTGTGTGCACGCCCACAGACCATAGATGCTTTTTTTCCAGAGTGCAGGTAGCAACAAACCTTGGTAGCAAAAGAAACAAGCTGGAAAAGGAAAGAGGATAATCCGACGCATCGACGCCCAGGGACCGGGCCCGTCCGAGAAGGTTTACGGCTCCCGAAAATCCCGGCCGACTGCCTCGCGTAGAAAACTCGGGCTCCGCCCAAGTGCCTGGATTCCTGATCTGGCCGCACCACGCAATCGATTGTCCGTGTCCTGTAGGTGTGACGTCGTTGTGCTTCGCGTTCCTATCTGGGCCCGAATCTTCCCGAGCCGCGCGCGCAAGCTGCAACGTCTGAACTCAGAATGACGTATCGTCGTGACGATAGTCGTCGTAAACCTCCTGCGCCGCCGGATCCATGAGCTGGGGCCCGCCGCGGCGCATGTTGAACCGCGGCGTCCACGCCTCGTCCTCCATCCACTTGTTGCTCTCGACCTGGCCACCGCTGACAATGCGCGCAGCCTGGAGCGGCGTGAGGTCGCCCAGGAGCGCCCCATCACGGATATGCGCAAGCGGGTCTGGGAGATGCAGCCGAAGCAGCGGCAGCGACGACTCGGGCGACTGGGTCTGCGGCACGTGACCAGGCACGTGACCGGCGGTCACGTGGTCCGCTGGTGCCGGGGCGCCGCCGGCGCCAAACTGCGGCTCGTGGTAGTCGGGCGTCGCCCGCTCGTGCCGCAACGGATCGCTCAAGTGCTCACGGATGTCGGAGCCCAGCTCGCGCTCCACCAACTTGTCCTTTTCCGAATTGAGCTCGACCTTGCGCTCGGAGATCGAGGTCATCAACTTCAAAAACTCGGAGTTTTCTATTTTGGCGCTCGTTTCCTGCGAAATGGCTTTGCGGTTAAGCATGGACTCTTTCACCTGGCGAGCAACGTCGGCAAACTGTTCCTTCTCCACATCGTCGTCACCAACCGCAGAAGTAGCAGCAGTAGTAGTAGCCTCTGCAGGCACATTTTCGGTCTGAAGTTCACGCTCAATCCGGTCAAACTCGCTGTCAAAGTCTACCGCCATGTCGACGTTCTGGCTCTGGTGCTGCTGTGGGGCATTCATCTGAGGAGCAGGTTGGTAGGCACCACCGCGCATGGCATACGAATTCATGCCGGAGTATCCGGTTTGGTAGTTCTGGTTGACGCTGTGGCCATGTTGCTGATTATTCTGGAGGTTCTGCTGAGTCTGGGTGTGGCCCTGCTTCATAAATTGTAGGTGCCAGTCAGCCTGAAGTGCTGGGCTCTGGCGATGCTGCTGTGGATTCTGCATTTGGGCGCCATCTTCAAGATGCATGGAACCAAAATCCTGTACCCATCCAGGCTGCGCCTTCTGGCCCATTTGGGGGTTTGTGTGGCGGATCTGGTGGTGCTGAGGCTGGAATCGAGAATCCATATTTTGCGAGGAAAACTGCTGGAATTCCTGGTTGAGTCGAGCATCCACAGCATGCAGATTTCTGAAGTGCTGTGGCCCATGCTGTGCGCGAGCCGCTGCTTCATTTTGGAGGGAGGTGTCTCTTTGGCTGTGCTTATTAAACTGATTCAACGCCGACGAGGGGCCGCAACTTGCATCCATATTTCTTGTAGGCGTGGAGAATAAGGCTAGATAGATATGGCAGCACAGTTACCGTGCGATTTTCGATTGTTGAGCTATTTGCGGGGTCAGAAGAGGTGTAGGCGCTGATGGCAAGTTATCTAGTCGAATGGTTTAAACCTCGGCACGCTGTGTACAGGAATAGAGCATGACTGTGGGGGTGAAGAAGATGGACGTGCTGCATAACAATCGAGCCTAAATACCGATCTACAATTGAGCATCTTTCCATTTCTGAGAGGTTTTTTCTGAGAGGATCTTGAAGGTTTTCTGAAGTTACAGCCCAAGGTGTTCTCATTGCCTTGAGCAGTCTTATTTATCGCCCGCATCTCAGCCCCAATTTATATGAAAAACATCGTCATAAGTATTATATCGCCAATTTCGCCTACATCATCCCTGCTTTATAACCGAAGTGGGTCTTCGAACATCTCCGCATACGCTCCACCGAGAAATTCATGCACATTGGATGTCTGCATGGCTCTCCCGTACTTTTGGAAAGCCTTTCTGCTGGCAATTCTGACTAGTGAGCATGCTGCGTAGCAGGCCAAGAGGGCCAGCTCGTCGCTCCCTAGTCTCTCGTCCTGAGTATTCCAAAACCCCTGGTCGTAGTGGTTGGCCCATGTGAGAAGTGTAGCAAGCGCACCAGTCAAGGTGTCACCCTGGCCCCCAACGCGTCTCACAGACCCCGGCAAGTCGTTCACAAGATAGCTGTCGTTGCGTGCGATAACCTCGTTCTGGCCCTTCTGGATGACGATGGCACCGCCCAATTTCTGGGAGACTTCGAGCGCAGTTTCTGGGTTCTTCTTGTTCTCAATCTTCAAAGCTTTGCAGAGGCGGTCAAATTCCACTACGTTTGGCGTCACCACCGCCTTGGCGTAGCCCTTGATAAGCTCGGGCTTCACAGAAAGCAAGAAGAGCGAATCGGCATCCAAAATTACTGGCTTGTTCGCCACTTTGATCTCTTCCAAGATTCTCACAAGTGTCCGTAGCATCAATGGGTCGCGGCCGAACCCCGGACCCACCACACAGAGATCTACTCTTTCCATGAGTGCCAAAACTTTCGGCAAGATGTGCTTTTCGATTATCAAGTCGAAATCTGTAGACACAACTGCATCCGCCAAATTCTTTTTTGCCAACTCCGTCCACAATGTCTCCGGAGCAAACTTGCTCACCTCGGGATTCAGCACATCGTAGAGATAAGGATGAACCATCAAATCGGGGGAATACGACTTTATGACGGGTGCCGCTTGCTTCTCGCAGATCACGTGGCTAAGATCGGCTCCCACAAGCGCCGCCAGGTGGCACGAGAAGAACGGCGCTCCCGTGTAGTCTTCGCAGCCGCCAATCACGGCGATTTTGCCTGCCTGGCCCTTGTAGTAAGATGGATTGAGCGGCTGGATAATACTGCGCGCGAGTGTAATTAGCTCCTTATGGGATTTTCCGCGAAGCACTGCCATTGAGAAAGTATGAGGTGGAAACTGACTTGGTGGAGGTGGTGCAACAAGGTAACGGGAAGGAGTGCACACTGCACAACGACGGCCTGGGCATCAAGGGCCGGGCATCCCCGGGCCTGTATTCAGCACATAAAAGGAACAGAAGTTATTTCTCGGCAATAAAATTCGCCGGTGCCTGGCAAAGACTGTGGTTCTATCCTGCACACAGCACGTGGTAACCATGCCCCAATAAGAGGTGTCGGAAGGCCAGAAAGGGCACAATTGGTAACACAGGGGAATTCAGAGACCAATTTCCGTATCATCCGGGTGTGTTCCTACGGCTCGTCGGCGTTCGGAAAGCGGATTTGACGGCCCAAATTGTGACAACCTGCAGGACCCCACCGCACCGAATATAAGTGGCTGAAATTGTCGCTTGCTGCGCTCCACACCAATTTCAACACATTTGATGCTCTCCAATATGTTCGCCTCCAGATTATCTGCAAGAACAATTGCTTCTACCGTCGGCGCTGCGTCCGCCGCAGGCTTGGCTTTCCACTTCTCTGGACCCAAGATCTTCAACGAGCCTGGCAAGACCTTCTCCGGCGGAGACGAGTGGGTGGACCTCAAATTGAAGGAGGCGAAGGAACTCTCTCACAACACCAAGCACTACGTGTTTGAGTTGGGGGGTGCAGACCAAGTGTCGGGTCTTGTGACAGCATCTTGTCTCTTGGCCAAGTACGTCACTCCCAAGGGCAACAATGTGATTAGACCATACACCCCCACGTCTGATGTCGAGCAAAAGGGAACAATTGAATTTGTTATCAAAACATACCCCGAGGGTAAATTCTCCAAGCACGTAAGCGAGTTGAAGACCGGCGACACCGTGTCTTTCAAGGGACCAATTGTCAAGTGGAAATGGGAGCCTAACCAGTTCAAGCACATATCTTTGATTGGTGGTGGTACTGGTATCACTCCCTTGTACCAATTGCTCCACGAGATTACCAAGAACCCTGCGGACAAAACCAAGGTCGACTTGTACTACGGAAACTTGACCGAGAGCGACATCTTGTTGAAGCAGGAGCTTGACACCATTGCTTCCAAGCACAAGGACCAAGTCACTGTCCACTATTTCTTGGACAAGGCCCCCGAGAACTGGAAGGGACACACCGGTTACATTTCCGAGAGTTTTTTGAAGGAGAACTTGCCTAAGCCCTCTGGCGATTCCAAGGTGTTCATCTGTGGTCCACCAGGTTTGTATAAGGCCCTTTCTGGACCAAAGATCTCTCCTACCGACCAGGGCGAGGTTACCGGTACTTTGGCCGACTTGGGCTTCACCAAGGACCACGTTTACAAGTTCTAAGCCATTCGCAGTGTAGCAAGCGGCTAGAAAATGACACAAAAAAGTTTAAATGATAGTTGTAGAAACCAAGATTTGGTAATCCTCCTCACTGAATTTTCTCTCTCGTTCCAACCGCGTCACTGTAGGTGCAACTGGCCGCGTTCCCTGCAGTCGCATCTCATGGTGGTTGTAGCCGTTGAAGGTTGTTGCCATGGAGCTCTCAATGCCATATATGATGCTGTGTCTAGGAAGGCGGAATTGCTCATCATATGTGGGGACTTTCAAGCTATCCGCAACCACACTGATCTCCAGAACATGAACGTGCCGCGGAAGTACCTTCAAATGGGCGATTTCCCAGACTACTACCTGGGCAGGAAACGGGCCCCTTTGCTCACCATATTTATCGGAGGTAACCATGAGAGCTCTCTGTATCTCCGGGAACTTCAGTACGGCGGGTGGGTGGCTCCTAACATCTACTATCTCGGCAACTTTGGGGTCGTGTGGTACAAGGGTCTTCGGATCTGTGGCGTCAGCGGTATCTGGAACAGCCAGACTTTCAATACAGCTTTAACTCGTCACGCGCCAAAGTACACCCTTCCGTTTGACAACAGCACCATCAGGTCAATCTACCACGTGAGCCCGAAGTCGTACTTGAAGTGGATGTTGGCGGGCGACTGCGACATAGTATTGTCCCATGACTGGCCCCTTTGGGTCTGGGAGCATGGGGATTACAAGGCTCTTCTCCGAAGGAAGCCTTTTTTCAGAGACGACATGAAATCAGGCAAACTAGGGTCACCACTTGCGGGCGCAATTCTTTCCCACTTAAAACCACGATACTGGTTTTCTCTGCATTTGCATAACCGATTCGTTGCATCGGTAGAACATCCCCAGACTGTGGAACCAGCGCTTACTGCTGCAGGCAGCAAAAACGACGATGAGATTGACCTTGACTTCGATGAGCCCGATGAAAAATCACAAGAGCATGAACAATTGCGAAATCAAGGGTCGCATAAAACACGGTTCCTAGCTTTAGACAAGTGCTTGCCACGGAGGAGATTCTTGGAGGTGGTGGAAATCGAATCCGAAACTGACCATCCAAGTGCTGGAAGCAACGAACTCTTTTATGACGCCCGTGCCCTAGCAATAAACAAGGTTGTTGAAGCGCATGTTGACACGAAAAGAGATGACTGGTTGAACCTTCTGCCGAAGCGTTTGATGGTGCCGAGCCAGAACAGGGAGTTATTGTCGGAGTTTGAGCAACTGATTGCCAGCGAAATTGCAACTTTTAGCGATCAGGATCTCAAGATACCGCTCAACTTTCAGACTGTGGCGCCAGACGACCTGGCTAAGACGATACCCTTACAGTATTGGCCCAATGGCCAAACGGCAGAGTACTGCCAGAAGTTCGAAATCCTGCTTCCAGTGCTTGACTCAGTTTAGAAATCTTCAAGCTTCTCAAGATAAGTTAAATAGACAGAACATAGACATTCATGGAGATAACTTCCCTAGAGTCAGAGCAGTCACGTGCGCGCCATGTCTGTTCACAGCTTCGTTGGCCATTTCCTAAAGTCCAACGGCTACACGCAAACTCTCAAGTCGTTTGAGGCAGAGCATGGGAGTGTGATTCCCACAGAGTTGCCTCATGGCGAGCTGCTCGAAGAGATCCTTGCAGATCGGGGCAATTTCCTCACCTTGGCTAAGTCTCCGCAGGCGCTAGAAGATAATGTTAACGAGGAGCTCAAAGTTATCAAAAACACATTCAAGCCTTGGTCGGCACCATATCCAAGCGCCTCACGAGAACTCGGTGCACCAAAGGCACTTGTCGTGGACTGCGCCTTCTATCGTGAGAACGGCTCAACGTACGGCCTTCTTGCGACCACTGCGAAAACTCTAGTGGTGTTGGACGTCGACAGCGGCAACATCCACACTGAAATCACGAACCCAATCAACGGGGTAGTCTGCAAAAGAATCGTAGTGGCGAGTGAGTTGGTCCTTCTATGTGGAATGGACGGCAAAGTCTACCTGGGACGACTTGAGGAGAATCTAGCAAAGTTCAAAGTTTTATCAACAACACAAGTCCACCTGCGGTTGATTACAGACGTCACTGTCACGAACTGGAGAGGTCAGAGCGTGCTTGTTTCGATGGGATGGGATAAATTGGTGAAAGTGCACACGATTCACTCAGAAAAACTCGAGCAGATTGGTGTGCTTGAACTCTCGCATTTGGGAACGAGTCTTGACGCGGTAGAGCATCGAGGAAATTTAGCGATTGTGGTCTGCAAGAACGAGATCACCCTCATGGATGTGCTCAGCCTTGAACGCAATCAGCCTCTCAAGCTTCACTGCAAAATTGCGCTCAGTGATGCGGAGTTTCTGACCACAGGTTTCACCCCAATGTGCGTCCGAATTTTTGCCCAGGACCTGTCTCAGCCTGTAGTTGCAGTGGCCACCTCGCATGAGCCTTTCATGAGAGTCATAGTCACTGCACTCACTGACACAGAAAATCCAGAGTCCATCCTTCGCGGTCATATTTTAGCGAATTTCAGCACTCCTTCTCCTCAGAGTAAATTCAGCCATGCCCGTCTTGAGTGGCGATTTGATGGCAGTGGGTTGTGGCTATTTGGGGATGATGGTGTCATCCGAGGCTTCGAGGTATCTACAGGGAGAACAGTCACTGAACTCAAAGTTCACGACGGAGTCATCAAAAGTCTTTGTGTAGATAAGGATCGGTTGCTTACCTGTGGCTCAGATCGTAAGATCAAATACAGCGAATAGAGAGGGGTGCAACTGCGCGGGATTACGTAATGCGTTCTACGACTATGTATACTAGACAGTTTTCGCGAATATAAGTATCATCGGTGTCGCTCTTTTCGTCCCCTCCTAATCTCTGGCCCTTCGTTGGTGGCTGCAAATTATTGGACCTGCATATAGCTGACAACTCCCACAAGCGCGCGTTACCTGCAGGTGTGGGGTTTTCTTGTTGCCTCGGCCCGCGATGGCATGTGGCATTCAGATCCGCGGAACTGACTTCGCATTTAGAGTGTGGGGATTCCAACTAACCGTTTTTTCCGGTGTTCGATTTCCAGAGTCATCCTAGACGCAGTCTTCTATCTTCATCTTCACTTGCTGCTGTTCGTTTCCACGCGCTCACCCGGCCTCGCAACTTTAGTTTCTTGCTGTTCGTGTGCTTAAGCGGTCAGAAGTCTCCCCTCCCATTCCATTTTGCTTTCCGCTACATCCTACTACTATCTGTTCCGTGAATCATGTCACTCACTCCGATTGAGAAGGCTGCCAGTGGCGCTTTGGCGTCCGTGATTGCCAACACTTTGGTTTATCCTTTGGATTTGAGCAAGACCATCATCCAGACACAGGTCAAGAAACACGACCCTAAGGCAACTTCGAGTGCCGAAAGCGACCTGTCGTCTCCAGAGGAGTCTTTGTACGTTCAGAAACTGAACAGAAATAACGAGTTGAAATATAAAAACACTCTTGATGTTCTCAAGCAGATCTACGCAAAGAAGGGAGTCTTGGGCTGGTACCATGGCTTGATCTCGTCCATTATGGGCACCGCGGCGCAGAACTTCTCGTACTTTTACTGGTACAGCATTGTCAAAACCGCATATGCGCAATTGACCAAGAAGAGCCTAACGGCGAAGCATCTGACTCCGGTGGAGTTGTTCTTGGGTGCGTTGGCTGCGGCTATCTCACAGTTGTTCACCATGCCCATCGGTGTTATTACAACTCAACAGCAAACTGATAAGCATCACCGCTCTTTGTACCAGTTGGCCAAAGAGATCTACATTCAAGACGGCATCAAGGGATACTGGAAGGGCTTGAGTGTGTCTTTGGTGTTGTGTATCAACCCCTCCATCACCTACGGCTCCTATGAGAGATTGAAACAGATCTTCTTCAACAACAAGGAGTTTTTGGGCCCTCTAGAGAGTTTCACCGTGGGAATGGTTGCGAAATCCATGGCTACTCTTGCTACGCAGCCTTTGATCGTCTCCAAGGCCATGCTCCAGAAGAAACTGCATAAGAAACCTCATGGGTCTGAAAAGCCTGGTCTTGCTGTCAAAGACCACGAGGAAGAGGAGGAAGAAATCAAATTCGACACTTTTGTTCATGCATTAAAGCACTTGTGGAACACTGAGCGACTTAGAGGTTTGTACAAGGGCGTCGCTCCTCAGTTATTGAAAGGTGTGCTCGTGCAAGGATTGTTGTTCATGTTTAAGGACCAACTTGATATCCTCTTTTTGCTTCTCTTGAAGGCTGTCAAGGCGAGGAAGAAGTTGACCCTTGCTTGAACGAGCCTTTCTTGCATGTACGATTATCAACTACTGAAAAGGATTATGGCGGTGTAATCGAAATTAGAATACATGAGCATTCGATATTCAGATGATGGAGTAGTAATTCGAAGAGGAATGGGGAAGTAGTTTTGGTTTGTATGATGTGGACCTAAAAGATGGCATACAACACCATCGCCCGAGAGAGTCGGACTGACAAGGCTGAAACGATGATCTCGGCCAATATGACATGCGAACTCTCTTCGGGGCTTCGAAGCACTGAAAACGCATGCTAAAACTGTAAATCAACTACAGGTTGAATCGGCCATTCTGCTTACCTGAAGAGGCATTGTACCATATGCAGTACTTACACAGACTCCGGCAGAACCACCGCTGGAAGCGGTGGTTTTGAGCCGCAAAACAATGCCGCATATACAAGTTGAAGCGAGTGATGTTCCCAGCGTATACGATGCCCGTGCCCCTCCGCCCCGCGAAAACCCGTGTCCCCTAGGCGTTAGGGCTGCGACCCTATCACGTGCTCGCGGCACGTGTGTGGTTGGCCTGCGCGCGCGGACACCGCCAAAAAAAAATCCCATCAGCAGGTCAAACTTTTTCAACACATCTTCCTCAAGTCAAAATGGGTAACGGCAAACCAAGAGGTCTTAACTCGGCTAGAAAATTGAGAGTCCACAGACGTAACAACAGATGGGCTGACCAGGCTTACAAGTCCAGATTGTTGGGTACCGCCTTCAAGTCCTCGCCATTTGGAGGTTCTTCCCACGCCAAGGGTATCGTTTTGGAGAAGATCGGAATCGAGTCCAAGCAGCCCAACTCCGCTATCAGAAAGTGTGTGCGTGTCCAATTGATCAAGAACGGTAAGAAGGTTACTGCTTTCGTGCCCAATGACGGTTGTTTGAACTTCGTCGACGAGAACGACGAGGTTTTGCTTGCTGGTTTCGGTAGAAGAGGTAAGGCCAAGGGTGATATTCCCGGTGTCCGTTTCAAGGTTGTCAAGGTTTCCGGTGTGTCCTTGTTGGCCTTGTGGAAGGAGAAGAAGGAGAAGCCAAGATCGTAAGCGTCAAGGCTGTGGTCTTTTGGTCTTTGGCCAGTGTATAAACTCGTCATAATTATAAGTACGTCAAGATTATGTAGGGCTCTAGGTTTGGGCGGCGGGCGAGTGATTCGAGGAAGATCAGATCCTCAGTGTCCCAGTGGAAAGAAGGTGATCTGGGCTTAAGGAGATTGGAGAAGTGTCCGGCAAGCGAGATTTACTTTTTCTTTGAATTCTAGTGTTCACTCATCTGGACCGCTGCCGGATTGCCTGATCTGGGGTTGGATTAGTGCGTTGTGGAGGAAAGCCTGGTGCCGGACTCGGTCATAAGAATCTGCCGACTTTGGAAGAGCCTTGACTTTCCTTATCTCTATTCGAGCTTCTGAGCTTCTGAACCTATGCATGTCTGATATTCAGATCGCCGAACATCTGAACATCTGAACCGCTGAGCTTCTGAACATCTAATAGGCGAGAGAAGAGCCGCCTGACTCAGACAAGGAAGGAGAAAATCAGTGATGCTCTAGCAGTTTTAACATAAGAGAGTTATTTCGTATCTTTCTTTATCAAATATCCTACTGCCTATTGCACTACCTTGTATCTTTTTGTTTTTTATTTTTACTATCTTTTTTTGGTTTTTTTTAAGTTTTTTTGGGATTTTTTTTTCTTTTTTTTTTAGACTGACAATCTTGCTTGTCGTTTAATCCTTGAATCCTTTTGAACGTCCCTGTTGCCCGTACTAGTCTCTCGGCGTGTGATTGAGTTGGACGCTATCCTGTAAAAATTTATGGACAGCATCAACTTCTAAATCAGACCCTTTTTTGGCCAACTCTAAGTTTATTACGGCCCTTTCTCCCTTTTTTGGCCCGTGACTTGTGTTTCCTCTTCTTCTTTGGCTCCACCTCTTCCGCTTTCGCGGGGATAGGCCGAAGTAGTTGTGGCAATATCAGAGCAGACGTCGCCTCAATTGGACTAACCTCTGGTGACAGGAAACCTTGAAGTAACCTAATGGGACGTATTGCCACAGGTGCCAAAATTGCAGCGCTTCTCCGGGGCTTGGTAGATTTGGGAACTACCGCAATAGCACTATTGTTCTTTTCCATGGTGTCCTCGTCCTTGGCCTCTGAGTGATTGTGAGGCGCTAAAAGTTCTATTATTTTGCCCTTTGGAGCAAATTCCTCAGCGCTATTCATGTAGACGAAGCTGGGTCCACGAGCTTCGGGGCGACCTTGCTCAAACCCGCACCTCATGCTTGGGTGCAACAGCGAGCTGAAGTCATAGACAGGGATCACAGGCATGACAGCAGCTGAGGGATATATAACTGGTTTGCATAATGGAGTAAATGGGACCGAGGGCTTTTCCTCTTTCTTCTCCTCGGCAGCGAGGGTCTCGGCCACAAATCCCATGAGCTCGTCAAACTCGTCATTAACAATTTTTTCAGGCTTCTCCATCTCAATGGCATTCTCCATTTCCTCGAACATGATGGAAAAGCCTGCTGATTTAGGGACACAAATTTCCTGAGGCATCAAAAAGTCAGTGACCATTGCAGGGACGTTCTCTAGCGTATAGAGCGATTCCTCCTCTGCGGAGGCGTCAACCAAACTTGGAAGATCGTCATTTTCATTGACATTATTAGCAATTACTGGCTCTAAGTTGGCCATGTCTGTGTAATTAGCAATGCAAGATGGTGACACAGATACAGAAACCTCGCTAGAGACGCGAGGGAGCAGTTGCGAGATCGAAACTCTCTCACCACTAAGCTCTCGTTCTGTGTCAACTCTTTCGCATTCCTCCAATTCCAGAACTTCCTTTTCCACCTTCACCTCGTCACTTGGGAACGGTCTCAAGGCCCGCGGGCCGAGACTGCGAACTAGCGACTTTGTGTTAGTGAGAAAGCTGTTACGAGGAGATTTGCAACCCTTTAACGAGTCACCCTCCATTTTGGGCGCATTTTTTGCGCTTTTCTTAACGGGGATCATCCTGAATTGAGTTCTCAGAACCAGAGGTTCGGGACCCTCCTCATTGGCATTGTCTCTGAGGGTCCCAGAACGAGACAAAAAGGATACCATGTCTTTGAATACAACTCGAAATGATCCTTTTCTTTCGAGAGTATGCTCTGCTTGAATGTCTTCCACGGCTGTATCGGCGTTTTCTGAAGTCTGGAAGAGTGACTTTCTTGTGTTTCTGTGTTGTTTACGAATAGAGAATTTTCTGCTTACCGAAGCTCGAACTTTTGCTTTAATGTTGCAATATGTCAGAGTAATCCTATGAGTAAATGCGGTGTAGCTTTTTCTAGGCTCTTGTCCAGGTGAATCTGTCGGAAGTCTTTGGTACTTGAATGGTGCCATATTGTGCGTAGTAATCTGTGATTATGGTGAGAAACGTGGATTTGTCTCTTAATTTATAGTTTACAAATGTGTGACCAGTTTACAAGTACAGGATGCGTCCATTTGAGGCACACCAACAGCTGCGAAGCAAAATCAGGGCCATTGGGGCCGTATGGGATTGTTTTTGTAGCCATCTTGAAAATCAGAAGAGAAAGGTATAAGTGGTATCTTATTTTTCCTACGATTTGTGGCAAAATTAAGCAAGTGGAGCGTCAACTGCAAAATGGATTTAGATTCGCAGATAATGCTTTAGCGAGATCGAGAAGACGGCGTCACACATCCTTCACTTGCAGGACAAACTAAAATGTGCATAAATGTGAGTAGCATATCGCTGTTTTGGTTTTACCACTCGTATATCAGAAACAATTCCATCTAAACGGCGCTGGAAAACGCCTTCGAATTGGATTGCCTGTGAAAGTGTTTACTGATGAAGGAGGGCTTAGGTTCACTCTAAATGATCCTTTTTCGCTCATGATTATTTTATCGATGCAGTGTAGCATGACAAAATTGCAGCAGAACTTTTTGCGGGCTGCGTTTGCTCTGCCAGATAAAATGGGATTTGTGTCAATTAGGCAAATGAGGTATCAAGCGAAATCCTGACTGTTCGGCACTGGTGGAAATTTTTCATTCTTCTAAACAAATTTGTAGCTTAGAAATTTTGAATGCTTTTGTAAACAGAGAATACCCCTTCGTCACCCGCATCCCCAAGAAGTCAGTTTATTCATGCTGGCGACAATGACAGTTGTTGACCCTCTTCGTTTGATCGAATGCAACAGGATTGACCTCTTATCTCCTGTATGCCTTTAGTTATATGAACTTGTCTGGTCCCTAATGGACAAATCAGTTGCAGATGTCTAGGATCGTCCCTGAATAGCAGAGCAGCTTGGAGGAAGTCCATCGCAGAGGCGGAAGTTGATGAAAAGCCGCTAAATCTTACCGTTTATTAAACTCTTTCCTTGCATCATATTTGCCATCATGACTTGTGGAAATCGGCTCGCCTGCTCCCCTCAATCCCAGAATCAAAAAGGGCTCGAAGAAAGCCCAAATATGAGATAGCATACATTCGAGTCGTGCTGATTCCGCCGCTTAACACAGAATCCTCTTACATGGTCAAGTTCTTTCCTTCAATCAGTGGTCCCGACTTCTTGATAGACTTTCTCTTGGAATTCGTCATTTTCCTGTTAATCAGCGTGAACATCTCACTCTGTCCACTGCGCTGCTGTCTCACCAACATGCTTGGGTTGACCTTCGGGGCGATTTTATAAGCAGTGGTTCTGGCCGATGGTATGGCGGCCCTGTTTCTTCTCTCAGCTTGCTGCTCATACAATGATTTGGGCTCAACTTGCTTCTTCCTCTGCGACAGCAACTGGTTGGAGTACTTGCGCATGTTGTAGTCCTGGAACTTGATGGTTCTGTCTTTGTAAGAGTCAGACTTGTTGAGAATGGGGCGCGTCCAGTCGCCAATAAGTCGATCCACTATCTTCTTTAAGTTGGGCTCGGTCCTCTTAGACCGCTGATAGAACACCATAACCTTTCCAATTCCCAGGGCAACTAGGTGGTCCGTTTTAATGGGCAATGACGTCAACGACTGCAATAACTCCTTTTGAATCTGGTAGGAAGGCATCGATGCATCGGGCAAGGGCTCAAGCCACAAGCGCACTGCCTCAAGTAAGTTGTTGTCCAAGATGGAAATGGCCAAATCGGCTTTATTCATTGTGTTCATGACCTCTGGGAGCATTTTGAGCTTCTCCGTTGCAGTCTGGCCTTGCGAGTTTCTCTCCACGTCCAAGTTGGCAGCCTCAATCATCTTGGTTTTAAGAAAGTCCACCTTGTCGTCCTGCATGCGCTCCAAGTCGTCTTCGTCGGCCTTCTTTCTCCTGACGGACTTTGACTTTACAGCCATGTCCATTTTCTCCTCCAAGAGCCGTCTTCTTCTGGAGGCAGGGTCTTCGTTGCTGTAATCTATGCCATCCTCGTAAATTTCAGGCTCTTGATACTCGGTAGGCTCGCGCTCCACTTCTCTATCCGTTTCCCTGGGCGCTCTCCTGACATTCTTTTTCTTGGTCGCTTCGCCAGCATTTCCCTTGTGACTTTGCAAGCCGAAAACAGCATCATCATCGTATTGTTCTGCGGCGGCGACGTCGTTGGCTGGAACTTCTCCACTCTGTTCTTCTGGGGCATCTTCCAAGTGGAGATCGTCTTCAATGTTCGTTTCGCTGACGGCATCCGGAAGTTGTTGGTCTTCCTCATTCTGCTGCTCTGTATATTGCTGTACCTGCTCTTGTTGCTCGTCCTCTGCAGGGCCCAGCTCGAAGATGTTTTCCATGGTAAGATGTAGTCGAGACGGTATACAGGACCATGGAGATAGAGAGGAGTATTTGGGCGGCCTGAGAACACCCGAATATTCATGTTGAAGTTGAAAAAAAAAATTGATTTTTGCTCAGAAAAAAGAGCTGATCGAGCAGTCCATCGAGGCAGATGTAATGACTGGACTCGACACATCGACAGTATTCGCTTCCCGGGCCCTTATGGCTCCTTTTAAAGGTGCTACGTCTTGGTAGCCAGATCGAAGTCTTGGATTTCACCTTGGTATCATCTGCATTTATTCGTCGTCTCTGGCCTTACGCAGCGTTCCTGCTATTCAACTTGCAATGTGAGTTTTGTAGGATCTGACCGTATGAACATTGGCAAGAGCAATTCAGGTTCCCGTTCCAAGTTTTATGCCCTCATGAAATCATTTTCTCGCTCAAATTCTCGGTGATGTTGATGATGCTATAGTCTTCCAACCTCCTCTGGAGATTCCTGCACAACCCACCATGTCTCATTATATCGGAAAGACAATCCTGCTCATCCTGAACAAGGATCTCCGGTATGTTGGTGTTTTAGATGAGATCAATGCTGAGGACGCCACTGTATCTCTCAAGTCGGTTCGCTCCTTCGGCACGGAAGGCAGAATGGCACAAATTGGCCAGCCCAACTTGGAAGTCATGCCAGGCTCAGAAGTGTACCAATACGTGAAGTTCAGAGGTTCTGATGTGAAGGATCTCTCTGTTTTGGATACGCCAATTGAGGAGGTTACCCCTGTAACCAACCAGAGCACCAGATCTCAGGATTCAAACGCCCGCCCGCCACCGCCTGTCACAGCCACCGAAACTGCCAATGCGCCACAGGAATATAGCGTGAAAAAGTCACGGGATCAGTCTCGCCTATCTCCGGGAGCAGCACCAGCGATTCCCGTTGAAACTGGCGTCCCTCAGCCTTCATCACGCCAGCAGGGTTCATATCAGGAACCTGCTACCACCACCACCAGCGGCGATGTGCCTTCACGCACATCTGCAGTACCCAATCCTGCTCCAAGAGATGCGCCTGCTGTCAGCACTGACTTTGATTTTGAGCTGGCCAACGCCCGCTTTGAGAAGGAGAAACAGGAACTTGGAGGCAAGCCAATTTACGACAAAAAGACGTCGTTTTTTGACACTATGACGTCTTCAAATACGCGTTCTCATGGTATGCGCTGGAACGACGAGCAGCAGCTCAACAAGGACACCTTTGGGCAGACTGGACAGAGAAGTGGAAGAGGTGGAGGTCGCGGAAGAGGAAGAGGACGTGGACGCGGTCGCGGTCGTCCAGAGGCCAAGCCAGAGTGGGCGTAAAAACGGAGTTGTCGGATTTGCTCGTGTGGGATGGCTGATGAAGCGAGGCTGCGAAAGTCTAGTGGTGGCTTCCACTGTTAAGAAAATGTGGCGAAAGGAAGTCGAAATAGGAAGTGATATCCATTCCTTGCGACGCGAGGATAATCAGTGTCACAAGCGGCTCTTCCAATGTCAGTAAGCGATGCTTGGAGTATCGAATATCGCCAGGCATTGCGCTGCTATGCCAATGGGGAGGCTGTTCTCACGGCCAGCTGACTTCTCCTGAAATAAACCGGGTTAGTTGAAAATACAATTATCTGATTTTCGTTTCTTATTTTTCTACAACCAACAATAATCATCATGGCTCGAAACACGGCGAACTCAACACCGCAGCTTCCTCCATATCCTCGGCGAGCATCCGCAGTACAAGACTGCCCTGATCTCGAGTAACTTCTTTGAAATAAGCAAAATAAGAAGAATAATTGGATTTGGAGCCACCGTGGATCAGCGCGGTGGGGCCGTGGTCGGTAGGAGCAAGTTTACGTATATTGACGGTTCAGTGGAAAGCGGTCCATACAGCACAATGGGGTATTTGGATATTCCCGTGGCCCTCCAGCTACGTCGATTAGCGTGAACCAAATTTCTTCGTGGCTGACTTCTTCAATTCCGACAAACTCAGCCATGTTGATTCGCAACAGATCACCACGAATTTTTGTTATTACGGAAAGCGAAAATACGAAGCATTATATACTGTCGATCAGATTTTCGAATCCTTCTTTCCCGCTTCACCGAATTTAGATAGACCTGTCAATTTCATGCGCGGCACCATAAGTGTAGCCTCACATCTCACGGCTTCAGTCCACGGAATTTTTCACAGCCAGCAACGTCACTCACACAATCACCTATAGCCAATTGCCGCCAATGCCCGCTTACAGCCAAACCAATTCGGACCTCGGTTCTCGTCTGACTTACTCATACACCCTCGTTGACTCGTTCGTGACAGATGGAATTCTCAACCAACGCATAGAGCTTACTGTTCCGCTCGACTACACGAAAGATTCTGAAGGGACAATTTCAATCGTGACTAACGTCACCCAGAAATACGACAAGCTGCTCCATGACTTGACAAAGATTACCTTTCCACATGGTGATAAATTGAAGCCAATGGCATATCTCCAAGGTGGGCCGGGGTTCCCCTGTGCGGTTCCGGAGTCCAATTCGGGCTTTGTTCGTTTTCTTCTCGACAAGGGCTACCAGTTGGTGTTCTACGATCAGAGAGGTACTGGTCTTTCCAGCCCTATTGAATCCAAGTCGTTGCAGAAGTTGGGACCAATTGAAGACCAACTCAGGTACATTCTCAACTTCCGTGCTGACAGCATCGTCAAGGACATGGAAATCGTGAGAGAGGCACTTTTCGGAGCCCACACACCGTGGCTGACTCTTGGCCAGTCGTACGGAGGATTCTGCTCGTTCACTTACTTGTCGCTATTTCCTAGTAGCTTAAAAGAGGTTCTCTTGACAGGAGGTGTGCCGCCTGTGGGTTTTACCGCTGACGACGTGTACAAGAAAACCTACGCCCGGTGCCGCGAGAGAAATGTGCATTACTACCAGAAATATCCTCAAGACACGGGTCGTGTTCGCCAAATTTTGTCTCATTTGAGCACCAATCCAGCCAATTTGCCCAATGGCGGCGTCCTCACGCCTGAGAGGTTTCAGCAACTTGGAATTATGCTTGGCCGCACAGGTGGAACCGACCACCTTCATGGTCTCGTGACTGAAACTTGGTATGCGATCGAGAAGTTCGGAAAGCCGACCTACGGAGCGCTCAGTAAAATTGAAAATGAGTCCTCATTTGATACGAACATTATCTACGCCTTGTTCCAGGAAGCAATCTACTGCGATGGTAGAAGCAGGCTCCACCGGACAAACTGGGCCGCCGACCGTACGCGCTACCTCCCAGAGAACAGCAATTTTGTCTTCTCCTCAGATCTTGAAGTTACCTCGCCTGTATACTTCACGGGAGAGATGGTTTACCGCTCGATGTATGATGACTACGCCGAGCTCCGTCCGCTCAAAGGATTAGCAGATGCGTTGCATCAAAATACTGAGTGGAGCCAGTTGTACGACATTCAAACTCTAGCAAGCATCTCTTGGAAGGATGTGCCTGTGGTGGGCGCTGCCTACTATGCCGACCAATATGTGGACTTCGAGTTAACCATGAAAGCAAAGGAGAATGCTTTCGGAGGCAACGGTAATTTGCGGCAGTACATCACCAGTGAGTTCTTTCACAACGGGCTTCGCCAGGACCCAGGGAGAGTCTTGGGATCCTTGTTCGGCCTTTTGGAGAACGAGGTGGATTAGCCTAGACTTGTAATTAACGAAAATAAGAACGAAGTTGCTTAGGCAGAGCGATACACTCGTCATCTCCTAGCACCTCTTTGTCTCTATGTATTTAAGCTCTTCCTTCTTCAATACTGATTATAAAAGCCATAACTCAGATCGTCTCCAACACGGTATTGGGCACAAATCCGATACGGCGACTCTCAATGGGTCCTGTGGCCCCAACGACCCAATTTTGTCCATCCGGGTTGTATGAAGTGCACACATCCTGAAGATCGAAAAGAACCTCGATTATGTCGCCCTGGCTAATCGCGAGGTCGCCCGGTTGTTGACCAGGAAAGTCACGAACAGCCTTAGCCTCCTTGGTTTCTAGCCGCAGAGCCGCTACTGCGACAGCTTTGTCAAAAAATGCGGAAAGCTGAATTAGTTTGAGCAGAAGCGAGCTGGTCGAGTTGCTTTTGTGCGCCAACTCCGTCTTGTATGCCAGCAATTGTGGCCAGGCCGAGAAGTCAACCGGTGCTCGGATGATGTCATTCTTATGGTTGTTGTATAATTTGGCAGTATTCGTCTCAGCCCTGCCTGAGAGTGCTTCTTCGCCGTCTATCACTCCAGCCAGCAGGAGATCAGACTGGGAAGTGTTGGCCACTGAAAGCTCGTCGTCACTTGCCGTGGTCTGCTCCTCGTCATAAAGCACCGACTCGAAGGAGTCGACCAGGAATCTTGCAGACTGATTCATCAAGGGAGTCGATGGAAGTTGAGTGGACGAAGGCAGAGAGACTGCCAAAAAAGTTGTCGAAACTTCGCGGGGTGGTAGCGGAGGTGGAGCTATTGTTTGCTTCTCCTCCACGTACACGTCCTCGTAAGCCAAAACCCTATGTGGATGGTAGGTCTCGCTGAGATTTGCTTTTGGATCGTTCACCTTCTGGAAGGACACAAGCGTGTCTGCCATCATGTAGTTTGCAAATATTCCGTTTCTAGAGTCTTTAGCTTTTACCTCATGCAGTTTGTCCTTCGCCTTGTGGGATATGCTGTTGATGGCCTTGGTCAACTTCAGAGAGCTGTCTACTCCATCGATATCCTTATCTAAACGGTCGGCATTCTTCTCGTACAAAGTGGATAAGAACGACTCAATGCGGAGCCGGGGCGCCGTGAATGCAGCCTCCCACTCCTCAGTGATGCTGGCGTAGGAGGACTCGTCGGTATCAGCAGGTATTCCGAGTCCGAAAGAGTCTGAGTAGTATTGCAAACCCTTGGTTATTTCGCTGTATAGCTGTCTGGTATTCTGCGCCACTAGTGCTGTGAGCGTGTCGACAAACTCTTCAACAAGAAGTAGGAACTCAGGGCCAAGCGTCTTCACATGCTCGTTGATGGCGCCAAAGGCGGCTTCGGCATCTCGTAACTCCGACTGGTGCTGTTCCAACTTTTGACGCTCCTTTTCGTCCAAATCTGCGCCCTTTTTCTGCAACTTGTCAATCTTGTGATCCAAGCGTCCGCAGTCATCGCTGCGCTTGTTCCTACTATTGATAAGCTTCATCATGTGTTTCAAAGACACTTTCATTTTGTCCACCTTGAGCAGCACGCTCTCCGCATTTGCCTGCGCTAGAAACGTGATGCGGTTCTGGAGCTGATCAACGAGTCCCAAGTATGCGTGGAGCTCCTGATTCAAGGAAGCGACATACCGCTGTCTTTCCTTTGGATGCATCTGGAACCCTTCTTCGTGTGTCTGCAAGACATCGAAATCGTGGTAGTACTCCTCAATTCCCTTGAAATGGAGAGCATTCTCACCAAGTAGGTGAATTAATAGTTTGGTCAGCGCAGTGGTCAGCGCAAACACCCGTGGCCAGTAAGTTTTGGCCACCCTGTCACCTTGTTTGGCCACAAAAGCAAGACCCTTGGCCGCCTGTTTGATGTCGTGCTCTAGATGGTTAATGAGCTCATCGTCTTTGTCGTAGCGCTGGTGTCGGTTGAATTTCGAGAGAACAGACAGACCAAGTTTGGAGCCTGCGTGGCCAATCTTTGATCCGGCATTGCCAATTGACCGCCCGGCTCCCTCGAGGTTACTCTTGATCTTCGAGGCCATGGTTAAAGTTAGAACGGTAGACGAAGGCCACCTGCAATATGCAGGACGGAGACCGGCGGAGGAGTTGGAGAAGCAAAAAGACGACGGGAGAGGCGGGGGGAAAACCACGTGTTCGCTCGCACGTTTACAAGCAAGAGAAGAAGCTCCACCCCTCTGTATGACGACATTTTGGAGCACTGCCACAGCGCGGTCATTGTGGAGAAGTATCGGAAGCACCGGAAATAGTCACGTGAGCAGGAAAGCCATGTTTGGTCGCAAAGTTTCGATCGTGACGCATGACCTGACATGCGAAGGCAATGCATCAGCACCCTGAGTGCTCTCGCTAATGCGTTGTCAGCCAAAATGGGAAAGTGGCACGCAACTAGCGAGCAGCACATTCTAAACGCCGCCGGGAACGGTATCCGAACCCAATCGTCTACAATTACAAATCCCGCGCCCGGTGCATCCTGATATCTCCTTGTGGCGTACCGCTAGCTCCACTTTCTGCCATAACAGAGAACGCAGAACTGTAAAAACGCAGAAATCAGCGATTGCAGGATCATGAATAAGAGCCGGATAATCCTTTCCTAAAATACAAGGCGTTTGAGGTCGCCCAATTGTTACCGGTTTCGGGCTTGCTGCTAGCTCGGATTTGACTTCCAGTTTCTCCGACATCTTCTCCGCTCCGCGTGGTATTACCCCATATGGACACGCTTAGCATTCGGGGTTCTCGGCCGACTCCGCCCGCAACCCTACTTAAACAGCACGTTGTTGGCTATAAAAGAAGATTCGGTGCCTTATCGTTCCAGTCCCAATTTCTTCGCCCCCCAAATTCACCAGAACGCCTCATCCGGATTGCTTTTGGCCGGACGTGCATATGGACCGCACTATCTACCACTTGTGATAAAATTGCCTGAAGATAACTCACGTTGAATTCCAATCCAAAATCTCCGATTGTTCTCCAATGAACCTGGATTGAAGCCTTGTCTCCAGCCAGCATGCTTTCATCTATACCTGCGCCTCACCGCGTCCTGGAGTCCATAATCCTGCCTGCAAAAGGGGGTCCAACCAGCGATGATCTCACCTCAAAGGGATTTGTGGTCAACAAGTGTCCGCGGGTGCTGCAGTCGCCAGGAACTCAGAGTAATCTCAATGAGGAGAGCGAACCATATGCCAGTGCCTTTGTGGGCGTAGACTATGTGAAGCTTTCCAGCAAGCCGATTTTTGAAGGTGCCAATGGAGTCATTTTCCGTGCCACGGACAAGACAAAAACCTCCGTCGTGGTGATCAAAACGGTTCTCAAGCAGCCCCATCAAGACCTGGATTCATATCGGCGCTGCGTGCTGAAAGAGTTTGACAATATTCGCAGGTGTTCGGCGCTGAAATACGTTGTGGATGTACTCGCCATAGCACTGACGCCAAGTCAGCCCGAACTCTCTCTCATTATTCCGTACTACTCATGCGGGGACTTGTTGGATTTTTTGTGCGTTCTTCGCACCAAGAAGATCGACCTTCCGTCGCTGGTAAAGGATGCCGTGTTTAAGCTGCTTGTGAGGGCAGTGGACTTTCTCCACAGAAATAACATCGCTCACAGGGACATCAAGCCTGAAAATTTCTTGATTGAGTCGTCGGGTATCATCAAACTCAACGACTTTGGTTACCTGCTTGACTTGTCTAGGATTGATGAGCAGTTGGATCTCAACGACTATAGTTGTGGAACGCAGTCGTTTAAGGCGCTCGAGCTCTTCAACCCTGAGATCATAGGGAATAGGCAAAAATTGAGGGAAATTGACTTCAAGGCTGTGGATATTTGGGCACTTGGAGTTTCGTGCTTCCAGCTATTCCTCATGTCGGTTCCATGGCCTCATGCCAATGCAGCAGATCCTCGAAATGTGGCCTTTTCCAAGTACGTTGCCAAGTACCCCTCGACAGAGAAAGACGTGGTGGTTTTGGCGGATCGACTCAATGACAGACAGCACAATACCTCCCTGAATCCGGCATTGAGTCTCTTTAAAAAGTTACATTATGATGCCCGGGGACAAGTCCTCCGGATGTTGCACCCGGTTGCGTCCCGCAGGACGGACGCACTGCTGTTGTTGCTGTCGACTTGGCTAACGCAGGCGTATGCCAGTCCTAAAGAATTGCTCGCTTTCAAAAGCTAGAGAGATGGCGGATCTTAAGAGCGAAAGTTTCGAATGGATAGTTAAATTTTTATCTATTGTCCTATCGTATGCTATATTGGCGATATGGAGGCCTATCCCGCCTTAATCATTTGTAAAGCACTATGCTGCACGTTCGTGGAGAAGTCTGGCTGCACTGGGAAAATTTGACAGTGTTTGAAGGTATCAAAGCAAGAGCATAAAGTTAGGGTTCCAACAACGCGGGTTTGGGCAATAGATCAACTAGATGGCCAATAGAGACGCACTTGAATCGATTGCCCTAGAAGTGAAGCGTTTTTCTTTATGGTACTCCCACTGACTTCTACAGCCTACAACAATCGTATGAATGAGATGAATTAGAACGCGAACGTGCCTTGCCAGCTCTGCGCATGATAATACAAAAGCAAATAATACACCTTCATGAAAATACAATACAGACATGAAATAAAACAAGGTGAGCTGCTACCTGCCGCCAGTAACAACATCAGGTAGCAGATTCAGCACCTCAATGACAAGAAAAAGTATGCATGCCCAGAGTCTAATGGTAATTTTGGAAACCATAGCCGCCGGCACCGCTCCCATTTGTAGACTGCTGATTGGTGGACGTTCTGCGGGGGTTGCCAGGACCCCGAACACCTAACGGGTTTTTGGAAAAGGAAAGACGAATGCCGCCCTTGCCATTGCTACCGTTTGGTCGAGGAAGCGCCCGGCCGTACAACTCCGCTAATGCAATCGTGGCATGGGCCACATCCTCAAACTCCACAAAGCACATGGGCCCGTGATTGTGGTTTGAGGAACCAGAGCCAGAGCTGGCGCTTTGACTCTTAGTGCGGAACGACAAGCGGCGGAAACCCTTCTGGGGCGCAAACAACGACCGGAGCTCGGCCTCGGTAGCATCAGGGGGTAAGTTCCCCACATACAACGTGTTGCATGGTGGATTTTGGTCGGCGGGATTGGCTGGGGGAGGCACTCTTGCCAACAACGACAAGTCAGGAACGTCTTTTGAGGCGCTTCTAGGCGCAGATGTTGGCGTGGTGGACGATGGCGGCTGTGAGTTAGGAACCGACAGCGCCGATGAAGGGAGGCCGGATCTGGAGCCGGATCCCGTAGGGATCGAGAGCGGCGCCAAACCAGCGTTCCCGGGGACCGGAGGGGGGCCCTGGGAAAGAATGGTTGCGGCGGTTTGGGGCGGTGGCGCTGAAGCGGCAGGAGTGGCCACTCCGGGCGGCTGGGACGTCAGAGACACCGAACCATTGAAAAACGCCGACGAAGTTCTCCTTCGATCAGCAGAAGCGCCATTGGCTGCCGAAGCTGAGGGGCCCGAAGTGGAACCCAGGTGGGAGATGGACTGAGGCTGCGACGACGACGAGGGCGCACCGCCTCCGGCAGCTGAACCCCACTCAAAAGAGTTGTGCACAATTCCTGGCGTTTGTGGGTTTGAGCCGAAACCTACGGATGAAGGAGGTTGCGACCACGGGTCACGTACGAGCGAGTCGTAGTCGCGGGCATCATTCTGAGACTCCATCATAAGAAGAGATTTCCCGGATAGGTCGCTCAAATCAATAGACACTGCGCCGTTGGCCGACGGTGGTGCAGCTGCCGATGCAGCTGCCGCCGCAGTAGGTCCCGCCGAAAAGGGGTCACTAAATAGGAACCTGGAACGCTGGTTGCCCACCAGCTTGCGCTTCTGGAAGTTGTCGAACCCGGGGGCCGCAGACTGCAGGGGAGCTGCTGTACCTGCCGTTTGAGATGCCGTGGGCTGCGTCAATAGACTATGCGGCGCAGCAGGATGCTGGGATGACGAAGGATGCTGAACGGGATGCATAGTGGGAGACGTGAGCGAGGGCGCCCCCGAACCGGAGAGGCGCATGTTGTCAAAGAGCGTCGTGGCGGAGGCTAGCTCGGCAAAGTTGCCCTCCACCTTGACGGGCGCATGCAGGTTGCCAAAGAGATACTTGCCCTCAAGCAACTGGGCGGAAGCGATGCAGGTGTGGGCGGTTTTGAACACCGCAGTGACGGCCTGGTCCTGGAGCTGTACGGACACGATATCGTCACAGACCAACGCAAAAATGAGCGACGCTTCGCGCGGCGACAAGTCCGCAGGAAGGTTCGTGAGTTTGAGCGAATTCCGGGGCGGGCTACCGGCGGCCTGCAGTGGCTGGGCTGGATTCAGCAGCTGCAGTGCCGCGGTGGCAAACGAGGGTGCCATGAGATTTGGCGGCACCACGGCCATGGGACCAACAGAAGCAAGCGGGTTCATTAGGGAGCCGTTGGAAGGAAATTGTAGATTAGCTTCGGACATTTTATGCATGAATTAGACTAGCCGGTCCGTGCAATACGTCGTAGATGGGCTCGGGTAGATGTTGTTGTGGTGGTGATGACAAAGGATGATGCAAGAAGATGGGCCCGGGTGTAGTATACAGCAGGTTGTGTTTCTGGCCAATGCAATATAAAGGGGGAAGTGGGAAGCAAGGTATTGTCTGGGTTGCGGAATATTTCTCACTGAATGGAGACTCTCGGGAGTCGGCGTGGCGTCAAACTCCGGTCCGTCAACAACAAGCACGGATTTTGTTTAGGGGGGCGACCGCCACGAGCAGGATGCGGGAAAAAAAACAGAGAGGCGAATTAACGGGAAGTTTCTCTGGAGGTTTCCGAATTAGTGCTGAGGGTCGCAGGCCGAATGACGAGGTAAAATTTGCGGAGGTGTCGTGGAGGTGTCCTGCGGCGGAGACGTGGAAATGGCGTATGTAGTAGGTAGGGTCGATAAAATGTAATTTTTCTGGCCCACCGACCACAACGGGAGCGGCGTGCGCGCACCACAGTAGGGAAATCCGGACCAATGGGAGACGAGAACCTGGCCTCGGATGTTGGCGCGCGGCCCCGCCGTGCATGTAGGTGCTGGCTAAATGCTCGCATCTAGTCACGTGACATGTGGCCTAGATTCTCCAAATCTCCGTGGAAGCGGGTGCAAAGGCACAAACGGCAGGACACAAAGTTCAGTTGTGCGCATGTGAAATGCAGGAGCCCATTGGAGTATTTTTGGGCCGGCTGCACCCGTCAGCACGCGTTAAGTTCGTCCAATTGATAATCCGAACTCCGCACTCCACATTCATATGTCGCGGATTATGCCGCCGAATACGTGCTCCTTCGACGTGTTTATCACGGTCCTCCGGTCATATGAGGTCTACTTTTATCTGCTAAGTAAGCATCCTTCCTTGCTCCCCAACCTCGTTTTGATATGCAAAAACCGAGTTCTTTCGGAATCTGCGCTCGTCTAGGTCAGCGCCGGAAAAAGCGAGAAATCTTGTGGCGCAACGACGTCTGCGGGGCAGCAAACTCAACTCGCTGAAGTGCTCGGAAGTAGCACTTGTGTCCGTATCGCCGGATACTTCCATGGTCGTTCACGTCAATGTCGCACAACGCAATCTCCGGCATGACAGCCTGGACCTTGCAGGGAAGCGGAAAATCCGGGGCAAATCCCACAAATCGCTGGGCAATGACGTCACTGTCAAATTGGACCAAAAGTTCATAACTGCGAACCCCGACGATTGCCTCAATTTTGCAGACGCTCTTCGTTTTCCTTGCCACCATTCCTTCGACCCTGTCCGAGCACGGCAAGTACGCCCCAATGCAAGAAAGCGCCACAAGCATCCAGACAAGGGGCCGCAGCTGAGAGTGTAGGGCCAAAACGATAAACAAGTCATGCACCAAAACCGTTAATTTGCCTGTTTTCGGTACAAATGTGCCTGTTTCGCTACTTTCTATCCAAATTCCTCGGGCGGTCTTGCAGAATCGTGCCGGCCCGTAAAATTGAGGACACCGCCCAACGGCCGCTAGGTACGAAATGTTCATGGCCAGGAGAAACGCTTCTTTTTCTTTCCAAGCCCGGCTATCGTCGTTGATCTTGCGCAACCCTTGCAACACGCTGTTCAAACCGCCGCGAATTTCCGTGCTTGTTGGGAACAACTCCACCAACCGTAGCATAAATAACTTGTATTTGACAACTCGCATGGTTGGCTTTTGTAGAAGCAGTATAAATGAGAGATCCATGCGGTAATTAGTACCCTGGTTGGCCTCCAAAAATCTCAGGAACCCGCCCAAGTTGAGCTCACCGTCGAATGGGAACTCTCTGAGCCTAACCAAGTAGAGTAAGAGGCTCGCGTACGCCATGTGTTTCAGATAGCACGAGTCTTGAAGAAGTCCGTGCACCCATTTTATGATTGATGCCACCTTTTTCGCCCCAAAATGCCCGCACAATACGCTGTGCTTCTCGATCATGTACGCAGTAACCTCCATGAGGACTGCTAGGGGCAGACAAACGACGTGGCGCAGTTTACAGCGAACCATCAATGGCTCTAAGAAGTAGCGAACCAAATTTTTGAGAGAAGCGACGAAGGCCCGTTCAGAGACCCAGAGTTCATTGAGAACCAGTCGGCTCTGTGCCCATTCACTTGCCTTGTCGGTTGGAGAAAACGCTAGTCCTGGTACAGGCGAATCAATTCTTGCACTGAATTCACCAGAGAGAAGAACCGATGAGTTTGGAGGCTCGAATATTGCTGTGCTATGTGTTTCTCTTTCTTCAGCAGAGAGTGCGTGCATGTAGTGGCCAATAGCTGCCATGGTGTCGGCACTGTTTAGAAACTCTTCAGGATGCATTTAGAAGAGGTAGTATTCTGCTGAGAATGCGATATTGGGAAAGCTTTGTGTGGAGGGCGATAATGGATTTGAACCACAAACACATCGCCTTCTCAGCGCCGCCTGGGCTGGTGTTTATTTGAGCATGACTCAGCGAACAGAAGAAATGGAAGAGAAATTGCGGTGTATATTACTGAGACATTTTGATGATCTCCTGCTTTATGGGCTCTTGCTAACCGCCTACGTTCTTCCGCGATTGTAAATTGGAGTTTGCTCGAAGCTGACAATGCTTGTGCCATTGGAGGGTAGGTGGGTATTTCTTAGAGGTTCAAAGCACATTTGTGCAGATGAAGATGAATAGGATTCGGTATGGCGGGTGGCAGGTCAAGAGTGTACAGTACTTGTTGGGCGCTTACTACTCTAGAAGGTTTTTCACGTCGCGACTGACATCGAGTCAGTAAATTATTCTTATAGAGAGCCTATCTGTCTGGCTTTTTGATGCATATAATGCGATCTTGTTCTCTTCTTGTTCCTCGCAGCGTGTCTTTTGGGCGGTACTTGTCCAGAGACAATGTGTTCGAAAAAAAGCTTCTTCGAACCAATCCTCAAAACAAAACCACATCCATTGTGTATAATCTGCGTCTTTCTTGCAAAATACCTGGCTTTCCACCTGCTGAATATACAAACACTGAATCACGTCCTGTACCTACCAGCACCTCGCATGGTTGATCTTCTAGACACCCAGAGCCAAGTAAACAGCGTATGTTTGGACCTCCTTCTTCAGGAGGTTGTTCCTACGTCTGTACGGATAGCTCTGCAACTCAATGATCGAAAATTGTCTCCCAATCCAGATGTGCAAACCAGAATTGACACTGCCCTCTCGTCTCTACACCGAGACTTGCCCGGTACTACTGCGGTTTTTGACTCCGCCCTCATTTCGCTGGACGAAGTTACTATTAGAGTTGAGTCTTATGGGTACGATCTCGGGATACGGCTCACTGAGGTCCTCCTCTTCAAGCTCAAGTCAAACACTAAGTTGGTGGATATTCTCGAGATCATGAAATTCGTGTGCAGGGATCTATGGAAGAGTTTGTACGGGAAACAGATGGACAATTTGAGGACAAATCACCGCGGTACTTTTGTCCTTATTGACAATGATCACCGCTTAATTTCAAAACTCAGTAGCGGTAAGGGCACCCCAGACTCGATCAGCAAAGCACGGTCTTATATTTGGTTCTCTTGTGGGCTAATCCGCGGTGCACTCATGAGTTTTGGAGTTGATGCGTACGTGACCGCTGAGATCACCTCGTTTCCTGTGGTGACGTTCAATATTCAGACTTCCATCAACAACTAATGATGATCCCCATTGACTTCCGCCGCTCATACTCGATTTTTCATGCACAGCCGCCCAATAGTGCGAATCAAGAACCGAGAAAGGTGGTCGAAGTTCGCCTGTAGAGGAAAAACCTCCCTTCATGCTTGTACTTCCAAAATGCTGCCAAATCAGCAAGCTTACCCCTGGCGGCTTACTTGTAGCTACTGGTGGCGGTTTATCAGCTCTGGCGGCATTTTCATTGGCATTTTATAGGCAAATAACGCTATAGCGTTTGCCTTTATTTTCCTGGTCATGATCACCATTTTGAGAAGGTTCAATGTCTTGTATATCGATCCATCAGACGTCCACATCAAAACATTTCGTAGAGACGAGTATTTTCCATTCATTGGAAACCGTTTGCAACAATAAGCTTCATACAAAGAAAAGCACACTCGACGTCCAATGCGCCCAGACGTCGGCATGTACTAGTACGCCTGCGAATGCAAGCCCTCAGTACCATTGACTCTCCTCGATATTACTTTATTAACTCACGATTTCATACTAGACTTCGTGAGCCCGTCGTAATGTTTCTGCCACCGTTTGCTTGGTTGCGTCCTAAATTCCAAGCGAGTTCCTCATATAATATAATCTGTAACGACATCGTGAACTGCAGAATTCGGAAATTTTCCTCCTGAGTGTTGGAATACCGTCATCTCTAGAACTTGTGTATGTCATGTGCATTTTGGAAAATAATCAATGAATATTCCCGTCTTCCCGGTTTCCTGAGTGCTCACGCTTTTACTGCGAAACCACATATAATCCACCGCCAAAATAGAATCGGAAACATCAAATGTGCTTCCAAAATTCGAAAAGGTGGTCAAAGGTGGAAAAAACTTAATTACAACCAATTTATAGCATGTTCTTTTCCTTTGAATAATTTTTTCTCTTATCCTAAGGTCTTCCCCACACTCATCGCGCTGTTACCTGCGCATGTTCCGTAATGCCCTACGAAGAGCCTCCACATTCAAAATAAAGTCGGCGCCGTCGACGATTCCTCGTACTAGTGAACTTCACGCGTTAAATCTTAAGCTTTCTGATGTGTCAGAGGAAGTTGATGCCCAATACCGGAAGTATAGACTAGCCAACCATGAATCCAAGATCCGAGTGAATCGATTTCTTCATTGTGTATTCATTAACGACGTTCCCGGCGCTGTGGAAATATTGGGGAAACTACGGCAGAGGTGTATACAGTCAGCAGACTCTGCTACCACCAACTTATACCTTTCGTGTCTAGTAACTCTTGCAGCGCAGGCGTCAAGTGGAAAAGAATTGAAGATACAGCAAATTCAAATTATCCTTGACGAAGTCAAGAACATACCGCAGTCGGTCGTAAAGAGAGATCTGGCCCTATTCGAGGAGATTTGTCTCCACATTATCGTGATTCTACTACGCAAGCTCCAATCTTCCGAACGCTCCAAAGGGCGAGCATTTGCACAATTGGTGGCACAGGCACGTACGTTTTGCAAGAGTGCCAATATTCTTGCCCCAAAAATTCTTCAACATATCTTGCACCGTGCTCCAGATCTTGTGTCACTGTACAATATTTTGTTTGGTGCAAACGAGAAAGCGCCAAATGCGAATCCCGCTGCGGCTGAGATCAACAAATTCAAGTCCATGAATGGATCGCTCACTTATAAGCGACTCTGTGAGTTCATCAGCTCCGTGAAGCTTGCAAATGGAAACATGCTTGAGTTGTATGACAACACCCCAGAGGACCAGAAAGCCCAGTTTATGAAGAGATACCTCGAGTTCAACAAGCAAAAACAGCTGGTAGTAGAAGAGCACTGCGAAGATATTCGAGGATTCAGCCGACCACCACTGTACCTCAAGAGATCCAAGTACGGAGTTCATGAGTTAGTGACGAGCGACTGGGTAGAGCAGCTTGAGGCGGCTGTCAAAGAAAAACTTGAGATCGACAAGGTACTCCTGGAACACACTGCATGGATAGAAGTTGTAACTGCGAAAGCTTTAGCTGATACGGTAGTCAATACTATCGTAACGCAGACAGCCGCAAGCGGGAGTATCCCAGTGCTTTTATTATTTCGTGGACTCAGCAAGATGCTCACAGGACTTATTCACCGAAAAGTACCAGCTAACTCCACCTCTGGCATAATCAGTGCCTTGAGCGAGCAACGGATGATCGAGCTTTCTGGATCGTTGGTGAAGATGGCAGTGGATTCATGCAAGGTGCTCGAAAGTAATGAGCTGGCATTTAGACCAGCTTTTAAACTACAGCATCAGCGGATGGATAATTCCAGCCCAGCTTACAAGCGAGCTGGCGTGCTCCATATTGATCAAGAGCTGGCACAGACACTCTTAGCTTATTCGGAATTTCTTCAGGCTGGCTCCTATCATTTTCCAATGCTCTGTCCACCAAGGAAGTGGACTGGGCCCGAGAATGGTGGCTTTTTGGAGACCAAAATTCCTTTAGTCAGATCGTCCGACCCCAGAGTCACCAGCCGTTTCATCAGACAAGCTGATCAAACAGGGCAGCTTGAATCAATATACCTGAGTTTGGACCGGATAGGGTCTATTGGTTGGGCTGTAAATCCCGACGTTTTGGCAGTTTTCGAGTCAGCAATGAAAAATGTCCACGGATTCTTGAATCTTCCGCCACCAATGACCAGACTCATGGAGGAACTCACACAGAAGTGTCCGAACGGCTCGAGCAAGGCACTTCGCAAGAAAATACATGAGCAGAGAGCGCTTAGAATCTCATACGAGCTCATGTTCCATCTTGCGAGAGCATTTGCTTCCAGCGGCGACGTCATGTACTTCCCTCAAAATTTGGACTTTCGTGGAAGAGTGTATCCTGCGGTATCATTTTTGAGTGTCAATGGAGAGGATCTTTCAAGAGCACTTCTCATGTTCTGGGAAGCCAAACCATTGGGAAAACATGGCCACGACTGGCTTCAGTACCAGTTAGCCAATTTATACTGCAAGGGAAAGATTAGCATGAAGGACGCAAAAGCTTTTGTCAAAAAAAACCGAGAAAACATAGAGAGTTCTGCCAAGAATCCAATGGCTCCAATGTCGTGGTGGACTTCTGGAGAAAGTCCATGGATGTCTCTTGCTCTCTGCACCGAGTTGAACAAGATCTGGGACTTCCTGGGTAACATCTGGGAGTACAAATGCCGGATTCCCATTCACCAAGATGGCACATGCAATGGACTTCAGCATTATGCTGCTCTTGGGGGAGACATCCGAGCCGCCAAATCGGTGAATCTTACACCTTCGGATACCAGAAACGATGTCTACACCAGCGTCTTGCAATTGGTTGAAGGAAAAGTAGAAAACGATGTCAAATCCGGCAATGAGACTGCGGCTGCAGTAGCCAACCTGCTTAACAGAAAATTGATTAAGCAGACAGTCATGACGACCGTTTATGGTGTGACACAATATGGCGCTACTCAACAGGTGCAGGCGAGACTAGCGGAAGCCGGGAGTCGTGATCTTAACATTAGGGAATGCGCCCAGTATGTTGCGCACAAGGTCTTGAGTTCAATCTCAGAGCTTTTTGAGGGCGCAAAACGCATCCAGGACTGGCTCCTTCGCAATTGTCAGCGTACAATCTATGCTTTTGACAGCAAAAACGTCGCAGACGACCTTGATGTTTTCGGCAACAGATTCTACCGACCAATGATGTGGACAGCCATCTCGGGTCTCCCAGTGGTCCAAGTATATCGGCGCAGATCCTTGAAAGTGGTAAAAACCCCACTTCTCGACGTAGCAGTCAGCATAGTCAAGCCTTCAGCGCCGATAGATATACGCAAACAAGAGAACGCCATTGCTCCAAATTTCATTCATTCATTAGACTCCATGCATTTGCTCATGACGAGCTTGGCTTCACAACGCGAAGGGATTGCCTTCGCAGCGGTGCACGATTCATTCTGGACACATCCCGGAGACGTCGAAACATTATCGAGAATTATTCGAGAAGAATTTGTCCGACTCCATAAGTCACCAATTCTCGAGAATTTGAGAGCAGATCTCCAACACATAAACCGGTCATGTCGCCAATTAGTATGGGCCGAGAATGATACCGAATTCGCCCAGGCTCTTCGTCGACTCCGCGGTGATTGCTCTAAGCAAAGATTAAAAGCGATTTTGCGAGAGGAACTTAAGGAGAGCTCAGAAGTGGACGCTTTGATTGCAAGGTTCAGGCCACGTTTTATTTTTAACCCCTCCCTCCGGAGACTGGCCGCCTTCATGTACCATCTGCATGCAACCGAAGTCTACACAGGGCAGGTTTCGGTCAAATCACATACGCCGGTACTTGTGCCTGTCAAAATCACGCATCTTCCTGAGAGAGGAGATTTTGACGTGTCAGAGGTGCTAAAAAGCATTTACTTCTTCTCCTAATCCCAAATTCATTCACTCTCCTTGATCATTGTCTGAAGTTGCCCAAATATCCGATCGCGGTATTTTGCTAAATCGTCATTGTCGTCTGCTGCAAAAAAGCGTTGCCTCTCGTACCCTTCGCTGTCTAAGAGTTCTCGCTGCTGCTCACCGTCACCATCAAAAAAGTCACTATACAAGTTATCAAACTCTGCTTCATGGTCAATATTTAGCTTTGCCATTGTTTCTTCAAGTTCATCCTCCGACTCATACGTCTCACTGAGGGCTCCTGCGTCCTCGTCCTCGGGATAATCATTCTGATAGAAAGACTCGGCATTGGAATCTTCGTCATCAGAGGCCACGTCCGACTTGACCTCATCATCTGACTGCATGAGGTCGTAATCTGCATCGTCAAAAAAGCGGATATATCCGATCTGGGATTGCGGAAAGTTGTGGTTGGTGAGTGGTTCCAGTGTCGACAACTGGTACACATCATACACGTATTCGTCTTCAGTACCTTTTACGGCTGCACGTGACCGCTTCTTTCGCTCAACTTTTGGTTGGTCTTGCTGTAGAAATGCATTGACCATGTCCGTTAATTCATGGTTCACCTCCTCCGGTTCTTCACGTTGCTTCGGTATAACAAACTCGCGACCCTTTGCTGAATTAGCGGACTCAGACAAAACCGAGGTCAACGAGTCTGCGTCAAAAAGAGCATTGGCATCTGTGCGTGATAGTTCAAAAAACCACGATTTTCGTTCCAGTTGAGGAGACTCGGGCCGAGATGACGCCGGAGACAGAGGTTTCGAGCGCTTGGCCAGGTGGCTTTCTAGAATGAGCGCCTGGAGAGGATCTTGGGCTCTTTTTCTTTTAATTCGGAGAACTGTTGGGGGGCCCGTCATTTGAGGAGTGGGGTGTACTTTGAGAGATACCACAGTGGTGGTGCGAAGATCGTGGGGAAGGGCCATTCTGCAGGTTGGCACTTTGCACCCAAGTGGATTTTGTCGCTTTACCAATCAGTGATCTGCGAAAAATCCTTGCTAAAATGAAATCTCCCATAGCCTCAATTGCTTATCGCACCCACAAAAACGCCCGCCGAATTTCCCATTGTCTATTTGGCCATGCATTTGACCCCCGGAGAGATGTCGTGGTAGTCACAGGAGGAAGCAGCGGGTTAGGCCGTGAAATCGTTGCGATTCTTGCCGGTTATGGCGCACGGGTTGCTGTTTTAGATATAGTGGTTCCAAAGGATGACTCGAAAGTTGCAGGCGCCACTTACTACTGTTGTGACGTCTCGCAATATGACGAGGTCCAGAGCGTCTCCTTGCAGATCAAGGCGGGCCTTGGGGTTGTAACGGTCTTGATAAATAATGCCGGAATTGTTCACGGGAAGGCCCTTTTAGAGTTGTCGATAGATGAGATCCACAAGACCCTCAATGTTAATCTTGTTTCAAGCTTTTACACCACAAAGGTATTTTTGCCTGATATGCTTGCCATGTTCCGTGGCTACATAGTAACAATGGGATCGGTGTTGGGATACATGTCGCCTGCTTTACTCAGCGATTACGGTGCTTCGAAAGCTGGTTTGGTTGCTTTGCACGAGTCTCTTACTTACGAATTAGGGTCCCCGCTATTGAATAGCAGCGGAGTGAAAACTTTGTTGATTTGTCCTGGGCAGCTCAAGACATCACTATTTGAAGGCGTGCTCACACCGCTGCGCTTGTTCGCTCCAGAACTCGAGCCAGCCGAAGTTGCACAAAGGCTTGTGAAAGCGTTGGAACTAGGACAGCGAGGAGAGATTCGAACACCTCTCTATGGCAAAATTTTTCCAGTTTTTCGTGCGGCACCGTGGCCATTAGTCGACCTTGTACGGCATGTTTCAGGCATTGATCGCAGCATGGCCTCGTTCAAAAAAGTATCGCAGAAATTAACGGCAGAGCTTAGTGGCTCATGTGCCTCTTGAGGAGACTTGGAAAATGTCTCATTGGCTCTGTTCTTTGACTTATTGCGCTGCAATCTAGGGGAAAGTAGTAATGAATGCTATTGAGTGGGTAAAACAGACCTAGCGGAACTGATCTAAGAAAGCATCTCATGACTGCAAATTAAATCGATTTCATTACCGAGTTTGGGTTATTTTGACTCAAAGGCACATTGGGATCCATAAATGAGCAACGGAGAGAAGATGACTTGATTAATTCGAATGTTTCGCAAGAGATTCTGGAATTCTCCCTTCGCCTGTGAAATGAGAGCGGCAGCGGCAACGGCGATCCAATATTGTATGACAGATCACGAGTTTTAACTCGGAGGCAACAACAGAATGAGACATGCTCGACAAAGGTGACTGCTCTGAAGCATCCAAGTTAACTACTGGAACAAGTGCACATAAAGTAAGTTGGTTGGGATCCAGCAAAGAGTCCCACTGACCGGAGCCACCACAAGCTCCAAATCCGCAAATCGTGCTCGGCGAGGCTCCAAAGCAATCAGTCCAATATTCGTATAGAGTTGTTCAGCATACTGGAAGCCGAAAAAAGCACAAACGCGCTCCTTAGGAATGGTGACGGAGACAGAGTTGTCTGGCGTAAGAAGCCGCTCGGAGTTGCCAGAAAACACCAAAACAAGGTCCTCCACTCTCGGGTCAGAGAGACTGAGATCCGGTTCAAAATGCTTCGCACACACGTAGCTCAAATCTTGGGGGAGTGTGCCAGCAAGTCTCGCACGGCACCGAAACAACCTGTGATTTAGCACCATGGGCAAGGCATTGAGGTCAGCCAATGCCAAAAAATTGCTATCCAACAGTGAATTAATGAGCAGGCCCTGCAGATCGGCAATCTCCTGACTGTCGCTTCTCTGGGTTTCGAACAGCGTGCTTTGCTGACTATCAGCGTTTACCGCAAACTGAGACTCAAATTGAACTCCAAATTGAGTGTCTGGAATCGATGGCTGGGTATGAAATTGCGTCAAGTACTGACTTGCTGGCGGCAGACCTAAACGGGGTTGCGCAGGTTGTGAAACCGGATCTAGCACTTCTCGTAGACGCTCAGAAGCCTGGCTGTCAGACTCCTGCTTGACCTGCAGCATTTCTGAGGACGAAACTGGTTCCTGTTTGATGCCATGAGATGAATTCTCTTTATCGTCAAACGAGTTATGCAGGTCTGAATGCAAATTATTGGATTCGACTTGTGTGTTCTGAGAACTCATGTGGTCAGTGTGAGTTTTCCCAGCCTGGTCATTCAGCACCTGAGCTGATTTTCCAACAACGCTGTAGAGGGTTTTCCTCAATTTTGGATCTCGTGTCAACACCAGTCTTCCTTGATCTACAAATCGATCCCAGAAAGGCTGGAAATCCTGGTCATATTGCGATATTAGCCGGACTTGCTCCGCCACAACATGAAAATCCAGCGCTCTTTTCTGAATACGCAAATTGGCTCTCAACAAGCAAGCTTTGTTGGCCACATCGATCCAGTTGGAGTTTTCGAGAGATGCAGCCTCTCTGTCGAAGAAGTCCTGGCGAAAACGCGTCTTGTACTCTTCTAAAAGGTTTTGCAATTCCCCAATTCCCAATTTTAGATGTAGGATTTGTTCCCGTTTCAACGATATCGCCTCGGTGGCGGGCACACGGATCTTGTCACTGACAATGTGGGGATTCGAGGTGAAATCAGTGGCAAGAAGGTCTATTTGAGAGCTCTGAGTGGGCACACGTAGGAACAAGCAGAAGAGGTATATGTGACCCTTTTGATAGGGCCTGAACGACGAGTCGTTGGCCACAGTGAGGAGCATGTCATGTAAATGTACTAGGAGGGATGGGAAGCGATATGCGGGGCAGGGACAAGGTGCCAAAGTACCTTTAGAGATACTACGGCCCCAAAAATATTTAAAATCACCTGCTACAAACCAAAAGTCACTTCAAATTTTTGAGTCACGTCTTTCGGAATCTCCTTTGATTTAAGAATTACTTGTTCGATGTACATCAAGGCGCCTGGTAGGAATGCCGAAAATGGAATAGAAATACCAAAGCACACAAATTTAGTGCACAGCAAAGGCAGCTATTGGCATCAGAAATACTGGCCTCGTCATGCACCTTATTCATTCTCTATTATCTATGACCGGTAATCGGCGTTAATCGAAATGTACTCGTGGGTCAAGTCACACGTCCAAAACAGTGCGCTCTGACCACCGCCCGTTCCAAGTTCAATTTCTACCACAAGGTTCTCCTTCTTTAAAATCTCGGATGCTCGTTCTTCGTCGACAATTTCGGGTTCCCCGTCCACCAACAACTGCAATGTTTCCAGGCCGTCGGTCGGCACAAATGAAACAGAGGTACGTTCAGTATTCACATCATTAGGCTTCAAGTCCGTGTAACCAATAGCGCACAAAATTCTGCCCCAGTTAGCATCATTGCCGAACATGGCAGTCTTGAAAAGCGAGGAGTTGGCAACAGTTGATGCCACTTTTTTTGCAGACTTGTACAGCAAAGCATCCTTAACGCGAATTTCAATAAATTTGGTCGCTCCCTCGCCATCTCTGACCACAAGTTGCGCCAACTGCTGAGCGAAATCCGTGATAGCCTCGCGTACTACCAAGAATTGTTCAGCGCAGTCGGATGTGGAATCAATGGGGTTTCCGCCAGCTGCACCATTTGCGATTGCCACAATTGTGTCGTTTGTGGAAGTGTCACCGTCAACAGAGATGGAGTTAAAGGACCTATCCACAGCGTAGCGCAAAATCTGGCTAAGAGCGCTCTGCGTCACAGGAGCATCGGTGGCAAAGAATCCCAACAACGTCGCCATGTTGGGACAGATCATGCCGGCACCTTTGGCCAATCCAGCCAAAGTGTATGTGGTGCCATCAATCTCGAATTGCTTGGTCACAAGTTTAGGAAACGTGTCGGTGGTACAAATGGCCTGAGCACAAGCGAGCCAATGTTCGTGAGTGGACCCGAGATCCTGAGATTTGGCCAATTTGGGAATACCTTCAAGAATCTTAGAGATAGGCAAGAGGTTGCCAATTACTCCTGTAGACATGACCAAAGTAGAACCAGGTACATTTCCAAATACAGCATCTGTTGTTTGCACCATATCCTCAGCATCCTTGAGTCCTTTTGTTCCCGTGACGGCGTTAGCATTGCCCGAGTTTACCACAATGGAGCTTATCTCTCCGCCGTTATCCTTGATGATTTTTGACAGAACCTGCACAGGAGCAGCCTTAAACCGGTTCGTTGTAAAAACAGCTGCCGCAACTGCCTTGTTATTCGAGGTGTTGTGAAGAAGAGCTAAATCAAGCAGTTTTCCATCTTTCTTCACTCCACAGTGCACGCCACCAACAACGAATCCTTGAGGATAGACGCCAGATTTAGGCACAAAACGGTCCGCTTTGGTGAGCGCAAGAAGCCGTTGTGAGAATCTCATGGTGTTGATAGAGAGGAGTGGGACAGTTTGGGTCTAATGCCCAAGATAGGGGTCACGTGCGCGATTGAACACCGCGCTTACCAATTTGGGATGAGTCAGACGAAGAATTTGCAAAAGCTTCCAATAAATTTGTCTAGATTAAAGAAGAAGCCAGCGAGATTACCGAGCCTGACTGGCTGTATTACCGTCAGCCGGTGCCGAGTACTTGTTACAGGATGCACAATTACCACCACCAAATCACGTGACCTTTACGGTTTTGGCAGCAAAATTTTTTTTTTGAGGAAAAAAATTTGCTTGCTGTAATGTTCAGAAAAAAATAAGAAGAATCTCGAGTAGTTCCTCATAAAGTGTGGCCTCGCGCCAGTAGTCTCACTGTTCTCGAAGAGTGCTACCACGCTGTTCTCTTCTACAAGGAAAGGTAAAAAGTCTTCGCTTTAGTTTGGCGGCCACGGCCTCAATTTTGTCATTCGCTTTTTTTATTGTTCGAAATCGGCGAAATTTGCGCGGTTCACTCCGACTCTCTGGCCCACCTTCTCATCCAACATCGTTCCTACACACAACTCAAGTGAAAAGTCATCTTCATGCCAGCGTCCATGTTTAAGGGCTTGCCCCTCAAGGGCATCAATAGACAAATTGCGCGCTTGAATCTTATATCTGGAAACACATCTAACGCCTACCGGTTCGGCTCCCACATCAAGCGCATCGAGCTAGTTCTTCTCCACAAAATGGTGTATATTCCACTGGCAGGCTTGAAGAAATTTTGGAGAAGAAACTTGCCAGTTCTCAAATTCCACAACGACAACACGGAATTCGTTGTCACGCGGGTAAGAGCACAGACGAAAGCAGAGATCAAGGCAGCACCCATCAAAATCAATGTCCACGAAACAAGTGGAAATATCATAGAGGTTCCATGTGCACTTACGGACAATGACGAGATCCTAAAAAAACTTGTTGAGGTATCTAAGGCGGAGTCAGTTCCCAAGGACGAAATTCCTGTTTTCCAATACAGAAACTCCTGAGTGTTCCTTGGCGGTCGTCGCTTAGCTGGTGAATCGTGAAGTGACTTATTATGTATATAATCAATGCTACTGTACAATGTGTCCGGGAGACAGGGGTTGTCACGAACGTAGGAAGTCGAGCACTGCATCGCGGCCCTTGCGTTCGACGAGTTTTCTGATCTCCTCCACGTCGATTGTCGGGTCGCTCTTGCCAGTTGAATCTTGAGAAAGGACCGAGATTAAGACGTCTAGACTAAGAGGACTGGCTCTATCAGGAATTGGGGAACCTGTTGCAATCGAAGAATTGCTCATTCCATTAGACTCACTCGACGAGGGCATCTCCATATCAGGTTTGGAAGATGCAAGCGGGCCGGAATTACCGTCAGTTAAATGTGTCTCCCGTAGTGAATCCATTTGGCCTGAAAATCCATCTTCCGAAGGATTGCCTGGATCCGTCTTAACGTTTTCTCCCAGTCCATTTAGTCGGACCAACAGCGAAATGGCCTCGTCGTCTTGCCCACGCTCAATTCTGGCTCGCAGCTCATAATGATTCATTTCCTGTAGCACCTCCTTCTTTTTCTTTTTAGCTTGTCCCACGAAGTCTAGAATTATGCTTCGTTCGGGTACACGGTACACGAAAGGTTGCTGATCAGGATCGTCTGCGTTCGTCATGAGAAGAATACGAGAAAGCTTTCTCGAGGCCCTGGCAGCAATCCGGCCATCAATTGCGTAGTTCTGCAAAAAGTCTGGCACAACGTACTCGGGCATGGTGTCCTCATCATTATCAGAGTCTGGAGCGTCGCCAAACTTGGTCTTGTGGCGATCAAGGTAAGTGCTTCTCTCGTAGTCCCCTTTCTGGTAATGCACAAACTCCTGAAGCGTAGGCACCCGCAGGTCTCGAATATAGGGCAGGTCCGAGTTCTTAATCAAGAACGACAGCGCCAGGGCTATTTGCAAGAAGTGGTTCTGTACTGCGACGTCGACAACACCCGCTTCCTTGAACTGTCGCCTGTCGAGGACAGAAGTAGGTAAAAGCAGCCCCACATGATTGGGACAACGCCATTTAAGCCCTAGTGTTTTCGCCAGACACACCGCTTCCGGCAAACAGTCCAAATGCCACCTGAGTGGGCAGTACTCACAAGAGACAAGTTTTCTCCGCTTTAGTCCCAGTTTGCGACATTTATGGCACAAGCTCGGCATCCCATTCTTGGCATAGAGAGAGTCTATGTCTAGATCGTCGTCACGGTTGAAGCCTGCTATCTGGCCATTGCTCAGCTTGCTAACAGGAAGCTCACTCTTCATCAGCGAATCTGAGTATTGATAATCGGGGCCGGTTGTCACGCCCACAAACGTGCTATCCCTCAACTTCTTTGGAAGACGAAATTCCACCGGATTGCGGCCCCTCAACGAGTTCAATAACGGCCCAAAGAGACCCACATCATTCCAGACCCGCGGGGGCCCGTCAAGACTCTGTGCGGCCCTACAATCGAGACAATTCCAATTGTCTTCTGGAATATCCTGAAGTGGAGGGTCGCAGCACAAGAGATGGAACGATTTTGGACACGAGTCACAACAAATGAAAACACCCGTACCACCGCAGGTGGCACAGTAGTCGTCATTGGCGCTGGCATCGTCAGAATCTGGCGTGAGTGCTGGCTGCTGTGGCGAAAGAAGGAGGGCGGGTTTTTTGGGCGACGTGATCTTGATTCGCTTAACATGCGTGGCCAGGCCGGGACCGCGCCGACGTTTTTGATCGCTTTCATCGCCAGGCGTCTTTGGAGTGACGACGGTGATACGCTTGCGGCTTTTTGAAGCTCTAGATCTCGACGGCACGATCTCCAGCCTTTCCTCGGACGCCAGGGTTATATTTTCCAGGCGCCGTGTTTTGAGCCGAACAATGTACGAGTTCTCCGCCTCACGAGCGCTCTCATCCGTGGTTTCATCAGGAGTCGGGCTGCGCCGGGCAGCCTTACGTTTCGGTTTGGCGGCTAGGCGCAACTTTTGGGGCGGCATCGCCTCAAGAGGAAACCCCGAATATCCCGGTTTGGGTGGTGCCAAGGCAGGCTCTACAAAATTCCCGTTTTGGATTAGTTTCTCCAGCGTGCCGCGGCTCTCGCCTGGCGATTCGTCGTCCGGAAAAGGCAGTGCCAACAACGGCAGTGGACCCAAGCTCCAGGGCAGTAAATGCAGGGGTGCTGCCGGAGGAGCAGGCAGCAGCAGCAGCATGATACGTTTCAGACGTCGCGACGGCATGGCGTCGTCCTTGCGTCGGCGACCGACTTTCTTTTTCAACAGGCCGTCTTTTTTCAATTTCTTGAGCGGGCGACCACGCCCGCGTTTCAGAGTAGAAAGAGGCGATTCGGAAAGATCCGTCTCAATACCGGCTTCGGCAGGAGCTAGCGTCGACAAGTCTGTGGCGGAAGACCACGAGTTCGGTGAGTGAGGTGTCAGTAAAGTAGGAGCCAGCACGACGGGGAAAAATCCTGTAGAGATCGATTTGAACACGGTGGCCAGACGCGCCAGATGGGAACCAGGTGCGGTTTCGGGGGTGTTTGTGTTGGCGCACGGTCGGGACCTGGAAGGAAGAAGAACGAGGTTTCGGTCGCGGGAGATCAAGATTATTGAGGAGGAGTGAGTGGGAAAACAGGGCGACGAAGACAGGGCGACTTTTGAGAAAGGACACCTACGAGTAACATAAAAAAAGCGAATATTCGAAGTGGGATAATTTTCGGAGTTTGCGATTGGAGAAGGTGGTGTTTGAGTGTGAGGCGTTCAGGGTATTCGTTATAGTGTGCCCTGGAAACAAGAAAGAAGCGAAGCGCAAATGTTCAAGTGTCGCCGTGGGTATGATGGTTACTGACGTGTTGAGAATTAAGGTCGCTTTGGGAGATTTTAATTGACTTGAAACTTATATTCTGTGGACAGTAACTTAGCGTTGAGACGCGGGGCCCCGAAGATGCTGCTCTGGAGGCTGAACTCAGAAACAAAGCTCATTTTACGACAAGAAGAATTCAAGTTCCTTCTGTATCCTCCTTGGCTTACTATGGACTCAAAGTATCTGAGTTGTTGGCAGTGCCAGGGCTGGAAATTCGACCAGTTGCGAGACTCATCAGGCTGAAATATAAACAGTCGCCAGTGTCTAAACTACCATCTGCAAGTAGTAAAATATTTGTGAATTCCCAAACAATTTCCTTGCACTCCTTTTTCTCTTCCAAAGTTCTCTTGGCTAAGATTACTAGGGTAGTAGTCGGAATGCTTCAGCTACGAAGAAGGGAGTCAAAGTCTCCTGGACCGTCCATACAATTGGATGCTTCAAGCGAGAAATAACGAAATTAGACAGCGATTCTTTGACGATTACACTAGTCTACATTCATGGCTGCTGGCCATGCTTGAGCTCAAATACTTAAAAACTTGCGTCACATAGTGCTTTGGTAGATATAATGACCTACAACGCCGTAGCCAACAACTCAGCAAGCTCGCTATCCACCTTCTTATCAGAATTGTAAAGCTCAGAGTCGAACAGAGGAAAAGTGAATTTCTCCACACCCTTGTCAGTAAGAGCAACCGTGGTGAAATACTGCGCAATGTACTCACCGTTTTTGGCTTCCATGATATCATAGGGCAAAACAATATCGTGTTTGGAGCATTCAATCAATCCCACACGCACAGCTCTGGGGTTGTCGAACGACTTCACATTCATGGGGAAATGAGTCGCTTTTTCTTTGAAAGTCTTCAAACCCTGCTTTGACAGCTTCAACTTCAAAGCATAGGTGTTTCCAGTGAGTTTGTGCAATGTCGTTCTGAGCATTGAAGGCTTCACTTTACCGTCGGCAGAAGTAGACACCAAAATATCCAATCCGTAAACATCAAACTTCAGGAAAGCGTGAGTGGCCATCAGCTTTTTCGCTTCCTTAGAAGGCTTGAGGATAATCTCTTTAGGTCCATACATGACGTTCCTCTCTTGATTGTGACTCAACATAGACTGCACAGCCGAGACATCGAACTCCTTGGTCACTTTGTCAACAATGTTGGTGATATCCCAGTTCTTGTTTCCAGGCTTAAGAGTACGAATAGCGGCCTCAGATGCTGCCCACGCACCCTGCAACAAGTCGGCCTTCTGACCCGTAATTGGAGATTCCTTAGATTCACCGACTACCACTGTTTCGGCAATAATGGCGGGAAAACCATCTATCTGAGTACCAAGCATGATGTTCAAGACATCTCCATCTTTTACCGCCCAATTAGCTTCACTCTCGGCGCTCTCGGGCGAAAAGTGGGCTGGAATTTGGTTGGGATTGACACAAGTGGGGAAAGCAATTCCTTTGGTAACCTTTTCCTCCTTAGAATTGTACACCTTGGCAAGCTCGGCTTCAATGAATTTGTCGCCAATTTCACACAAGTCGAAGATCTTAGCTCCGGCTTTTACGGCCTGGCGAACGGCCCTGACTGCCGCAGTCGAAATTTTTCCCGCAGTCTGGTATTTTTCAACCACAGCGGGGTTGGCAAGAGAGTAATCGGGGGCTGAGGTTAGTACCGTTATAGCGCTTGATGAACAAGATACCTAAAAGTCACTGCTCGAAGAGCAACCAAGGGCTATGAATTCTACCAAAAGCAACTTCAATGTTCTATTATGAGAGCCCGACATCGAATATTCAAGTCTCTATTTCAGGTTTACGTACTTTCGGTGGACATTATGGTGAAGATTTCGAAGATGCGCGGTGTACGGGTGTCGTATCGCACCGATGATGGGCAATTGCAAGATGTCCAAGAATTTTTTTGTAGAACCAGGGCAAAGAGCACTTCAATGGTGTAATGAAGCTATGGCATCGAAGAAAAACTTTGAGTTTGTACTCAATTCTGTCATCTCCGACTGGAAGCACATATCCAGCAATGTGGCGGTTTAGGACTTCGATGGAAGAGCCAAGTAGCTTATTTATTCCTTAAGTGGAGTCTAGAGTCAGAGATAAATGGACACCGTAACGTTTTAGGACGACAGCAACAATAACACCGACAATGAGGTCAGTGCCACTTTCATCAGGGTAAGATGACCAAGACATCTGGTAGTCGGAGAAGGGAGGTCGCAAAAACCTGAAGGCAGTATTGAGGAACACGATAGTGAATCCATTAAAGAGTGTCCTTAACCAACGATCTAGAGTCCATGGGCTTTGTATGATGGCGTTAGGTTACCTGAGAACATGATCTGTGCCGAAAAATCATAACGAGTGAGGGCGACTCTCCAAGAAACAAACATTCATTCCTTTTAAGAGGCATAGTTAAAATTTCGATATTTGCCACTTTTCTGGTTCCCGAAGGCCGCAGAAGCGTGAAGGAGTTGCAACTCGGTTGTTGAAGGTTCAGGTGTATCTGAGCAAATACATCCAATGAAATTACTCTCTGTTAACAGAATATTACAGAATATGAGCATAAAAGAGCAAAGCAAAGTATTCCTGTCTCTCCAAAAGAGCAGCTTCAATTTTGAGTAATTGAAAATGAACTCGTGCCTCAAGGACGGCGCAGGGTAACGCGACAAGAGAGAAAACTAATAGCAGGTTAGTCTCTTGTCTCTTTAATAAAGGGCAAAATATACAGGATTAAGCTCTTTTGCTTGCCTCAGTTTTCAGATACAAAAGTCAGAGGATTCCAGAACGACACCACAGGGTCCAGTTTAGCGAACTAGCATCGTACTGTAAGACAAAAGGAGAGGATTTCAAACTTTGAGGGGCTTCCTTCGATGCCTGTTCGAAAAAGCAATGATACTTCGGCATGGACACCGTAAGGAGGCTGTCCATGTACGTCTCAAAGCTATTTTAAGCGATGCGGTTCAAGAAAAAGCCTCAATCACGAAACAAAAATCCTCGTAACAACCATTACGAAGACAGAGCTGTCTCATGGATCCAGTCATCTTAAGTCCCTCGCAGATAGCATTCCCCATTCCCCATTCCCAGTATTTAGATAGAATTAAGAGCGGCAGTTCGTAGGAAGAGTTCCAGGTGCTTTCGGATTTTAGTCACGCGAACTGATATTGGCCATTTTTTCTTGCTCAAGCGTCGCCCATCGACAATCAGGAAGCCCGCTCACTACTGCAGGATCTTTATCTAGACGTGCATGACATCGTAGCCGTTCGGAATCCCGAATTGTGATATTGCGTCAATTGGCTACGATTGACTCGCAGCAAGCAGAGTGGTCTATTTCGTACACTCTTCTCCCGCAGGAATGTGGGAGTTGTGTGAGTTGTGGGAGTTGTGGGAGTACCACTAAAGACATGAAAGGGCTTAAAAAGGTTCGACTGCGGCTGCACGGCTTAGAGAGAGTAAACGGTCCGATTTGTAGCGTCAAATTCTCGCAGGAAATAGTTTCTGTGCAAGTCGCATGTTTCCATTTCGTACCCGCTTCCATTTTAGACCAGATGTGCATGATGCGTTTAGGTACGAAAATGATATGACCATGATGGCAGAAACTATGCTTTCGCAAATTACCAGAATCCAGCAACGTGCACCTACATTAGCTTCAGAATACGCCAATTGCACGAGATGCACCACCGTTGAAATGCACGCAAACTCTCTGCATGGCGCCTTCTTGGATCGTCGCACTGACGCTCTCGCGATCTTACAGGAGGAATGCTGCACGGTTAGATCTTGGAATTCAATCAAATTTGTACGTCTGGGGTTTGAGCGATGAATAGTACGTGAGTGATACGTTCGCCCATCCAAACTAGTTGAAGTGAGGGTTCCATGTGTCGCTGCCCCTCAAAATCTCAACCATGCAATCCAGGGGAGTGGTGTGCATAATAGAGAAGGAATAAGATGATTTTGCTAACCTTGATAGTCATGTCGGTGTTTATGAGGCTTTTGCAATTGACCCCGATTGAGCCATGCATTGGATGATGCAGGCGGAAGCAGTCCGAAATTAATAACGGGTCATTCCAGCGGATATGAAGGAAATGCACCCGCATGCAAACACAATAAGACGCATGATGCGCGTTGTGCGCCGCCTGTGCCGCCGCAACACCTTGTCCGGCATCGATGGGACATAATCTGCGTTGACACTGCAGGAGATGCATGAATTCCAATCGGGTAAAGAAGAACGCGCAGGTCAATTCTGGTATAATCATGCGACCCAACAAGCCTCTGGCGCAAGTTGACAGTCTGTGGGGTTTTTCGTGCGGACTTGTTGAAGCAGTCCGGAATACGCGGTAGTGCACCAGAATGTGGGATTTTTAGTCTTGCGCAAGCGGAAGAGAAAGTGCTTCCCAATGTTGGTCTATTTTGATGTCGTGACTACTCTTGCTTATCTCATGAAAATGAAATGATACTACGACTGGATAGCCAAGCCAACACTGAAAATGAGGTTCTGCATGACTCGAGGCGACCCCTCTCTTCCGCGAAAGTGAACAGCAGACTCTGCATGCGCACGCAAGATAGGTGAGATGCATCGCCACCAAAATTAGCGGACAGACTTAGCTGCGTTTGCTTACGTTGAAGGAGTCGGTGCCAACATTCCGCTTCACTGGCATGGAGCTTTCGTATCGCGCGAGGGAATGTGAACTGCGAGATTCCAATTGCGCTATCAAAAATGTGAGGCGCTTTCCAAAGTTCTCAATTTTCGCGAAAAATATCTTCGCATGAGATCGACGGCCAATATAATTAAACGCTCACATATTGTGACCTGCCTCGGGAATTTCTCCTTTGGAGAGGAGGTGCATTTGCGTGCATTTGCCGACCCAATATGAGCTACGACGTTTTGCCTACGTCTTTCACCCCCAAAACATGCAGCGTGATAAGCAAAGATACTTGTTTTACTCGACCCCTATGTCGCTGCGCGAATATGGCATTGCATGGTCAAACTTTAGTTACGGTTCAAGATGCGGATATTACAAGCAGGCGACCGGCATATATCCTAGTACGGGAGATGAGAACTGGGCTTCACTCTCAATTTTGAAAGTGACTTTTTGGCTCAAACGTCAGCCATTTAGCCGTGAACTTTGGCCGAAAATCTTTTGTTTTGCCAAGTACCACGGGGGAAGCAGTCGACAGTCACAGAAAGAGCAGCAATGTACAGAATCACTGTCACAGTTCCAAAAATGTTGATGTGCTTATATCTGGCGGATTACGAGTTTCACATCTGGTCAAAAATCATGCTGCTTTTGCGTTGAACCATCGGCGCGAGATGCACTAAGACAGAAGCCTCGAAAGTTAGGCAAATATACGCCAAGGATATGTAGACCCTACACAGGGACAAGATCCCCCGATAAGGGGTGCTTTGCCGATACGGGGAAGCGAGAGATCACTCTATTTCCATCACGGAGAAAGCTGGAGGTGAGACCAGAGATCCGCTTTTCTTAGAGTTGACAAAACTTTGCGAACTTGAATCTGAGTAGAAATGTGTTTTTCCGACAGAAATCAGGCGTGGCCTCACTTGTCCAGAAGGACGCAAGGGGGGATGTCAGCTTTCGGACTCGGGAGAAGACAGCCCACTCGCGAAAAGAAAAAACATGCACGCAAGCTACCAAACTCTTCCGAAATGAAGAATTTCGACCGAGGAGATGTTCTTGGGGCATCAAGAATCTGCACCCCTCCACCACCGTGGATCACGTGACTAGATTGCTCAGGCACCTGCAGCTATCTGTCACTCACTCAACGACAACCGCTTAATCACTCGCTGCCGTCTCGGACGTGCTATTTCCAAATCGAGCTTATTTCACGATGGTAGAGAGCAAAGGGTCTTCCAAGCTTTTTGGATCGCGGATTCTGTCGATATTCTCTTCCCCAAACCAGCATTCTGGTCTGGATTCCAAGGATCGAGACTCCAAGGATCTCAAAGTTCAGAGGGAGACTTTCTCTGTATCTGGACCGGCATCGGCAAAGCCGCTTTCTAGGCCCGCATTCCACAATCGGCCACTCTCGGAATTTCGACAAGCTTCCGACAACGTGGAAGAGCATCTTCGTCCTGAAGATGGCAAGCTTCCCAGGGTCGTTATTCCGGATGAAGAACACAGAAAAACCCCTGACCTGCATGTCAGACGTCTACATAGAAAGCCGCCCCCTGGAGATCCGGCCGCCTTCGGCCTGGCGGTCAGAAGACTGCCAGCCGAGCATGGGCTCCTGGACATAATCAACGAAATAGAACACGAAATCGGCAATCTTGGCTCGGAAGAGGCGAAAATCTCCTCTCGACCGGATCTTGAGCCCCATAAGGTCTCCCATTCAGAGCTCCCCTTAAATCTACGATATGCCGAAGATGAGGAATCACAACTGACATCTTCCCCGGAGCCAGAATACGCGGCCGCCCTGGAGGCAACCAATTCCACACCTGTGAAGGCACTAGTCGTTCCTTTCGAAAAACTGCCGCTTCTTTTGCTGCCCTCCAAAGATCTTCTGGGACCTCTGCTGCCGGCACTCGGATTTGGCTCTCGCCGGGTGAACGACCTTGATGAACATGCATATCGTGAGTCTGGATCGCCACTGCACTCTAGGACTGTTCTATTAGACATTCCAGATGTAATTCATGAAACCATTCCGAAGGACACGGAGACGACGAACTCGGACGTTCCCTATTCCGAACTCAATGACGACGTTAGTGCGTCTTTTCGTGACACAAATATCGAGGAGTTTCTGCAGAGCCCAATTTCTGTTACGTCGTCGCCGTCGAATTACAGAGATAGCCTCTCATTCGAGGCCGCGTCCAGCGAATATCATTCTGCTGGCCGCAGCGAGAAATCACAAATTCTCAGCAATAGCTCGCCTCACCGCCTGAGACGGAGCTTCTCGTCTCTGGGGCTGCACTTAGTGGATACCGGTTCTGAGCCACAGGCGTTTTTCACTGTGGGAAACGACCCAAGCACTAGCAGCTTCAGCTCCCGTGCAGCATCGCTGTACCTTGAAGGAAACACGGTGAACATGCAAACTGGTTTGAATCTCGATTCCGACCTTCTGAGCGCACATGTATTTGCTGACCTCACTACAAAACCACAGCCGCGGATATCGGGAATACAGGCTATTAACAGGGCACCCGATGCTACATCCACACTTTCAGATTTGACGGCTGCTTCCCGTATGCTGCAGTCTTCAGCGCTGGTCAAAAACTTCCATACCCGTATGCTGTCGGTGAGTTCCATGAATAGTGGCATCTCAAACCGGCATGTCAATCTAGCCACACTTCGTCTCTCACTTAATTTTCGTCCCGGAGAGGGAGAGAGATCCGCTTACGTTGACACTCTTCGGAAAAATGCGGGCACGGCGTATAACGACTCTGGCTCAGATAAGTGGAAACCGCCTACGGGCATCTTGCCTGTAGACACTCGCAAAACGCTTTTGACAGCTTCTAGATTCAACAAACTACATGGCGCATCCGGCAAGAAAACCGGGGTCGAGCTCAAACATGGACACCTCGCTCCTCGGTTGCTAGCAGCAGAGGTTGATGAGGTTGGCGAAACCCCAAACCGATTCGGTGCTCTAGGCCGGCTGAGTACTTTCCAAAGCAGAAGCATCACACCGACGACGTCCAAAAGCTCGGCTTCTCTGTTGAGTGGGGCTGGTAAGATTTCACGTCAAAGTTCGCTAGGAAGGGCGAACACACTTACATCATCGGCAGCAAGCACTGACTTACCCAGCACTGCGGAAACGTCGCGGATTTCTCGTTCCGAAAGCCTCTCGAGATCGCCTTCAGAAGGCAGTCTTTCTGACTTGACGGACGGATACTACCAGCATCCTGCTTACACTAAATTAAAGTCAAAATCCGACGGGTATGGCTCTACGCGCAACAGCGGCTATTTGAACGGGGACGGTTTAAGTGAAGAAAAGGATTCAGAGGATGACGAGGAGGGCGAGGAGACGCATCGTCTCGTGCTTGCCAACCCGGACTGGTCCTCTGAGGAGGAATGAGATCAAGAGGAATGAAGTGCGCTTGCTGAACTCGCCTTCTCGTAAGTCATAGATATAGGATGCTCATAAACATCCGTCGTGAGTTATTTATTCACGAGAACACAGTCGAAATGTATAGGCAACAGACTGTAGGGCAATGCGAATGGACGTGCAAAATGCATGGGGATATCTGAAATATATTTACCGGGGGACGCGACCTCACTGTTTCGGTAGATTCGCTGAGAAGGAGACTTGCTCATCAAATACTCACTCGCGTCAAAGTTCTGGGCGCCGCCACCTTCACATAATGAGGCTTGCTCGTCAAAAAGTACTCTAACAACATTTCCACCAACTCGCTATTCTTTTCAATATTTTCAAAAGCTTCTTCTCATTGACCACTGGCAGCGCATGAGCCCGCGCACGTGAGTCGCTCACGTGATAGAACGCTCGCTCCAGGTGTTATTATCACCAACTCGTCAAATACCCTCCACCGACACCCCGTCATGTCAGGCATCGGCTACACGTTGATATACGAGCCTAACACGTCATCTAAGACGTCGGTGAGTGAATTCAAGTCTCTCTTGGAGAAATCTAAGGATGAGGTGAAAATTTCCACCATGAAGCAGATCATAATCGCTGTGCTCAACGGAGAGCCCATGCCCGACTTGTTGATGCACGTTATCCGCTTTGTGATGCCTTCCAGGAACAAGGAATTAAAGAAATTGCTTTACTTTTACTGGGAGGTTTGCCCTAAATTGGACGAACACGGCAAGATGCGCCATGAGATGATTCTCGTTTGTAATGCCATTCAGCATGATTTGCAGCATCCAAATGAGTATATCAGAGGTAACACATTGAGATTCTTGTGTAAATTGAAAGAGCCTGAGTTGTTGGAAACGCTTGTTCCCAACGTTCGCCAGTGCTTGCTCCACCGCCATGCGTACGTGAGAAAAAACGCGGTATTCGCCTTGTACGCGATTTATAAAGTCTCTGACCACTTAATTCCTGATGCACCAGAATTAATTTACTCGTTTTTGGTCGAAGAGTTTGATTCTGTTTGCAAGAGAAACGCGTTTGTATGCTTGAGTGACTTAAACAGGGATGCTACCTTACAATTCATCCAAGAGAATGTTTCGCAGATTGAAACGATGGATGCACTTTTACAAGTGGCATTCGTGGAATTCATCAGGAAGGACTCACAACTGTCGTCGTCTTTGAAGTCTCTGTACGCTCAGTTGATTACAGAGATAATCGAGAGCACTTCTAACGTTGTGGTCTACGAGGCCGCAGTGACTTTGACCGTCTTGTCGAGCTCAAGCCCGCTGATACAGTTGGCAGGCTCCAAATTTGTGGACTTGGCCACGAAGGAGGCTGACAACAACGTCAAAATCATTACTTTGGAACGTATCAGTGAGTTGAACGAAAAATATCCATTGGTATTACAGGGCCTTTCTTTGGAAATTCTCAGTCTCTTGTCTACCCAAGATATTGATGTTCGCAAAAAAGCGTTAGACGTCACATTGAAGTTAGTCACCAGCAGAAACGTCGAGGATGTTGTAAAGTTGTTAAAGAAGGAATTGTCCAGATCGTCTAGTACAACGGAAGACAAGACTTCTGAATACAGACAGTTGTTGATCAATGCCATCCACGAGCTTGCCATCCAATTTGGCGAGGTTGCCACCAACGTTATCGACTTGTTGTTGGAGTCCCTTGGTGATCTCTCCTCTTCTGCAGCATACGATGTTATTTCATTTGTCAAGGAGGCAGTTGAGAAGTTCCCTGAATTGAGAGACCCAATCGTTCGTAAGTTGATTACAAGCTTGCTGGAAGTGAAGTCTGGCAAAGTATTCCGTGGAGCTTTGTGGATTTTGGGTGAATACTCCATCAGTGATGCAATTATTAAGGATGCCTGGAGATATCTCAGAGCAAGCATTGGTGAGGTTCCCATCCTTGCCAGTGAGAAAAGAATCCAAGAAGGAGCCGGTGAAGATGAGAAGGAGCATGAGGAGTCTACCAGACCGGCTAAGAAACCACTTGTATTGCCTGACGGAACCTATGCCACAGAAACTGCATTGACTGCCACTACAGGTGACGATGACGGAGAGGCTGCCAACATCCGGAAACTTATCTTGGCTGGTGATTTCTACTTGGGCGCGGTGATGGCGTCCACTTTAATAAAGCTTGTGTTAAGATTGGGCGAACTCGGAACCGCTTCTACACATTTGAACGCCTTGAAGGCTGAGGCATTACTCATCATGGTCTCGATTTTGAGAGTTGGTGAGTCCAAATTTGTAACCAAGCAGATTGAAGAAGATTCTGCTGACCGGATTTTAGCGTGCGTCAAGCTTTTATCCGACGACGAAGACAGCGACCTTATCCGTCGCGGTTTCTTGGAGGACACAAAGGACGCCTTCAAAGCCCAAATCGAGAAAGCTCAACAAAGCCAATCACAAGCTGAGGCTCAAGATTTGTTCAACAATGCGGATAAAGTTGACGATGCAATCACTTTCAGGCAGTTTGAAAAGCAGGATGTGAACAACAGGGCCGACGAGGACGTGCTTGCTCTAAGCGGTAGTGCTGGTCCTAAAAGTCCCGAAGTTTCGTCTCGCTTGAATAAGATTTTGCAACTCACAGGATTTTCCGATCCGATTTATGCTGAGGCTTACGTTAAAGTACATCAGTTCGACGTCACCCTCGACGTGTTACTAGTGAACCAGACGACCACTACCTTGAGGAACTTGTCTGTGGAGTTTGCAACGCTCGGAGACTTGAAGGTTGTTGACAAGCCTGCTACTGCCAACATCGGGCCCCACGGATTCCACAAAGTGTCTGTGATTGTCAAGGTTATGTCTGCCGACACAGGTGTGATTTTCGGAAACATTATTTACGATGGCCAGCATTCGGACGAGTCTACAATTGTGATCTTGAATGATGTGCATGTCGATATTATGGACTACATCAAGCCCGCCACATGCACCGAGTCCGCCTTCCGCAAAATGTGGAATGAATTCGAGTGGGAGAACAAAATCACTATCAACTCCAAGATTGGGTCTTTGAAGCAGTATCTCGACGAATTGATGGCTGGAACCAACATGAAGTGTTTGACTCCTGGTGCCATCAACGGTGAGGAATGCCATTTCTTAGCTGCAAACTTGTACTCAAGATCCTCCTTTGGCGAGGATGCTTTGGCAAATTTGTGCATCGAAAAGACCGCAGATGGCCCTATTATTGGTCATGTTAGGATTAGATCGAAGGGCCAGGGATTAGCGTTGTCCCTAGGGGACCGCGTGGCCACGATTTCGAGGAAGTCTTCTTAGTGGCGTCAGCTTGGCAAAGCAGACAGTTAGACCCTTCATGAAATAGCAAAAATGATCAAAAGTGTCTCAATTGAATGGCGCCTTCTCGCTCTATTTTCTGTTAAGGAACGTGCTTGTGAAAATATACTTGAGCAATTCCTCTCTGTTCTTGACAATTTCTTCGCTGAAGTCGTCGCTTCTTTCTCGTAGGTAGTCACCATCGTGTGATGCAATATATTCTTGAAGCTCAATCTTTGAATCGTCGATATATTCGCTGTACCCATATCTATCGAAGATATATGTCAAGCTGTTGAACATCGAAGTGAACATACCTGAGAGTTCCATAATGTGAAGATTTATATTCTTTTCGAATATATCAGCATTCATTGAGCCTTTGGGAAACTTCTTTGCCAACTCGATGACGTTTATCTTTGAGACCTCCACGAGAACATTGACACGGTAGTTGGCGGACTTAAGCGTGAAATTCTCTGTTTTGAGCAAGTTATTGAAGTCACTGACCAACAAGAATGAAACATATAGTGTGGCTCGCAGGGTCTCCGCAAGCTCCCCATGCAACGTAATGATCCGTTCAACGGTGTGAGGTTTCTTTTCGGAAATTGAGATGGAACTGAGATGGAACTCCTTTTGAATTTTCTCCTGCAACTCTTGAGTAATGAGCTCAGCCTCAAGGTCACAAACAACAATTTTGATACACAGGGAGGGGTTTTCGCCGTCTTTTATATTCATTTTGTTCAAATACTGAATGACCTTCGAACCATCCACGACATTGCCAACACGGGCCTCATCTGCAGGTGGATCATCTAGTGATAGAAATCCTCCCAGTGAAGCATCGCTTCCATTTTCCGCTTTACGTTTTCTGAAGTGGGGGACTCGGCTGCTACTGCTGCTGCTGCTCATGTCGTTGGGAGAGTCCAACATGCAGGAATTTTATTGAAATGACTGCAATTTTCGCCATCACTGAATTCCGAAGGCAGAAGTTTATAGATATTTTGAATTCCTCAATTGCAATTAAAGTGCGGAATCCGTGCTTGAATCTGTCTCTCGAAGTCGAATGCAACGCCTAAACCGGTGAACCATCGTTCAAGGGAGTTGAACCAACAAAACTCCTCAGATCAGGATGAATCGGAGACGCCAGGACCTTCAAAATTGCTTCTAATTAATCTGCAAATTCGGTGGGGTACTCTCCCATTCTATTATAGTTAGTCACGTGCCACCTGCACGTTCATCTCATCCCGAAAAAGTTCACTTTTTTCTAGCACCAGACATGGCAAAGAAAGAGAAGGTCGAAGAGACCGGCGAGGAAAACTACGACAAGCGTATGGCCGCTGTGTTGCCATTTGCCAAGCCTCTTGCTCCAAAGAAATTGAACAAGAAAGTCCTCAAAACTGTGAAGAAAGCATCCAAGGCGAAGCATGTCAAGAGAGGTGTTAAAGAAGTGGTCAAGGCGTTGAGAAAGGGCGAGAAGGGACTTGTTGTGATTGCAGGCGACATCTCACCCCCTGATGTGATCTCTCACATTCCAGTTCTCTGCGAGGACTCGGCCGTTCCTTACGTTTTCATCCCATCCAAGGAAGACTTGGGTTCTGCAGGTGCTACTAAAAGACCCACATCTTGCGTGTTTGTGGTTCCTGGTGGCGGTAAACAGAAGAAAAATGCTGACAAGACAGACGACTACAAAGAGGGCTACGATGAGGTAGTGAAGGAGATCACTGCGTTGGAGTGATTGGGCAAATTGTAAAATAGCATAATAAGATTGGGAATACGTGCTGTAGAGTTGGGTTTGAGGAATTCTTACAGGATTAGAGACGTCAAATTACTTGGGGAAACCACCGGAAATTAGCGGTGATCATGACCAGAAGTTTCAAGCAGGGAAACACACATGAGAGAAAATGGGCGAAGCATTTTAATTAGCCAGGTACTTAAGTTTTTATCTCCAAGTCGTGATTAGGTTCATTATCTCCTATCGTCTAACGCTTTTCTACTCTCCGACCTGACCACCCTCGTTTCTCTACGACTGACTCTTGAATAGCTGTTTCTATAACATCCACTCTGAAGGCCCTAGGCAATGCTTTCGGCCTCCTTTGTGCTACTACGTTCCCTTTCCTCGTCTCTCTTGGTCAAGCGCCAGGCCACAACTGTCATTACAGCACCGAAAGCAGACAAGCACGCAGTGTAAGTGAAACCAAGATGGTAGACGGGCTTATTCTTGGTATTCCACACAAAGATCGGCACCCAGGCACCAGTTACGTATGCCAAGGTGTTTGTGCATACCACGACGAAGTTTCTCTTCATATCATCCGCGAATAGAAGTCGGTTGACCCAAGAAAATATAAACGGCTGCCCGAATGAAGGAGGCACTCCGATAAGGAAGTAAGAAAACCAGTGAAGACCTCTGGGGATATGCCAGTGTGCAAGAAGTGCACATCCAAGTATCAATGGAACGAAAAAGCCCAAAACGTAAAAGTGGTTTTTCTTACCGCCAATGAAATTATGAGAGTATGCGAGCACTATTGTCACGAAAATGGCAACTCCTGTAAGGACAGATGGCCAGGTGTTATAGTGGTAGGCATCGAGTTTCAATTCCAATTTCATCCATGTGGTGAATGTGGGCTGACTAATAGCGGAACAGGAGTTGTTGTAGGCTAAGAAAACCAAGGGGAAAACGTAAATGTGCCAAGTCGTAAAGAAAGACTTAATCTTTTTCCACGTATACCGCTCTCTGGTGTTCAATTGGGCACCGATTACACGTCTGCGCTCCAATCCAACCAAACGGTCCTCCTTGTCAAAATACCAAGCATCAGTCGTACTAGGGGTGTTGGGATCCACACACATGGTGTAAATTCCAATTGGGAAAGAGATGATAGCATCAAAAACGAACAACCATTTGAAAGGAGGCATGCTGGAGTGCTTGAATGCCTTCAAGAGACCCAATTGAAGAGGGCCCGAGATCAAGGAAGCAGCGTTACCTGCAACAGCAAAATAAGCACTTCTCGTAGAGATCTCAGCCGCCAGGTAGTTACTTCCAACCAAATATTCCATTCCTGGAAAGAATCCAGATTCCAAAAATCCCAAGAAGAAGCGAACGGCGTACAAAGACAGCATATTATCGCATGTGACCATCAAAACCGTAAGAATTGCCCACATAATTTCGAGACCGCCCAAATAATATCTAGCAGAGATTCTGTGTAAAATCAAGTTGGAAGGAATCTGGCCGAGAACGTAACCGACCGTGAACATCGTCACCATGTAATTGTACTGATTGGAGTTCATGTGGTAGTATTCGTCCATACCGTTAACGTATGCGGTGGCAACATTGGACTGGTTCAAGTTCTTGATAAAGTACCCCAACATCGATGAACTTAACAAGAAGAAGTCAAGTTTGGCCAAATACTTCTGCTCCTTGACATGCTTGCCAGTACCATCCCAGAAGAACTTTCTGACCTGAAAACCCCACGATTGTCTGCGCTTCTCTTCTTCCTCCGGAGTGAGGTTGACAGAAATGTCAATATACGATGCATTGGCATCCAACTCCGTCTCATCGACCACCAAGCCACCAGATTTACTAAGACTGCTCAGCGATTCCCCATCCAGAGAATATGAAGGCTCTGAACGCGAGCTCTCTCTGATCGTCTCGGTGATCTCGGGACCCTCGAGGGCTGTTTTCAAGGTTTTCCAAAATCCCATTGCCAGTGGTGCCGATTAGCTACATTGGAAGCGAATTTTCAGCCCTTTATGTGGGATTGAAGACTAGCAAGTGCAGTCCGGCCCTTATCGGGATTAGTGTGGCCAAAATCCACAACAGCCACACCTCCGCTCACGTGAGCTACCTGGATAGATGCCCAATCCCCCGGGAAAAAATCATTGACATTTCGGAGATTTCAAAAATTTACCGACACAGAGTTGATGGCGGAACAATTTTTGTAGGGCGATTATCTCGGAGACATCAGATGCTGGTTTACCAAGCGGCGAAGTATGTGCCACACCTGAGGGTGCACGCCCACATTTTGAGTCAGCGCCTCGAAATGGGAGAGACTGTTGCAAATCTATTCCGGTAAATAGTCCTGAGATTCCCCGAGACCATTCCGTAAATCTGCAATCTTCCAGTAGACGAGAAATGGCCACTGCTTGAGCAAGTTTGATTAGCCAAATTTAGGTCAATCGGGACCTCTCATAACATTAGCACTGAATCCCACAGCACCCAAATCATGGAAATGCTCGCCGCCCGGGCCATGTAGGTAGCCACAAGGGCAGTCGTGCAGCTCCACACGAAGGTCCATCGCATCAAATTCCTCATTTGCTGGGGTTACAGTCCCGTTCGAGCGAATTTCTGTACCTACACCGGAAAGAACAACAATATCGCCATCTAGCTTTCGTCTCTTTGCCGCAGGAGCGGTAATGACTGGGATGGCCATAGACATGCTGATCTTGAAGAGCTCTGAATTTGAAAAATTGTACCTATATACAGTACAATGACGAGATCAATGTGGAGAAGTGCACGATTAGGTGTACGAACATAACAAGAAAGAATTAGTAATCGGATCCACTTCCGCAAAAGATGTGGTTTTACATTAGAAATGCGTGTCTTGGCACAAACACACTCGCCCACAAAGACTTGAGAGCTACAGATTCAAAAGAAAGCACAATTTGTTCCCCACCATGATTCCACCAAAATTCTTAAGTCGCGATTAGCCTGCAACACTGGGAGGTACGGATGTTGCACAGTGGGTCGAAGGCGTCGTGATCTCCTGCACATTCCAGCACCAGCCTCACTTTCGGGAACTCAAGTTGGACATGGGACTCAGAAAAGCATTCAAAAAAAAAGACCCCACTGAGGAGCAGCTCGTAGGCGAGTTGCAAAAGGTAGGCATTTCGACAAAAACACAAGGGTCTCGCGAACAGAAGTTCGGCGCTTTCAGGGAATATGCCCAAGAAAGGCAGAGCATGAAAGCACAGCTAGCACCTGCCTCCAACCCATACGCTAATATGGGAAATGCTCAAGGAAACCCATATGCTTCATCCAAAAATGGCTCTTCGAATCGGTCTTCGAACCCATATGCGCAAGGCAATGGAAATAGCGTAAATCAATATCAACGTCAAGAAGCAGGGGCTTCTCGCAGACCACAAGGTGGCCAGATTTCAGAAGACGGGGCGGGTGCTAGAGCCTCTCCATATTCCACATACCAAAGGAACGGAACTACACCATCCAGTGAGACGAACCCCTATTCACGGCCTACTGGATCCAGCCGCAACTACGAATCTAGTGAAGGGCGTCTGGGCACAACACCAGCTGGCTATGGCTATACATCAAATTCAAATGGTAGCTTCGGGGGCGCTCAAAGGCGCCAAGCTGCTCCTAATCACGACGATGCCATCTCGCTTGATTTGAACGCCTTGCCCTCAGGTACCCCGCCAGTGCGTCTCAGGAAGCCAGTGAACAGGAACGAAAGTACAGAAGGAGTCGACCTTAATGACTTGCCAGAGGATGAAGACTTGAATGTCGATGTCGATGACTTTCTACCCCAGGAGCAAGTCAACTCCGAAGACGAGGAGGTGGAAGCAATTAAACAAGACATTCGATTCACCAAGCAGGAGTCTGTTGCGCTGACTAGAAATACGCTACGTATGGCTCAGGAGGCCGATGCCTCGGCCACCAACACTTTGGGAGTCTTGGGTTCCCAGTCCGAGCGCCTCTTTAATGCTGAGCAGAATTTGTTGTTGGCCGACACCCAGACACAGATCGCCGAAGAAAAAGTTAAGGAATTGAAAAAATTGAATCGGTCGATTTTCATCCCTGTGACAGGCAACCCGTTCAACAAAAAGTCTCGTTTGGCGCAACAAGAGATGAAGATCAAAACTCAGAAAGAGCAAGAGAAGTACATGCGTGAGACAAATAGGCAGCATATGTACGAGAGTGAGCAGCGACTTAAAAGTGGCATTACCAGGAACGCCACCTCGTCTGATACATTTAACAAATATCAAGGTGACAAGTATTTGCTGCAGGCACAAAGATATCAATTTGAGGCAGATTCCGAGGACGATGAGATGGAGAAGGAAATTGCAGGAAATTTGGACCAGATTGCCGGCTACGCTAACAAACTTCGGTCGTCTGCACGGACATTGGGAACTGAGGTGGATGCTCAGAATACGCGGTTGCGTAAGATTGAGGAGGACGCGGATCGTTTGGACATCAATGTCCACCTTAATAGTAGCCGCCTCCAAAATATCCGGTGAGGTTTCTAATTTTGGAATAGGGATAGGCTCAAATTTAAAGCGTGAAACACACATGGAGGCATATGTAGGAAAGAACAATGCGTGTGTGAATGTCGACAAGTGTAGACAATGACTTGGAGAGGGGTGCTGTCGCAGAGCCAGCGGCCGACGAGTGTGGGCCAACCCTAAAAATAGAACGGCAACTCAGAAATTTGGGTATTTCAGCCTTAGAAAGCTGCACATGAAAAATTCGCTAATGCAACAGCAGCTGTGCTGAATATAGGCCAATGTTTGTTATTTTCCCCGTGTTTTTGCAGGGTTCTTACGTCACGCTGCATATTTGCGCTGGCGCTCTTCCGCAAGGAACACACAACAAGCCACCTATTTAGTTGATGGTAGTGCATATAACCCCTTGAAAATGCGCATTAGCCAGCCGTGACCATGTTTCGAGAGCATCTTTGGCCGAAAACGGAAGTGCCTCGGCGCGTGGGCGTTCCTTTTGGAAGCTGCAACAGGACGTTACATTGTGGAGCCGAACCGATGCCTCCACAGTATAAATAGACGGTGAATCTTCGCTTTTCTTCTCACCAACTTTCAAAAACCGGAAATAACACACAATGTTGTCCTACACTGCCCTTCTTTCGCTTGCTGCTCTCGCCGTGGCTGAATCCTTCACTCTCACTGCTGTTGGTGACAACATCAACTCTGAGGTGACTTACTCTGGCTCGCTGCTCACCCTTAAGGACGGCTCGGTTGCTACCTTCAACTTGGAGCAGCCTGCTGGTTACTTGGACGTCAACGGCCAGTACGTCGCCTCCACCCCCGACAAGGGTCTTACTTTGACCGACAAGAGCGATGCTTCTTCCGCTTGGGGTTACGTTGACAACAAGTTGAGACTCAATGCCGCTGGCTCGCAGAACAAGTTCTACGCTTGCGCTGACGGCTCCGCCTACAAGCTTTCTGGTATTCCCGGAGACGGCTGTACGCAGGTTGACTTGTACTTGGGCAACAGCGCTCCAGCTTCGTCGTCTGAGGCTCCAGCTTCGTCGTCAGCGGCTCCAGCATCATCATCTGAGGCTCCTGCTACCTCTTCGGAGGCTCCTGCTTCCACTACCCTGGCTCCTGCCTCCTCTGAGGCCCCAGCCACCACCACCGACGTTTCCTCCACCTTGGTGACTGTCACATCGTGTTCTGAGGGCTGCTCCAAGTCTGCCACCGTCTCCTCGTTCGAAGCTGGCGCTGGTCAGGCCAAGATGGCTGCTGGCGCTTTGGTCGCTGTCGGTGCTTTGTTGTTGTAATACAGTGGAGGTAAAATCAGTATGAGCAAAAATAAAATGTAATGACTTTAATTATTCAATGTGTATTCAAGTAGCGGCGTTGGTGGAAATGGCCCACTTGGCGGAGGGCCGCTTTGCGCAGCGACAACCAAGCAGATGTAAGAATCAGCGGGGAAATTAAAAATTAGCGATGCTCGTCTAGCTTTAATGTTCCGAACATAGCCGTCGTACCACCAAATCATGCCTGCGCCGGGCCCATCCCCGGCGCCTGCTAGAATGCAACGACTTCCACGCCCAGGAACAGCAGCCTTATCTCTGCAGTTGCTAGTTGCATGGAGACAATGGTACACTCGCTCTGTAATCGACCTGTGATCATTCACGGGGCCTAGCGCAGAAGATGCAGAGGCTCTTGGTGGTCGAACAATGAAAGCACGAACGACGGTGCATCGACTTGAGGGAACTGGGCTGATCTCGTCGATGGAAGAACGAATTTTGTATTGTTTGGCAGATCCATTTCTGAAAACCTCGAGGATTATATGATGGAGGTCACGCTATGGATAGAGCCGGGGGTGTACGGCGAGTACAATCGTGTATCAGTGTGCAACGACACTATTCGGCTCTCGCTGCACTCGGCTCAGGACATTATGCTAGTCAGATTACCACTTCATTGACCTGTGTCCTCTTCAATATGTGCATCATCGGTGCTCCGATGTACGACCCGGCTTGTTGACGCAGGCTACGCAAATCTTGATCAGCACACCACGGGGATCAGAAAATTCCCCAACAAAGACATTCGAAAGACAACTCTAGGTGTACGTTCGGTAATCTCCGGGAAGCACTCGTCTGGGTGGAACAATTCTTGGATCTGGAAATCAAAAAGGGGCCACTTTTCGGCTCTGGCCCACCCTATCCTGTAGCCGTCATTTGCTCGATTGTTATCAGCGGTGAGAATGACCAGGTTGCTGCGACGTAGAATATGCAAAGCCCGCAATCGGCAATACCCGCTGGCGGACTACAAAAATCTCAATCACAAATGCAACGACTCATCAATACTAACCTTCTTAATCGTAAGTCGCATTTTCTCTTGTCCCCGTAGATCGGTACTTTCTCTATCGAACGGGGCCCTGCGTTTGTCCTGCACCTACCCGAATCACTTACTTCACGACAATATTGTAATTTCTGACCCTACTCCCAAGATGACGAGCCACCAGGTGAAAGATTCATTTCTCGTGGGCCGAGCACTCCTCAACTTTACTTCCATCTTTGTCTCGCTTGGTGTGTTTTTGTTTGGTTTTGAGCAAGGCTTGATGTCTTCTCTCTTGACCAATAAGTACTTCAAAGCATACTACCACAATCCCTCGCCAGCGGCCGTGGGAACTATGATCGCCATTTTAGAGATTGGCGCGTTGTTCTCGTCATTTGAGGCAGGAAAGGTGGGTGATAAGATCGGAAGGCGTCGCACTATTAGGTTCGGATCGGCCATCTTCGTTATTGGTGGCTTGATCCAGGCCACTTCGCCTAACATTATTGTTCTTGGTCTTGGCCGCTTGATTGGCGGTGTTGCCATCGGTTTTCTAACCACGATTATTCCGTGCTACCAATCTGAGATAAGTCCTCCTTCTGATCGAGGGTTCTACGCTTGTCTAGAATTCACGGGCAATATCATTGGGTATGCCACGAGTATCTGGGTGGACTACGGGTTCTCCTTCTTAGAGAATGACTGGTCCTGGAGATCGCCGCTTTGGATCCAGTGTTTCATGGGCCTTTTGCTTTTCTTAGGAACATTCGTGATTGTGGAAACTCCTCGGTGGCTTTTAGATCACAACCACGATATTGAGGGCATGATTGTTATTAGCGACTTGTATGCTGACGGTGAGGTTGAAGATGAAGTTGCAAAGTTGGAATTCAGGCAGATAAAAGAGAATGTCTTGATCGCGAGAGTCGAAGGAGGCGAGAGATCTTACCGTTACATGCTTACAAAGTACAAGAAAAGAGTGTCTGTTGCATGCTTTCTGCAGATGTTTGCTCAGCTCAATGGTATCAACATAGTATCCTACTATGCGCCCATGATCTTTGAGAGTGCTGGATGGCTCGGCAGATCGGCGATCTTAATGACTGGAATTAATTCTTTGATTTATGTGGCTAGTACCATTCCTCCGTGGTATTTAGTGGATGGGTGGGGGCGCAAACCGTTGCTTCTCTACGGATCAGTGATCATGGGTGTATCGCTCTTTGCTATATCCTTTTCCTTATTCTTGAACGATACGTACACCCCGCAGGTCGTGGTGGGATTCGTAATCATCTTCAATGCAGCGTTCGGTGCCTCATGGGGTCCAATTCCTTGGATGATGAACGAGGTATTGCCCAATTCGGTAAGACTGAAGGGAGCGGCAATGTCGACGGCTACCAACTGGCTCTTCAACTTCTTAGTTGGAGAAATGACTCCAATCTTGTTAGATCTCATCACGTGGCGCACCTACTTGATTCCTGGCTTTTCGTGTGTTCTTTCCTTCTTCTGCGTGCACTTTTTGTTCCCGGAGACCAAAGGCTTGACGTTGGAGGAGATGGGCTCAGTATTTGACGACAGCTCCTCTGTATTTTCGTTCCATTCAGGCTACAACTCGTCTGCGCAGGGAACTCTGTACGGAGCTTCCGACAACGACATCCGGCGGGCAAGCGAAAATGGAAATGATCCACTTCCAGTCCGCACTGCTGCTCAGTTGGCTCGTAATCCAGCCTCGATGCGCTCAGAGCTTGACGGTCTCATCACCGGAACTCCGCAGTTGCACCCAGTGCCCCCCACCAGTGACTCATTGAAACCAGTAGCCTCTGATGTTTCATCTCTCCATGACGACCTGGCCACTGACCCTCCAACTCTCGACGCGATTTTGAAATTCAAAAGGGAAAAGAACGCACGCTCGTGGTGGTCACGTATAAACCTGAAGGGTGCTGATTACGAAGCGCTCGCATAAGTCTAGATGCAACAAGATGAGAGCTTGGATCCTATTTTCGAACATCGCGAGTCGCGGGCTGTGTTTAAGTTGAGAATGTGCATGCTCTTACTACTCCAGTTTGATTTTTTTCGTGTGTCACATTGCAGAGCACTGCGGAGTTGTATTGCCTAGAGCGCGGCGCGATACTCCCGAGCCGCATTGCGTAGTGCCGTACTAGAATGGTGCTCAGCAAATTAGAAACCGAAAATAAAAGTAAACATTCCTGCACGTTTTTCAGGGGCATCCGCGACTGACTCTCGCGAATCTCGTTTCAAGTAATGATCAGAAGAGAATAAGTTTGTGAAACTTTGAGCGATCTCCAGTGGCATATCATGAAAGCCTGTGTCAATTTTTGCAGGTATCATAGCCCGGCTCTGCGGAGCTTTTCCTCTCCGTCCAGTGGCGATGAGTGTGGAGCTACGTCATCCTGCAGGGTTTCAGGCACCCGCAACTCATTCTTGCAGACAGAGTGTCAGACCTGTATGTATTTGGTAACATTCTTCTCGTCCTGTTTAACATCGGCATGCCTAGCGCGGTTCATTTAATATCGATCATCCCCAGTGTCTTTCTGTCTCACACTTGACAAGATACACCTCTCGCTCCCCGTTCTACAAAATGTCTCTCTTAGTCGACTCTCTCTCGACCACGTTGACTCAGGAACCAACCGTCACATACCTCCTGGGCCTACAGCAGCTCACATCCATCCCACCTGACTTGGCTAACAAGGATGGGGGGTCAGGAGGCGGGTCAGCTATGATTTCCTTGGGTAATTCTACCCAGACAGCATCGGTGTCGACGAACAACTCTACAACTGAAACGCACTCGTTCTCTGCCGGCGGCATGTCGTATAGCTGCCCCAAAAAGGGCTTGTTCTTGGCTATTTTCATGGCTTTGACCATGGGTGCAACCATTGGGGCTTAGTGGATATAAGGAACATCATAATGAATGAATGAACGACCAATCGGGGCGCAAACATTTGTAGAGGATTGTTTACGGCATATCCACTGAGTCACTGGTGGCTTGGAGAGCGAATCAAATTCGACGTTCTGAAATTTTAAAGCAAACATCTCCTATATCCACGATGAGACGCACCTGAGCACGATCAATCGAGACTTAATGTTCGGAATACCGTTCTCCAATCGCCGAAAAATGCTCGGAAAGTCTCTACACCAATTCCAGGCTCCTTAAATCCGGCGGTTGCCCGGATGCTATGCATGCTGAGCTGTGGAAGACCGACGTCAATGGTTATCGCCCCGGTGTCTTGTGCAAGCATTGGGCCAATAGTCGAACCGGATCTAGCACTGTTTCTTATGTGAAACTGCTGCAATTGAAGATTCTTTTTTCTTGCAATCTCTTCCATAAGAGCGATGCCAACAGAATCGGTCACCACGTTGCCATTGGGATCTTTTTTAATGCAGAGACCAACGTTTGGCAATGGGTAATGGTCAGCAAGATATTCGTGTTTAAAGTTAGGGTTCAATGCATGGGTCACATCGGCTGACAATATTATCGAATTTGCGTATGCGACCTTGCTATCAGCAGGTGTCGAGTTCAGCTTTCGAACTGCAATAATTCTGTCCATAACTGAATTCAATAGCTTGCCTTTGGCGCCAGTCCTGGTCCCACTACCTATCTCCTCATTGTTGGCCAACAAGACCACGTTGAGCTCATCGTTTTCTAGAAAATCCACTTTGGAGGCGTACTCAAGGAGACCATGGACAGCAGCGTACAGACAAAGCCGGTCGTCTACCCTAGGAGCAAATAGAAATTCCAAATCGAGACCACCACGAGTTGCTGGTTGCACATCGAAGAGTTCAAGGTCGCACGAAAGCATCTGGGACACCTTCACGTTCGAAATCCGAGCCAAGTACCGAAGAAGTGCTAACGAGTGATGATTGTAGAGCGGTGATGATTTTTCCTCGTCTGTTGCCGCTTTTTGCACTGGTCCAGATAGACCTATCACGGGAACCATCTGGGTCTCCGGATTGTACTCTACTATAGAGATACCTCCAAAGTGAGGCGCCAAACTAGGAATCCTAGCAACCGCATGTGTGCCCAGATTTACCAACCTCGACAGAATTTTGCCGTTCGGGCCTCTAACAATTAAGCGGCCTGCTAGGCCAAGGTCCCTATCAACCCAGGTCCCAGTTGTTCCTCTGGAGTACAGCGCAACACCCAACAAATTGTATGAATCAACATTGGACTTTTTCGAAGATGGCTTAAGCTTAGCGGTGATGGCGTCAATGTGCGAGCCAACGATCCCAGCTCCATTTTCGGGCTTCCAACTCGATCCGATGGTAAAAATTGCCATACTCTGGGCGTCTCTGGAAACAAAATATTTTCCTGCGTCTAAATCTCCAAAGCTGCTTCTCTCGCTCAATTCAATGAATCCCTTCTCTTGAAGAAGGGCTTTAAAGTGGGACACAACATGATAAGTCGTGGGGCAGGTGTTGGTGAAGTTGATATACCGGGAACAGACATCGTTGTAGAAATCCTGATTTCCCTCTTCGGTAAGACCTTCACAGTCCAGACGGTGCATTTTGTCAGTGATAACGGCTTCCGAAAGAGACGCTGCCTCTTTCTCGGGCAGATATTCGTATTCCAGGGCAGTCTCAGGCTCCGAATCAGAGGAAAGAACAGACTGGTTGCCAAGAACAACAAAGGTATCCATTAATGCTTTCAATTCAGGATTATGCTTGAGGTCCATGTGGGGAAAATGTCCAGAGTAGGCCGTGCAGCTGGCTGGCTGCGAATATCACGTGACATAGATAGCAGTGTCTCGATGCATTCTAGACAAGGAATAATTGGGATAACTATACAAATGGTCCCAAACTCTGCTCTAGTTTCGCATTGGGTGGTCAAAGTGTCGACGGCAAACTATGTCGTTCATAACTTAACGGTGGGAGGATGGATTCGAATCCTCTCGGGCGGTTGCCATGAAATAAAATACACTGAAAGTTAATTTTCACTCCACAGCTTCCCTAGGTTAGCAAGTTCCTCCCGTAAGCCTGAATTCGCTGCCATAACCGCTGAGTACGTGCTAATGTTTCTCACGTGACCACGCTCGCGATCTCGGATCCGTCACCACCGCACCCAGCCACAATGGACAACTCCACGATTCTCTTCGTGGCGACCCTATTAATCGCATTTGGCGTATTGCGTTGGCTTATTGCTCCTATTTCTCATTCTGTTCCCGAGGAATTCCACGTCGAAGACCCACTGAGGCCAAGAGCCAGAAGCGGGCCCTCTGACTCTGTCAGATCCAGAAGACAGGTGACGGACTCGATGATAGAGGTAGTGCAGTCAATTGGTCCTCAGCTTTCAGCTGCTCAGATCAGATATTCTCTTGAAAGAACTGGTTCAGTGGAGGCAACGGTCGATGAATACATGGAGAATGGAAGTTTGCCATCGCCACCTGGCAGTCAGCCTCCGGAGGCCGAAGAGAGAGCAGTTTGTTCGGAATCTATTCTGCAAGGCAAAGCCAACTTGTTAGAAAAATACGGAATTTCCATCAATGGGTTGGCAGAGAAGGACGAGCCTGCCCCCTCTACGAAAAACTGGGGGAGTGACGAGAACGAACGAGTGCAGATTTTACAGAAGCGACGCGAGGAAATGATTTTGCGTGCCCGCAAACGTGTGGAGCAGTCGGAGCAGCAATGATCCACAATAACATGGAATGCACAATGCTCTCCGAATGAATAATGATTCAAGGTGGTTGCTTTTATGTGCCCGGTTTTATGCTTCCTCGTAAACGCGCTTCAGAAGTGAGCATGTGCGTTGAACACTCCGCGCCCAGCACTACGCAGATTCGAAGTGCTTTTTTGATAAGGAGACTCAATGTTTTGCATTGGAGGTGGCTCGGATCTCGCAGGCATTCGGATCTCGTCAATCACAGCGGAGTTCCGCAATTCAGTCGTGTAGCTTCTTTCTTGAGATCTCGGCTGCAGCAATGCAAGAGTTCGGCCTTCAAAATCCCAACACTGACCTCTTTTTGGACATCCTGCAGAAAGACGCCGTTTTCTATTTTGATCGGACCACAGTCGCTAAACTTCAGGCTAGCTCCGTCGAGAGGCAGAAATCGTGTATATATTTTAATTAAGTTAATGAATGCACCTTGTCTGGCTCATTTTAGGAGAGTGGGAGCGATCCTTTTGGCTTTCTTGGCACTGGAGTTCTCACAGTTGCCCTTTTGTTTAAGTTTTCGTACATCTTCATCAATAACGAGTTCACGTTTCACCCCAATAGTCTCTTTTGAATTCTTAGTCAGAGCGCGTAAATCATTTTTTCCTTTTATGATAGCGCATTTCTCTTCAGGCTCGGCGGCTGTATTAGGTAGCGAAGCTGTTGTATACTTAAGCAGAGCGCCTATAGCAGGTTGCACTGGGGTCTGCGAGCCTAACTTTGCATCTTGTACACCAGAGTGCATGGCAACCATGTTCTCCGGAATATTGAGCGCGTCTCTCGATCGACCTGGGCTCGTTTCAATCGGGATGCCATTCAGGCCATACCGCTTTGTCTCGACACTCTTGGGTTTTCCAAAAACGTTTAGACTAAACTTAATTACTGAGCAGAAACCGTCTGCAGATGAAATCATCAATCCTTGGCCATCTTTTTCCCAACAGATATCTGTAATTGTGGAGTAGTGTAAGTTTTCCACCACGCCCAATGCGTTAAGTGACTCGGTATCGTATATAAAAACCGAACTTTGGGTTGCCACGGCGAATATCATCTTGTATGGCAATTTGAATACCTTCGGACTGAGGGACTCGTAGTATAACGGACTGAAGGCAATGGCGATTGCTGGTTTAGGAAGGCCAGGAAGGTGACAAATAGGCTGCTTGTTCAAGCCAGAACGAATATGAATGTACACCGTATTTGTCACTGTCGTATCACTTTCGGCTTCATCATTTTTCTCATCCTTGTCGCCAAGTCTATATACACCCAGCGTGGTAAGCAAAAGCGAACCGTCAGGGGAAAACGCTAGTCTGCGAAAAAACGACTGTAGTGTCTCCGAATGGTAAAGTAGGGTCGAACGCTTAGATCGATGTTGAGTGGTCTTATCAACAACCCCGTCGCTTTTTCTCTTGACGGCGGGGAAATCACAACGCGAGAATTTAGCCAACGCTCGAATCTCCACAGTGGCTCCAAAGAACACGAGTTTATGCAATTGAAGCGTTCTGTCGGCGCTCTGAGTAGCAATGAATTCGTTAAGTGGGTCCCAAGCTATGCCCTGGACATAATGTGTATGTGAAAGCGCCTGAGCGACCATTTTACCTGATTGGGCATCAATAATTCGGATGGTGTTGTCCATTGACCCGACGGCCACGTACAAAGAGTCCGGCGACCAGCAGGCATCATAAACCTCCAGCTCAGCATTGTAGACTTTACCTGCGATCCAGCTTTCAATGTTGTCATCATCTTGGTACCCAAATTCCTGGGTAACAGTTGAAGACTTGGTCCAGAAAATCACTCTTCCGTCGTCGCCAGCAGTCATAAGACATGATCCACTGGGATCAAAGCGAACGACATTCACCGCTTGCGTGTGTTTTCTCAAAGTCAGAAGGTACTCGACGGATGTTGACGACGCGTCTCGGTTTGCTAATACGTTCCAAATCCGCACGTTGTTGTCACCGCCAGCCGTTGCAAGACGTGTCACGCCATCGACATTTCCCTGGAAAGATATAGAGTATATTGGAGAGTTTTCTTCGTGCCAGTGCACGGCAATGGTGCTCGAGTTCATAAGTACTCACACAGCGCTCGATATCGCCATGGGAGGCAAGTGCGTGTTGTATGCAGTGCGTGCAAAGGACAAGCGACGATTTTCATTTATGTACGGGATTGGGAAAACAATTTTTGCGACATGGGGTATACATAACCAGACGCGGATCACCTCTCTTAAGCGCAGAGAGTTATCGCGGCGGAAATTGAAGTCCTCGTAGTGGCGCGCAATAAGTGGGGCTCCATTAAGCATCACTCGCATATGTCAACCTGCAGTGGGTGTCATAGATAAATAAGCTTTTTTCTGCTATCTGCGAAATGAGACGCCTAATCAAAGAATAAAGTTCAGCAGATATCTAAAGAATAAAAATGTCTTGAAAATAGCACAGAGTAACTCCGGTTGAAATGCAGCTTCGCTGCACAAATCCGAAAAGTAAATCCAGACGCCTGAAGCGAGACATTCGTGTCTATCGCGCAATGCACTATTTCCGGCATGGCTCAAACGAAACGCTGGCGGCTTTCGAGGAGTAGTAAGTGCTAAACACCGTTTCGTCATCATAAGTGCGGCACCAAGTAAAAAAATTCGCCGCAAAATATACGTCGCGCATTTAATATCATGCATGGAGAAACAGTTGCTGACATACCTGACTTGGCAGCATCCGTGACATTGGACTCTAGCGGCAGAATTGGATGGCTGAAGAGTAGCGGTCAGTTGTAGGTTTGTCTTAATGAGGCGAGGTTGCATATTTTCCGCGCCGGAGTCTCTGGTCAATCCGATCCTGTATGGTCTATCATAACCATCGGAATATCTTTCTCTTTTAGGGTCCCTAACCTTTCCTCTACAGGGTTCAAAATACAGGCTAAAGAGAGATCTGCGGCGAAACCAGCACAATTCTCTTCTCTTGTGAATATGTAGAAAATAACCTTCCTGGCCAAAGTCTGTTGTCCTCCGCGCTCGGAATTGGCAGTCCTGCCTCAGGATCAACAATAGCCGTGGTTACCCACCCCATTCCAATTTTGCCAACTAGCGCCGCGTCGTCATCAAGGAGCTGGCGCCCTGCACTACTCCTCGATATTGCCACGCAAATGATGGCAGCCAGTAGGCTATGATAAAAAGACTTTCATGAATCTCGCATTTTTGTTTTCGGTCCTGCTTGCGCACTAGAGCCCTCAAAACGTGAACTTGAAGTCCCTCTCTTCATTCTTGACCTTGTAGAGAAAATTAGAAACAATATCATTCTCTCTAGGTTGTGTGAGATTGAAGTGCTTTTGGACATGACTGACGAACTCTTGCTTGGAAACGCGATGACCGAGTCCCTTCTTTTTGGCGGAGTACGTTTTCTTGCCAATCTCAGAATTCAATATGTTTTCGTTGATCGACTGTATGTATGGAAGCTTGAGACGGTACTTCCTGTTGTAGTTGTGCAATGCTTTCTCGTCTAGAGACAGAAGGTCGATGGGGTTTGGCTTAGGTTGATCTTGTGGGCCGTTGGAGTTGATGTGCTTCGAAAGAAGTTCAAGCTGGGCGGCAGCAACCATGGCATTACGTGCTTTATTTGCAGCTCGTGAAGTGGAGGTAAGCTTCCCTTCAGAATCGGAATTCGACTCCCGGTTCAGAAGTCTCGGAGGCATAAGCTAAGGTTCGGGCGTGGACAGACTAGAAGATGAGGATCGAACGAGTTGGTTGCATGCAGTTTGTGCTCGGGCCACATTTGGTAGCCCGAGCAAAACACCCTCGCGCCGCGCGCGAGGACTGTATAACCATATTCCAGATCAGTGAAAAGTGAACACTGGGGCCCTAGAGGGTGGCTTTTGTAAATCCTGCGGCATGCAGAAACAAACACTAGCTTTCGACTCTGTGCCGCCTCACAAGATATCTCAATTTAATCCGCGCCGCATATTTCTCGTCTTAAGATGTTCGATGATATGACGCCACAACAAGATGAGCCGATTTAAGAATATAAATCTTTTCTCAAATTTTTCTTTTAAAATTCTCCTATTACTCCTTTTCCAAAATTCTCTGCGGCGACCCAGATAGTAATTCTGGCTTTTAACTCGTAACTACTCTTTACGCAATATTTCCTTAGATACCGGAAGCCTTTCACGGCACCAAGATTACAATTCCGATCCGTTTTTACATTGTTGAGACTCCCCCCACCCATCTGACTTGGTGGCTGAGGTGCGCAGGCTATCTAAAGGATTCCACCTCTGCAATATCTATTCAAGGCGTTCCATGCATAGCGGCACTATCTGGAACAGCACGCGCCTGCAACCATAGACATACTGACGCAGCGCTATTTATTGCCACTCGTGGTCAGTCACTGCTTCCCACTCAAGTGCTTTCGAATCCAGTTGGAGAGTTCTCGGCTTTAACTTCTAGATTTCCATCAAATATTAGAAACCCTGGCTATTGACGAGGAAAAGAAACGTGGGGGGTCTTAGAAATAACCTTACTTGGTAGTAGTTTAATTAAACAGGAAGATTCTCGTAGGTCGGAAAAGTGGCACGTTCCCAAGGCTAGCACTATGGCGCTGTTGAACCCTTGACATCGGGTAACTGGAATCTGACACAGAAACCCCGCTGGGAATGTTGTCGGATTTCCTTATGCAAGGGTTCGGGCGTGCGATTACTCCTTGCAATCTAGATCTCGCTAGTGAGGATAGTAGCTGCATCTGTACAAACACTGGGTTATAAGATTTGTCGCGCGGCTCCGGCCTGGTTTTGACAAAACCTACCAGAGAAGATCTACGACGACAAAGGGCCGACGTGGAGGAGAGAAAGAACCAGACGATGTTGTTGTAGAGGCGGGGATGCATTGCACAAATGGACCCACATCGCTGAAAACTTCCCAGGAATGCGAACGCGACGCGCGTCCCATTTCAAATCAACCGAACCGATAGGAAACATAGGCAAGGAGGCAGACATTATCTCATTCACTCAAGACTTTGAAGGGTCGGAAATTTAGCCAAGTGCATACTGCGGCCGCTGAATGCATGACGCTAAACTCTAAGTGCATACCTTCGTTATACTACAGTGCAGTGCACCGCACTGCATCATGCGCTGCAGTATGCGCTGCAGTATGTGCGCGGTGATATGTTACATACATCCTCTTGTAGTTACTTTCTGCTGTCCTTCATTCAGGATGGCATTCTGGTGGCATAAAAAAGGACCACGCAGCCCGATAATTACTAAATTCTAATTTATGCACAATAATTTTTGACTCTTTACGTCTTTTGCAAATTTACTGAACCTCAATTCCTAGCGACTGATTGTCCGATTTAAAGCAAACATCAAACGAGATGCATCTTGTTACACCCAGTGAGACTTATTTCGGTCTGATTTTAACACTCCAAGACGCTCTCCTTGTCCTCGAGGCCACGCGCCTCAAAATTCTTCCTAAAGTCAAAAGAAGACTAAATGAGCTCGAGCGTAGAAGCATACGAGCAGGATCGGTATTTGCGTGGAACGAAACGGAATGTGGAATGAAGAGATGGACTGACGGTAAAACATGGCTGGCTTCAAAGGTGAAAGGACCTTTCTTGACATACCATGAGCACGACGAGTTCCGAATCACTAAAGAAGACGGCCTCATCAAGCAAAGCTTCTCCCTCACAACCAAGCAGAACACAAAACTCCACCTTATTGCCTACTACAAGGCTGCTGATAGAGCAAGCGGTGTTTCTGCAGGCTCAATTCCATCACAGGACAATCTCATACGCAATCTCACTTTGGACCCAACCGTGTATCTGAGCCACATACTACATTATACTCCGTCGGAAATGGTGGTCGCTAACCCTTCTGTTCAGATGCCTGTTGTGCTGCCATCTTCACAATATCCAATCCCACAAGCTCCCGTACAAAGTCCCCAGCACTATTTCGCTCCCCACTCTGGCCAGGCGCCTCCTTATGGAGCGGCTGCAGCTCCAACCTGCGTGCTGCAGCCAACAATGGCATACTATGGTAATTCCCAGCCTCCATTTGTGTATTATCTGCCACAACCTCATCAAAATCATCATCAACAACCACAGCAGTACACCCACCAAATGCCCAGGGCAATTCCATACTTAGAACATGTCCACGGTACCAACTATCAATATTCAATGACCGCGCCACCAATTATTGCACACGACTATCAGATGCCTACAAGGTGGACATCCAGCGGTGGACCAAGTGTGGTTACACCTACTGGGGAAGTTACCACTCAAAGAGCTTACGTCGTGGCGGGACCTACAGAGATTCACAGCGTTGCTCCCTGGTCGGTTCCAGGTGCTCCTCCACGTGCAGTAAGCATCACTGCGTTGCCAACTATTTTGGCCAGATCGAATTTTGGGCTGCAGCCACTTCCCTCTCCAACAGCAATGGAAAACCCTTCGGCCCCCTCCTCGCGTGGTGGACTGCCTTCCGCGAAAGCCTCACCTACCTTTAACCTGGTTCTGCTTTCCGTGGGTCAATCCGATGGTCTTCCACTAAGCAAGAGACCCAGACTCCCACCGCCGGTTGATCTTCCACAACCCTCAATTGTTAGAAAGACGCTGCCCCATATTAGAAGCCATAACAGCGTGATTCTGATATTAAATTAAGTAATGACTAAGTTTATGAATAAAACGTATGAAAACGCATCAAAATGCATCTAGACTGTCTTGAGGCTTTAGGCTTAAGCCTGTGAATTATCTCCCTGCCTGTCAATAATTCAGATCCAAAGGCATACGACATGCATTATCTCGTCCAACTCTTAAGCTTTTTCTCCCATGCGTATCTGGCCGACTTCACAAGCCCGGCTGTGAAAATTCCCTTTAGTGACTGGATGAGAGCTGGCCAGGCAATAGTGGTACGAAGACTGTTCACAAGGCTCATTCTTAATCGCGTATTGCCGCTTAAGTCTCGCATAAACGGACCAACAAAGGTCTGGTTATGATGCACTTGAGCAGCCAGCGCTTGTTTTTTGCACGAAGTTTCGTAGTATGTTTTTAACAACTTCTGCTTGAACACCAGCGGCATCGACGAAAGCATTATTGCGACAGATTCGTCATCGAGTTCGGCCTTGTAATCCCCATTACTAGCGATTTGGAGAAGCCCCTTATTAATCAACTTGTCCACATGAGGTTGATAGAGCTCCGTGAACAGTTCAAGTTGTTTAGAAACAATGTTCTTTACCTTATTTGGATTCTCTCCACCCACCATCATCCGCGGGTCACCCATATATGAAATCAGCGCAATTTCTTCGAACAACTCGCTCGGAGTGAATTTTGTCAGCTTCTTCTTTCTAGAAGCTAGCAAAAGGATGCCAAGGTTCAAGGCGCTTTCCAAATTTCGCTGATTTGCTGCCTTAAGCCAGTCTGGTGAACCAAAAAATGCCACAGGTTTCTGAAGCCGTCCCGCTATATACATTGTTTGCCACAGATCAAGATCCAAAAGGGCTGTCTCTATAGATACGACTCCGTATTTAATCATCCTATCAACCCCTTGCAGATCCTTCATGTGAACGTATGGATTGAAATAAACCCCGGCTCCAGCAGTCTGGAAGCGTTCGAGTGTTCTCCATCCAAGTTGCAACAACGACGAGTAATGCTCGGGGTGCCTTGCCCAATTTTGCCTGTGAAACTTCATGGGATCATCAACAATATGAATAAAATCCACTTGTGGCTTCGCTTTCTCGTATCCGCCTTGTTCAAACACTCCGGACCCATAACCGAAGGAGACACTGTTTTCACCAAGTTGAAAGTTCTGTACGATCAGATTTAGTTTTAAGGAGCGGGCAGAACTGTGCTCGCGATGTGAGCAGCTGAGACGACGCAATCGCGAGTATTGAAATTTCAAGTTCTTTCGTAGGCATGGCGGGTTTATTTTGAGCAGGCCTGACTTCATACCAACTGAGGTGCCTCAAATTCCAATGGTTAGTGCAATAAAACATCCGTACATCTCACGGATCAACGTACTTTTGTGACAAGCCTTGGCAACCAGTTTCATCGAAAACGAAATCGCCAATGACTTGTGCGACGGAATTGCTAGAATGAGATCATTTCATTTTAGTGTTGGAAAAGCGCATGGCGGGCCATAGAAAGGTAAGTCTAAGATCAGCGCCAATGCAATAGGAAAACAAATTCTGCATCATGCGCGAAAAGAGAGAACTCGCATTTGCGAGAGATCAATGCCAACCGATACATCAATTCTCCATATGCATGCATGTACATAAATGGGTGCGAGTATTCATCGGCAATGCCTACACCCTTGCAATCAACAGATCACTTCTCCCTATGGACTCAATGCACCGATTGTATTTCGAAGTGCTACATTCTATCTGATTTCCTTCGCGCTGCTCTGGCCTTCGCTTTAAGTAATTTTATATCCTTATGCGAGATTATGCTTCTTAAAGCAGCATACCCGCTATCGACAAAGTAATCATGCTTTGTTTCCAGCTCAAACCCCTCTGAAAATCGTGGTCTAAGGCGCTAATTGAGATTGAATTCAATCACCATTCATAAATTCTCGAGTATTCGCTTGCGCATCTTCTATACCAAAAAGCAAGATGAGTCTATAGATCTCCACTGATATCGCAACGTTGCAATGGCTAAAAGCTTGATTGTTGCGCTACAGTACATTTTTCGCGGCGAATTTTCCCTGCGAAATGATAACCGCCGCAGCCTGCTCTAAATGCACACAAAATACCCTCACGAGTCAGCGGTGGGCCACTCAATTGCTATTCAGGCGAGAGGAGAAAGAATTAGTCGGCATTCCATCATTGTTGAAAGGCCGCGGGAATGTATGTATGCTCTAATGCATTACGCTTCAACTCTGAAGGCAGTTGTCCCACTGCAAATCCTTATCAATGCTAGCGTGCTGCATATCTCCGGCCACTCTCGTCCATCACGTGATATGCGAACTTAAATGAGGTCACGTGATGTATGAATCATCCGAAAATTTCGCTACTCAGTACTGTGCGGCTTACGTATCTACTTGAATTTTCAATGGCTTCGAAATCATATCGTTCCACGCGTGCTAGCGACTCGCAGGCCTTTTCATTTGAGGAGGTCGTGATGTCAGGCTTGGCGAAAGATGGTGGACTCTTCGTCCCATCTGAGATTCCAAAGCTTCCTACCAACTTTCTCGAGGAATGGAAAGATCTTTCGTTCCAAGAACTTGCTTTCAATATTATGTCATATTATATAAGCGATGCCGATGTTCCACATTCCGATCTCAGGACTTTGATCGAGAAATCCTACTCTACGTTTAGATCAGAAGATGTCACCCCAGTGAGAGAGCTTGACTCGCAGAAGAATTTGTATTTATTGGAGTTGTTCCATGGTCCCACTTATGCATTTAAGGATGTTGCTTTGCAATTTGTTGGAAACTTGTTCGAGTATTTCTTACAGCGCAAGAACGCTGATGTCTCTGAAACCGCTCGCTCCAAGCTCACAGTCGTGGGAGCCACATCTGGGGATACTGGATCAGCCGCAATCTATGGTTTGAGAGGTAAGAAAGACGTTTCCGTGTTCATTTTGTATCCCACGGGAAGAATTTCTCCCATTCAAGAAGATCAGATGACGACAGTCGAGGATGCAAATGTCCACACTTTGTCTGTCAAAGGAACTTTTGACGACTGTCAGGACATTGTTAAACAGCTATTTGGTGATGAATCGTTCAACAAAGAGTACCATGTGGGTGCCGTGAATTCCATTAATTGGGCTCGTATCTTGGCACAGATGACGTATTACTTTTACTCTTACTTTGCAGTGCAAAAGTCTAGAGATGTGTCAGATGAATCCTTTAAGCCACACTTTGTCGTTCCATCTGGTAACTTCGGTGATATCTTGGCAGGCTATTTTGCGAAACAGATGGGCTTGCCAACAGGAAAATTGATCATCGCTACCAACGAAAACGACATCTTAGACCGCTTCTTGAAAACGGGTGTCTATCTGAAGAACGGTGATGTGAAATCGACGCACTCGCCTGCCATGGACATTCTCATAAGCTCGAATTTCGAGCGTTTGTTATGGTACCTTGTGCGTGATAATGCCACAAATAATGACGACTCAGAGGCTGGAAAGATACTTAATGAGTGGATGGTTCAGCTTAAGACTACTGGTTCAGTCACTACTCCTTTAAAAGTAGCCGAAGCTGCAAGAGAGGATTTTGATTCCATGAAAGTCTCAAATAGCCAGACAGTGGAGACCATTAAGGAAACATATCTTTCAAGTCCTTCCAAGTACGTTTTGGATCCTCATTCCGCTGTCGGAGTATATGTTGCTGAGCAGAAAATTGCCGCTGACTTGCACAAGGGAACTTACATATCCTTGTCTACTGCTCACCCGGCCAAATTTTCAGAGGTTGTCAACAAAGCATTGCATAATACGGATGGTTATGAGTTTGATCGTGACGTATTGCCAGATGAGTTGAAGGCGTTATCCCAAAAAGAGAAAAGAATCACTTTAGTCAACAAACCATCGTTGGATGCTGTGAAGTCTGCTATCATCGCTAAGTTGCAGTAATCTGGCTTGACCTCGAGCTTAGGTCTGAAGTCAAACACCCTGATTTTTTGGTTTCAACTTCACCTGACCTCCTTTGATATCGAGTTCAATTCCCATTTCCTCGAGATCATCAGGGTTGATTGCTTTCCTTGCTTCAAGGTTTCTCACAAGCTCCTGATTCTTCATGTTGCTTTCTAGTAGAAATTTAATACAAAGAATCGACTTCTCTTTTATGAAGGGGTTGAGGCGATCGATTACGCAATTAGAGAGAATCAATTCAATACCATGGAGCTCTCTCATCTTCTCTTGAGCTTCAAAGCACAGGTGACAGATGAATGTAATAACTTCAATGAGAAGCAGCTTCGCCTCGGGAAAATTCCAGAGCGATTCTGTTACTTGTTCTTGTGATCGAGGCGAGTTGAGTTTCACTTGCGAATCCGTGTTTTCATGTATAGCACGGAAAAGTGGTACGAGAGAGTCAAGAATATTGGAGCGCTCTAGAACTTGCTTGACTGTATTGTTCGTCAATAGCAACGCAGTCACATCGAGAAGCACCATTAGTTGTATTTGGGAGTTCTCAATCAGGTTCGTAGATCCCGTTTGCTTGTTCAAAATTGCAGCTATTTCGGCGGCAGAGCTGGACAAGCTAGGCAAAACCCAAGAGAGAATTTCTAGCATCTCATTATCACTCCATGCGTCGAGCTCATTTACAATAACCGTCTGTAGGGTCCTCATTTTCGTAGTTGTGATTTTGGGTTCATCAGAATGTAACCATCTACCGCAGGCTTCCGAAGTAGCAATGCTAATCCAAATTTCTCGGAGAGGTTCAGAGCAAACTCTCTCCTCCTCATACAAAATTTTCGAGTCGGCGAGGAGCATTTGAGAAAAGGCATTGCATTTTCCCAGGGCGATGAACTCGGTTATCAATTCAGTACGTTTGATTGCTCTTTTCATAAAGCAAATTACCGGTTCATATATCGCTGTGACAATTTCATCCTCAAGAGTCTCTTCCAAAAGCTCTTTCAATGCCGAAATGTCCCAGTCGATGTCATCAAATCTGACAGCGAGGTTAGCGAGAAGCTCGAATAGACTCCGGAGGCAGCTTTTATAAGATGCTCCTTGCTCTCTGTAATTCGTGAGAATGTATTTGGTAGTCATAATGAGACCTTCGGAAGGAACAGAGAGGGAATTCCATGCAACCAAGTTTCTCGTTAAGATCACAAAGCCGCGAAAAAGGCGAAGCTGATAGGCTTCTATGAGCGAATCTTGAGAGACGAACTTCCAAGGGTTTAACGTAACTTCCCTTGCTGCATTCTCAACTTCCTCGAGATTCAACTTCTTTCTTTCACCACTAACAAGGTTACTTATTAGTTTAAGACAGCCTGTCATTTCATCAATACCAATACTGAGATCGCTTGTGGAGGATGCAAACTCTAGAATTGCCTTACATTTCAAAACCGCCTCCAGGTATTCTTCCACATTCATCATCTCGTTTTGTGTACTGTATATAAAATCAGATGAGCACTGTGCTGATAAAACCTATTGCCTGCACGAGCAGGGTGCTTCCGGCTTCGTCACTCCAAAGCAGTACACCAATTTGCCTCCACTCAAAAAAGTGAAAAGGCAAAGAAAGATTCGCGCCTCGCGACCTATTCAAATAAGGGCAAATCACTGCAGTGCTTTTGATATCGCGTAGATACTTCATATAAGTTTTGAAATCATATTCGTCTCAAAAACGCACTTATTTGGAGCCTCACCCGCAGCCTTACTTACAGAACAGAAAACATGAGTCGGGCAGACAACGCGACTGAATCTTCCACATATCCAGTAGATGGGTTTCAAAATACAAGGCAAGACTTGTGATTTCAAGTCAACAAAGAATGCGCGACGAGGGTGTCAACATTCACGTTCGTTGCTTTTTTATTGAGCGCGGAGCAAAACCGGTTGTGTCAAGCCTGTGAAAAATCCGTGGGTTGCCTGCATGTAAATTAGATAGGTATCTAATCACTTCACATGACCCTGCGACAGGATCCGTACGTCCCGATAAGATAGGAATGTCATTTCAACTGTGACTTTCCGGGATTTCGGCTTCAAATCAAATTATTGAGGATGGCTTGAATAGGCATTTTACTTATCAGACGGGAATATATCGAAAAATGCGTTTCATATTTCGGTCGAACGGACTCTCTTTCTTTCTTTTTCTGGTCGCAAATTTGCTGAGATCTCCTATTTCTTCAGTTTTGCGGTTCTACACTTCTTCTACACCAGTTTGACCACGGCTACTCCCCTAAAGAATTGTGCTTGCGTGTCTCCACTGCAGTCATTTCACAATAGATTCAGCCTTCTTTCTATATTATTGTACCCCCAGCCAGAGCCACACTGTCGATCGAATTACTATGAGTTACGACAGCTCGTTCAGTTCATTCACCATTGATCCGCATAGAGTCTCATTGTCAAGCTGTTTTGAAGGAGAACTGGATGCCTCTCGAATCGATTTGTTCGAGTCCGAAGACAGCGATTCACCCCCGTCGTCAGCTCCTTCCTCCCCGCCAACGAGATCCTTACAGTGTCTGCACCAAAAGCAGATTGACTTCGAGCCGGAGCAATCTCCATTTGCAGCACAAGAGGATTATTTGAGTTTCCTTGAACCCACTCCTGTGCTGCCGCCTCACTTTAGTGAAATCTGCTTCAGCCCCAGCCTTCGATTTCCTGTGACCGAACACCTGCAAGCTGTCGACATACTACCGCCTTATTCTGCATCAGCCTACAAAGTTGGATTAGTGAGTAGAAAACTCGAGTGGTTGTCACCATACGAGCCGTCGCCCTCACGTTCTTGGAAATCTCTTGTGATTGAGCTCAATTCGACTCAGCTTAATTTTTACCTGATCCCAACTGAGCAAGAGGCTTCTATTTCCTCATTCAGCCCTAGATGGAGCTCGGATTTTTTGCAATTTGATCGCCACGATGGTATGCTGTCAGACTATCACTCTCTAGTCACCACGGAATCTGATTGCCAATTCATGCGTCATTTGCAGACTAAACTGAATAAACTTCGGTTCGGGAATTCAAGCATTGAGAATCAAAATTTTGAACTTCCCAAGTTAAAATTGGTGAGATCGTATTCCCTTCAACATGCTCGCTTAGGTGTTGCCAGCGATTATATGAAAAAGCCTAATGTTCTACGCTTACGGCTTGAAAGCGAGCAATTTCTTTTATCTTTCAATTCTTTGAGAGAGATGATTGAGTGGAATTTGGGACTCAGTGTGGGGCGCGACGTGTCTCTCGATATCCTGGACAGGGAAAGTCCGAGATATAGAACCGTGCCACGGAGACGCAGAAATCAAGGTAACTCCTCCTCCATTTATTATCAAGATGCCGTCATTAGACGTTTCAGAACCAGTTCAGATGTTTCCATGGAGAAGCTGGGCGCTAGCCTCAAACTGAAACTAACGAAATTCAAAGCCAAGTTGTCTTCCTCAAAAAGCTCAACGCAGCTTTCATCAAACAATCTGAGACTTACAAATTGCGATTCCTCTTTCAGTCTGCTTTCTTCCAGTTTCGAGAGCGCAATCATAACGGATGCTCCAGCCGCCGTTACTCGGAGGGTTTCACGTCTCAAAAACAATTCAACTGCTTCTTTCACTATCTTTGATGATGAAGGCGAAGAATCAGACAATATCTCTGAGTTCATTAGAGGTGAGTTGGACTCCGACATTGCAGATGAGGAGGATATGGTGAACATCCTGCGAGATGACACAAGGAGTGAGGATGAAGGGGATGAGCTGCTCGTTCCAGATGATGAGGAAGACCTCATCTGTCAAATTTCGAACTCTGTTGCTTTGTCGGGCAGTAACACGAAGTGGGACCCTCTTGATAGTCGAGACAGCCCTCGAAAAGTTATGCGAAACTGTTTGAAATGTATCAAACCTTTGCCTTTTGACGAGGCCTGGTTGAATAAGCCATTGACAAAACCGACAACGGTTTCTCCATTGTGCCTGGTGTATTTGAGACGTCTCCATTATGCTTCAGGTTCAAATGACCTGGTAGTGCATTCGCCAATGGAGGCATCCTCTCTGGTGAACTCTTGCGTGGATATCCTTTCGGAAAATACCAAGCGAAAGCTTCCAGCAATATTCGGTACGTCTTCCTCGTCTCTTGCCCGGGTCCCCAACCACAACGTTCGAGAATACTTTGTTGGAACCCATTCTCTTGTTCCCAAGGATTTGGTGACCATGTGAGGAAAGTCAAGCATTGTTCTTGCCCAACTTCGATTGAATTAGAGCTCGTTTCTCGAACGAGTGTATCATGGCATGTGTGATCTGAGACTGGAAGATCGATAAAGTAGAATTATAGATAGGATTTTGGAAGCGGTGTAATAAATAGAAATCCACTTGAGTCTCAGACTGTCCAGTCATTCGGTTGACGACCTTTTTGAATTCCCATTTATTGTACAATCTCTCGAACAAATCCGTGGACAGAGCAATGGCGGAAACAGAAACATTCTTTTCACATTCAATATTGCAAACAAATTCCTCCGTGATATGACGCCAACCGACTTGAATGCCGGCTTCTGTTGGCAACTGTGTTATCGTGTCCACCTTGTTTATGAAGGACTTTTGAACGAAGGGCACAAATTCATGATATCGAGACACGTCTGCAACAACGTTGAAAACAACCTCTGGCGGTGCCTTGATCCTCCTCAGAAGTATGCTATTGTAACGACGGCCGGAATCTTTCGGTATATGCTTACCCCATGACAACGATCGCCCACGAAACATGAGCGTTATGTTTGCGTGTGTGTGACTAAATATTTGCGATGCTCATATATTTACCTCAATCTACGTTTTGACCTAGTTCAGAATCTCATATATTAATATAGGCCCGAAATTTAGTTGGCACGAGAGTAGATGGCCTGCTTAGAGTGTTTCTCAACGGGAACAATGACGCCTTCGGTCTCCAACTGTCTCAAAGCGACACGAGCCAAGGAGCCACCAATCTTCAATCTGTCAACCAAGACGGAGACAGAAACGAATTTGAAGCCGGGAACTTCCTTCATGATTCTGTCGTACTTTTCCTGGTCCAAAATGACGACGTGCTGAGCCTTGTCCTTAACCTTACCCTTGTTCCACTTTTTTTTACCTTTCTTACCACCGGCCAAAGCGGCAGCGGCCTTGGCAGCTTTGGTCTGCTGAATCTTAGGAGCCATCTTCGAAGTTAGTATACTTTTCATTTTAGGCAAGCCAATGAAGCACAGCTACCATCGGGATGCGAGGTAGCATTGAGAAACCTCAGTGTACGAGTTTCGGCATATTGAATTCGAGAGAAATATGTGCTAGCGATCTATGGTCGACATACCTTGAATAATGTGCTTCGAAAAGTTGCAGTGGGTTCAAAAATTTTCGGGATATCGCACTTGTGCGAGGGGTCACGTGAGTTCATGTGTCACGTGTTTTAATGTAGGGCTTTACCCTACTTCATTTGGAGAGCACCGCCTTACTCTGCAATACCCATGGCGAAACGGACGGCGGATGAACAAATTACAAAGGACAAGCTAGACGCTCCCGAAAATGACTCCCATAGGTCCAATTTCAGTGTTGCCGACTCCAAAACTTTAGCGAAACGCAAAATTATTATGCCACGAGGAAGACAAATGAAGTTGAAGGCTTCAGACCTCCATGTTCAAAACACACCAAGGACTCTGGGGTCAGTTCCCTCTAGTGTTTCCAGCCTCGAGAAACTTCTGGCCTTGAATGCCTCGTTCTTGAGCTCAATAGAAAAAGCCAACTCAAGCAACCAGACTCCAAACTTTACACCATTGGCAGAAAAGTACATAGAGTATGCCTCGGCTTTGGTATCGCCAGATGCTGCTGATGGTGATGAATCATTCGACCAGCAGAAATCCTCAAATTCTTCCGACGTCGAGAGGAGTACCGCTGAGAAACTACTACTGGGTCCCAAATTTTCTATGTCGACAATTCCCACGACCAGCGAAAGCCCTTTCAAGGTGTTTGCAACCCCTAACGTTAGCAAAAGCAACGCATCGCCTATGACTGGCCCTGTTTTCAAATTTGAGAAGAAAATTGACGACAAGGTGTTTAAACTCGGCCAGGTCGGCAACGACAAGCCCAGCTCGGTGGGCCAAGCTGCAGAGAGTACCACTCAACCCAGCCTGTTTAGTTCAGAAGTTCAGAGTCATAAAAGTGTAATTAGTCCTGGACTTCGCGATCGCGAGCCAAATGACAAGTCTGCTGTCGGCAGCTCCAGCATTCAAGATTTTGGCGATGAGACTACTCCAGATGCCAACGCCCAGGCTGAAGGCACTGTAGAAGACCAAAAGGTAAATGCGGGTGAGGAGAACGAGGAAGTTCGCTTCTGCCGTAGGGCGAAGCTCATGCTTTACGATGCATCCGCTAAAGACACTCCGTACATTGACTTGGGAGTTGGCGAATTGAAGGTGTTAACTCATCCAGACCTGACGAAATCTAGAGTTGTCATCCGAGCGGATGCCAGCTTTAGAGTGCTACTTAATGTCGCTTTGTTGAAAGACATCGATTACACGACTTTCGGCAATGGTTCTCTAGTAAGAATACCGAGTGTTGGCAAAGATGGTACTTTACAAACGCATGTTGTTCGAGTAAAGGACAGCTCAATAGGAGAGAACTTGAGCAACTTGCTTAATGAGTTGAAGTGACATTACCGCTTGTCTGTCTAATTACATGATGTTTGAGTGAGTATGTACAAATTTGGAACCGCAATCAACTGGCTTTCTTACCTTCATCTCCAAATAATTTTCCGAGCAATTTTCCTAGCCCTCTCAACTTGGACTTGTCAGTTGCTCCCTCTGTCTTGTCATCCACCAGAATATCCTCTACTCTGGAATTTGCAGGTGAGCGTTTGGCATTTCCATCCTCAAATGAGTCAGCAAGTGCTTCGAGCAAAGCAGTTTCAATGGGTGTCCTGGGTGCTGCAGTCTTCACATTCAATATCACTTCGAGATCACCTCTGTTATTCATATTCCTGTTCACGGGAACACCTTTCTCAGGTATAGAAAGCTTTGTCCCACTTTGAGTTCCAGGACGAATCTTGAGCTTGACACTAGGTCCGTCAAGAGTAGGAACGACAATTTCACCTCCAAGAGCTGCAGTGGTCATCAAAATATCACTTTGAGTCTGCAAATTGTTTTTGACTCTCTCGAACTTGTTGTCCTTTTCGACATGCACGCGGACAATCAAGTCGCCGTTCCGAGTTTCCGTATATTTGTCCTTAGCAACAAGTGGAGCATCGCCTCCTCCTGGAATTCTGAGCCTGGAACCATCGGCAATTCCACAAGGTAGGTCCACTGTTGACGTCTTCGGAACTTCCTGAACGCCACTGCCATGACAAGTGCCACACTCGTCATTATGATTGATTCTGACTCCACTACCATTACACGAAGAACAGGTAGATGCCATTTGAAACCCACCGAGGACATGCGTCACTTGTCCGGTTCCATGACAGGAAGAGCACGTAGATTTTTTCTTACCTTTCTTCAAGCCAGACCCTTGGCAGGTCAGGCATGAATCGATCGCTCGGTAATTGATGGTGATGCTAGTTCCGAAAATGGCATCTTTGAAAGAAACAGTCTTTAAAATTTCAACGTTATCGCCGACGTGCTCGGTGACGAATGACGTTCGCCCAGAACGGCCACCTCTCTGCGAGCCGTTGTTGAAGGCTTGCTTGAATAAATCTTCGAAATCAAAGCCCATCCCACTGAAGGGATTACCGTTCGCTCCACCAAAAGGGTTTCCGTTACTCGTGCCAAAAGGGTTCTCCCCTCCATAAGTATTTGATTGTCCATTCTGGTCAAAAGCCGCAGGACCAAACTGATCGTACTGGCTTCGTTTTTCTTTATCACTCAACAACTCGTAAGACTCTTGAATCTTGTGGAAGTTTTTCTCTGCATCTTTTTCTTTGTTGACATCCGGATGAAACTTCTTTACTAGTTGGTAATATGCTTTCTTGATGTCAGCTTGACTGGCCTCCTTCAGTAAACCGAGAGTTTTGTAGGGATCAAAATTGATTTTAGCTCTAACAGAATGACTGAAACCTCGAACAATTCTATTGGAAACGAGTTTACCGAGTTTAGGAACTTGAAATGCTCTACTGATCATCAGGGTGGTAGACTAGTCGCATCAAATTTTCTAGAATATAATGATCACGTGACCCTGAACTGCTGCTCTACTGAATTGAACTATAAATAAATTCATTAGTCCCAGGACTCCAACTTCATCGTGCCCTTTTCCTGGAAGTTGGTATGCATCCGGAAAGCATCTTTCAAGATGTGAGGCTCGTGGAGGCTGCCAGCCTTCTTAGCCGCAAAAGAGGCCCTGTCGAAGTACTCCTTCAACTGATCCCTGTAATCAGGATGAGCGCACTTCTCAATCAAAACAACTGCTCTCTCCCGTGGAGACAAACCTCTCAAGTCTGCCAACCCTTGCTCAGTGACGATCACATCCAAGTCGTGCTCAGTCTGGTCCACGTGTGGCGCGAAGGGCACAATGCACGAGACCCCAGTGGGGTCCGATTTCAGGGGACGGGCAGATGGCGTATGCATGATTGACAATTTGGCATTTCGCAAAAAGTCAGCAGAGCCGCCTAATCCATTCAACATGCGGGATCCAAGGACGTTCGTCGAATTCGCGTGCGCGTAAATGTCAACTTCCACTGGGGTGTTCATGGCGATAACCCCCAATCTTCTGATAATCTCAGGAGAATTGGAAACGACCTGGGATCTCAAACACAACTTTTTCGAGAACTCGTCCCAGTTGTCGTCGAATCTCGAGAAGCCTTCCTCCGTCAATCTAATGGATGTAGCAGTAGCGAAGTCCAAGGTCCCAGAGTCAAAGAAGTCCAAAAAGGAGTCCTGCAAGACCTCGGTCCATACCGTCAAGTTCTTAAAATTCGAAGCTGCCAAACCCTCAACAACAGCATTAGCAATATTTCCAATGCCTGATTGCAATGGCAACAAGTTGTCAGGCAATCTCCCCTTGTGAACCTCGTGTTCTAAAAACTCAATCAAATGCTGACCAATTTGAAGGGAGGTTTCATCGGAAGGGGTGTTCGGGGGCACCTTGTCGCGGCTAGTGGACTCCACAATGGCTATAACTTTAGAAGGGTCGACTGGAATTGAAGTTCTCCCGGTTTTAAAGTCGACACTGGTGTGCGGATATGGCTTTCTAAAAGGGGGGTTGACGGGCATGTCAATGTCGTGCATTCCTTCAAAAGAAGGAGTGGCCGTGTTTACCTCGATAATCACTTTGTCGGAAACAGAAATCATCTCTGGCGATGCACCAACAGCGGGACCAGGTACAATGGATCCGTCTTCACAAATGGCCGTAGCTTCGATGATCGTAAAATCGAGAAGGTCATTCTCCTTTTCCTTCGTGTAAAAGCCGTAAGTTAGATCTTGAGGAAACATTGATAAATGCTTATCGAAGAACTTTGTCCTTCCATCGTTAATTGCCTTTGCAATTGGTTTGCCAACTTGATGGGGTGATCTCCGCAATATCATTGAGTTCTCAGCCCACCTCGATTCTTCAGGGCCGGCCGAGGCTCCAACGAACAAGTTGAAAGCAAGCTTTCCTTGCAAATTTTCTTTTTCAACATGGTCAACGAGTGCTTTTGGAATAGCTTTGGGTGCTCCGACACCAGTAAATCCGGACCACCCAAGGTACTGCCCATGCTTGAACAATTCAATGCAGTCCTCAGCGGATCTCAATTTTGACAAATAAGGAGCGTACCTCACTCTCTGTTTTAAGAGTGCCGACATATTTTCTTCTTAATTGCAGCTAGTTCTGATTTTGTAGGCGAGACTGTGAGGGGTCTAATGTTGGTTCCAGCGCGTGCAGGCTTTACAAAGCCCAAAAGAATTTTCTTTGGGCCAACGCAAGAGCGAGGGTCGTCTAAATTTAAAGGCCCGAAATTCCGGGGCAATCGGCGTTTTTTTTTTTCGCACATCCATTTCCATTTCTGTTCGCGGAGTGCTCACGTCGATCTTATTATTTAGGGCCGCTGTTTTCATCAGAATCTTCCTCTCTTGCCTCGATACAATTGCCAACATTTCTATTGTGAGACTGCATTTCATTATTTCACTTGATGCGTTACGGTCTTCAATTAAACAACATTTAACAACCTTCTTTTCGAGATGCAAAATCTGTTAATGCCGAAGTCTCGGACTTAAAACCACGAGATTTCGCGTTTGGACCTGCTTTATCCAATCAATAAGCGCCACGACAAAGATTTAATCGTTACTGCGCGAGTGGGGCCACTTCAAAATATCTGCACCATTGGTTGTAAACACCGAGTTCATTTCATGCCCCCTATCTTCAATCAGATAGATGCTGTTTCAACATCTTCTGACGTAATTCTAAATAAGCCTGCCCGATTTCTTCGAGATGATGCGGATCTTGTAAGATATCTGTGCCCATTTGCGAGTCTGGGAAGCCATATTCGTCCTCGTCGTCATCAAAATTCGATTCCACAATCGAACTGGCCATGATGGATGTATCATTTTTACCTCCAGTAGACTCGCCGAACCGTCTTGGTAGTGACTGGCTGAGAGCTTCATCTCCATCAAAATCAAAATTCCCACGAGCAAATGATCTTGCTAGGTCGTCGTTTGTGAGGGTCTGTAAGTGGCCGGGCCCCTCAGCAGAAAAGTCGAAACTGCCTACTGTGCCCTTCTCAGATTCCATCGATGACAATTTTTCTTCCAATTGAGAGCCTTCAGTCTCGATTTCTGGTTTGAACAGCTTCGTGTTATTGATCTTGGCGGCAGCCGCATTTCTCTTAAACCGCGAGGGTGATTTTTGCATTCGTTTCTCATGCTTATGCTCGTGCTCATATTCGGGCTCATGAGACAGCGGGATTTCATTGATTGTAATCTCATTTGCAAAGCGAACGGATTTATCTCCATTGTTCTTCGCTTGCCGTTCAGAGACTATGTCTCTTGAAGCTATTAGATCTGCTTGAAATCTCTCCTGAATACCGGGTAAGTTTGGCAATAAATAGCCACCAACCTCCCAATCACTCTCTTCGTCGTCATCTTCCTGCTCATCCTCTTCGACCCCTTCAATGTAATCAAGAGAATCAATGGTATTCTCGTCTGAGAGCTCACCATCCGTGGCCACCTCGCTTGCAATAAGCTCAAGTTCGAGCATATACTTTGTATCGGAATTGAATTTTCCTTCAAATTTTTGCAAATCCTTGACTTTTTCCTCACACAGAGCCGTGTCAAAGTCCCGTGGAGTCACCACCTCGCCGTTGAGAGTGGATTCGATAATCTCGCCATTCTCATCAAGCTTCTCAATGATTTCGATTTGTGAGGGGGGTGATCCGGTGGCCATGCTGTTGGAAAAATATGGAGTGTCTTCTGATTTTATGATAGTAATTTAGCCTTTTATATCAGTTACAAGATGGCGACCTTCACTACAACATCGCGATGATTTACACAGGAGTTTCGAAATCTGGCAGAAGCTCAAGACGAAGGGGCCCACCGCGTGGGAGGCAATCGGCTTCTAGTGATAATTAAGCAATGTTTGTATTTCTCTCCTTCGAAACTAAAGTTGTGATTCGAAATAGATTGGTTGGCTTACAACTGATTTTCGGTAGGCAGATGCTTCCCAATGCCTGCCTCCCTAAATTTTTGATCATTGGAGTACGTTTTGCTTTTTCTGAGGACATTCAGCTCGGTCAACTCAAAACGCAGATTAGAATTCGGATTTTCGTAAGTTTAAGTTAACAAGAAGAGTATCTTTTTGACGTGAAGAGCGTTCTCAGTCAGTAAGTGAGAATGCTGTTCTGCGCAACTTCGCAGTAAAGGCGACGAAGAGTTCCGGAAAGATTGAGAGGATAATCAAGATCAATTAAGATAAAGTTACTACTATTATTTCAGATATTCCGCCAAGTTCATTGCTCGTTCTTCATTAGGCCAAAAGCTCTTCTAGGCTTGGACGACAAACAAATCTTCAGGCAAGCACTCCCTACAGCGGGCTTACGGAGAGGTAGAAATGATCACGTGGAGCCATTTGTAAGATCTCATTCTTCCGATTCGTCTGAAGGTTCTTTTTGCTCGAGTTTCTCTTGGGCATCATACATCTCTTTATTTGTTATCCATCGTTCTTGAGGATCAATGACCCCAACCGCGCTTGAGCTCAGATTTGTCAAAGCGGACCTCCATATCAGATCACCGCCTATTTCATTGGACCCTTGCACATAACCAATCGCTGTATCTGCAACGCTCAAGAGCCGAATCATACACTGCTTGTCCTCGACTGACAAAACTTCGAAGGATACCAAGCTGAAGTCTCCAAGGAGATCAATGATCATTTGAGTGAGCTTAACGAAGTTCTTCCCTAGTTCTGTAGGGGATTCTTCCTCTACTAGTGGGAGAAGTACCTGCAAATCATCTGCCTCAGTGTAGTAATCAAGGTTTAAGGGAAGTTTGCCATATCCCTTTAGCTTATCAATTTTGGAAATAACGTTTATCTGCGGTAAATTGAGTTGCAACATAGATCGCAAGCAAAGCAATAGCACGGAGATGTATTGACTGGGGCTCACCAAATTCACAGAATCTATGAGCGACAAAACACATAATCGAGCACCGTTTTTCCTCACCAATTCTCCAAAAATATTCGTTAAAGCACCGTTATTTGTGAACAATTCTATTTGACCGGGGCAATCAAATATTAAATAATTTCCAGATTGTGCCAATAATTTCAAATTAGATCCTATCTCCGCGACGTGATGTTCGTTCAAACTTTCCATTATAAAAAGAAGACTTCCGTTGGGCCCAAGATTGGTATTCTCCATAACCTCGTCAGTGGTGATGAAGTCCCTAATATCGAAAGCGCATTTGCCATACGGCTTCGACTCTAGAGAAGGGTCAAGGTTTACTATGCAGCTCTGACGGCCAATTGCGGAACAAAATTGGTGTAAGCCGTAACAATACGTCGATTTTCCAGAGCCCGGCGGCCCTATTACTATTTGTCCGAACATGGTGTAGGAAATTCCTGGTGAGCGCACTACGCGCGGTTCTTTGAGGTACTCAAAGTCCCTGTGTCTTCCCAAGTTCATCAATCGATTCCAGCAAACAGTTCAAATGTCTCAATCCGGACAGGACAACATACTTTCAACGAGAACGGTGACTGTCTCTCCTTTGGTGTTGCTCTCTGTTGTCGATCACTACAATAGGGTGGCGAGAGACACCAAAAAACGTGTTATAGGTGTTTTACTCGGCGATAATCAGTCAGATGTGATATCCGCTACCAATTCGTTTGCCATTCCTTTTGAGGAAGCTGAGAAGGATTCGTCTGTTTGGTTTTTGGATCACAATTTTATCGAGAGCATGGGTGAAATGTTCAAGAAGATCAACGCGAAGGAAAGGCTCATTGGCTGGTATCATTCTGGCCCGAAGCTCAAGGCATCAGATCTCAAGATTAACGATGTTTTCACCAAATATACCCCAGATCCTTTGTTGGTTATTGTCAACGTTCAGGCAAGTGGTGTGGGAATACCAACGGAGGCTTACTTTGCCGTAGATGACGTCAAGCTCGACGGCACCAAAGCTGAGAGATCATTCGTGCATGTGCCTTCACTGATCGAGGCCGAAGAGGCCGAGGAGATTGGTGTGGAACATTTACTTAGGGATACGAGGGATCAAGCTGCTGGCAATTTGGCACTCAATGTAACGAACAGCTATCAGTCATTGATTGGCCTTCATGAGAAATTGAGGGACATCGCAAATTACCTCGAACGCGTGCTTGATAAAAAGCTTCCTTTAAACCATTTGATACTTGGAAAGCTTCAAAGCGTTTTCAATCTTGTTCCGAAAACTGAATTTCCCGAATCTCGGAGTGCCTTTAATCACACTGGCGCTGAGTCGACACCTTCAGACAACTTTGCAACTAATTTTACGGTTAAGTCTAATGATGAGTTGATGCTCATCTATGTTGGCACACTAGTTAGATCAATCATTGCTTTCCATGACCTCATTGACAACAAATTGACAAATCAGGCTGCCAACGAGAAGGCCGCTAGAATTGAAGGTGCAGAGATATCAATTCAGGATTAATACGTTCAACATGCAGGAAACACTTACTTCGCGAATGAAAACCTACTCTCCGAACATCAAATACATGATGTCCAAGTCAATGCAAATACTCAGCTGGAACAGCCCCTTTCTAAATGCTCATTTTTTTTCCCGGTCCAACCATCTAGCTCGCCTAAACACCCAGTTCACACATTCGTACTTTGGACCCTCCCGATTCCGCAAGCACGGCACACCGAGAAAGTCAATTAGAGCATGCTCTAATTCTCCCCATTTCGGTTCGCCGCTTCATAGATCCATGCAAATTGATCAGAAAGAAATTGTTGACAAAAATGAACTGCTTCCATTCAAGGTAATACCTAGGCAGCTGACGTCTAGTCATAACCAATGCCCACCAAGAAGGAGAAGTCCCGCTAAAGAATACTTGAAATTAACAAAGCCAAATCTCACAGTTTTGGTAACTTTAAGCTCGATTTGTTCGTATGCCATTTCACCCAACACAGCCACCATCTCTGAGCTTTTGTTCCTCACCCTAGGGACGGCACTTTGTTCTGGATCTGCAAATGCGATTAACATGGGAAGAGAACCAGATTTGGACCGAAAGATGAGCAGAACAGCGAGTCGGCCCGTTGTTACGGGTTTCATCAAGCCTAATCAGGCCTACTTATTTGCTTCAATCACTGGTAGCTTGGGAGTATCGATCCTATACTGGGGAGTTAACCCCACTGTTGCAGCTTTGGGAGCACTCAATATTGGCTTGTACTCTTGGGTATACACCTCGCTCAAACGTAAATCAATTCTTAATACGTGGGTAGGTGCAATCGTGGGCGCGATTCCTCCCTTGATGGGATGGGCTGCTACATCCTCGCTCGGCCATCCCGGCGCGTGGTGCCTTGCGGCTCTTCTTTATGCATGGCAATTTCCACATTTCAACGCCCTCTCCCACAATATTGCTCAAGAGTACAAGAATGCTGGCTATGTTATGACAGCTGCTGAAAACCCCCGCCTAAACGCAAGAGTTTCCCTACGCTACGCACTTCTCATGTTTCCAATCTGCTTTGGATTAAGCTTTTTCGGTGTTACAGACTGGGCTTTCCAGTTTGATTCCGCGATCGCCAACGCTTGGCTCTCTTGGCTTGCATTCAAGTTTTGGGCTCAGCAAAGGCTCAATTACGGGAAAGAGCCCCGTTTACCGGATGGCGCACGCCTTGCGAGCGCATATGCTCGGCAACTTTTCTGGTGCTCTGTTTGGCACCTTCCAGCGGTGTTAATTTTAGCAATGTTGCACAAGAGGGGCCAATGGGATCGGGTGAGAGCTTTTATCCGCGGAGACGTCGAATCAAAACCTCTACAATGTACATAAGAAATATTTGATAATAATTCCCCTACATTGGTACATAAGAAATATGTGAAAACAATTCCCCTACAATATACATAATATGTGATAAGAATTTCTCTTCATGAGAAATCGATGCTAATAATTATTTATGAGCTTACTCCAAATTAGAGGAGGCAAAACGGGCGTTACGAGAAAAATGTATCTTGGTTTTTGGTCATAATAACCCTTGCAAAACAAGACTTTTGGTTTTTGCCTCACCAGTTCCCTTTGGCATCGCTTGGATAATCAATAGCGATTGAAAGGTTCTTCCAACCCTTTAGAATACACAGTGGTTTTTTTTAAAAATAAATAGCAGCTTAACTACTAGGACACGTCAAGTTGGCAATGAATTAGATTTCGATGAATTATTTGTCGTTCCACATCTGCTTTCAACGCTGGTAAAATAAATATAATGTCGATTAAATTATTGCCATAAACACATTGCTTCTCTTGGACATCTTAAGCAGGTGCGGTCATAGTTTATTGAGTGTTTGTTTAATTTCCAATGGAAGTACTTCTACGAAATCGTGTTTCATCTTTACTACAAGTTTATATTGCGGTAAATATAAATACAGATTACTTCGAGAACAGAAAATATTTCAAGGATGTATAGCTATTTAGCCCTGTCTTTAGGTCTGCTCTCACATATTTCTCTTCGAATAAAATTCACTATCTTAGCATGTATATAGTTGTAGACTGAAAATTTTAATGCAACAGCAAGTTAATGGAATCAAATGAATACTTTATTATGTGGCCCTTTTGAAATCACCTAGAGACCCCGACGTTGGAGAATAAAAAAACGCGGTATCAATCCTGAAGTGACAGGAAAATATTACGGATCTCGAGAGAGATAATTAATTATATGTGGTCAAAAATCCGTTCTATTAACCTGGAAATCATTCCGTTCTGTTTTATAATTTTTTTGTTGAATGAACGTAGGGCAATGTGGTGGATATAACTTCATGAAATTGTTCTGAATGGAAAATTTAGGTCGAGATGTCGGAGAACGTTTAACGTTTGACTGATCAACTATGAATTTTGTTTCCCAGAATTTGAGTGATGCTGTGATTTCATAGAGAGATGCATTATTTGACGTTGGATATCAACAGAAGAGCAAAGAGTTCATTAGATTCATAAATGGTAGGGAATATAATATCTTTGAAGTTGCGTTGAAAATACGGAACGCCAAAGTTTGAGAATACTATTTTTTTCGGAACGTATCTATCTCAGACAAAAGCTCCCAGAGAATGCTTTTTGTGTTACATGCTTTTATGCTGATGGGGGATGGAAATGGTAAGTGTTGAAAATAGCCAATTGATTAAGTTCCTATCAATTTTGTTTGAAATATTATGGTTTATAGCAGGGCCGAACTAACTATAGCACAGGCAAAGATCTACTATGGTGGCAATTGTACTATTTTGCGCCATGGATAGCCTGGGTCGCATCACATCACCTAGACACTTTGATTAATTCAGAATTGGAAACTCTACTGGAGACCAGCAATTCTCGTCCCCCTCGTTTTCGTATTTTCACCTATTAGCGAATATCTATTAGGAGCTGCTCTTATCTTGAATGAGGAATACTGTAGTAGTGAGGGGCGATCTTGGAATTGGAATTGTGACTGCATTATACATATTTGTTAGCATTTTGGTGGTACATTGGGTTTTATTGAATTGATTCCCTGTTGGTATTGATGTGATCTATTTGGGATAAGATTTAGGCTTCGGAAATTTAAGTACTTCATCTGGGGTTTTTTCCGAAACATTAATCACAGCCTAGATAGGGAGTAAGTAATCTATAGCATAGCACAGGCTTATTGACCTACTTTGTGGTGACTTTTATTACTTTGGTAGAGTGATAGTTGTGATCGTACACTTTGATTCAGAACTATAGAGAAAACTGCCCAAAACTTTGTAAATGTCACCTGAAGCTCTTAGCCAGATTGGTAGAGGTTTGTTGGTGGTACGGATGTTGTCACTCTGCGTCGAGTACTGCAGTTTAGCTTCAAGTTTCTATCCTGTATATGGCTTGTCGCGTCGAGTTCAGACAATCGTACTGGTACTACTCATATCTCGATGCCAATTCGCTCACTTGAATCATTCTTGTTTGAAAGGAAGTTAGTAAGCACGAGCTCAATTGAGATTCTTGCAAATGCCACGGTTGGAATCGATGTTGAGCATTACCTTAGCCGCGTATACACCTTCAAGAAGGAGCAGTTGTTATTCGCAATAGGCGGGGTACCCGCATCTTTAGTGGATTACATTCAGTCAGACCTAAGGGTTTTTGATGAGTTCAATATTCGTCCGTTGTTTGTCTTACCTGGATTAAGGGTGGAAGCATATCGGGTGGCGTCGTCTATTAACGGTGCGTCGCCCCAAGAAGAACATTTGGCTGCGACTTGGAACAAACTCAATCCTAAGGCAAACTCTCATAGAGGTGTCCCACCTAGCTTTCCATCTCAGTCCTTCAGGCTTCACACTGATCCCTTGCCGGTGAGGCCAATGTTCAATGATTTGTTGCACTACTTCATCGATAATAACATTGATTATATGATATGTCCTTTCGACGCTTCGTTTCAGCTCTCATATCTTTACCAATCTGGTGCCATTGACACAATCTATGGCTCCACGGATCTTTTACTCACCGAAGTCGATCGATTTGTCTTAGGGATGGAATTTCAATCCAAGGAATTTAGATTTGTTGACAAACAGAGAGCTCTTAGCGAGCTAGGTCTTTCCAATCGTTTGCTTATTGATATTAGCATCATTGTTGGCTGTTCAGCTCAGCCTGAGACCTTTTCTCATCTTCCTCCAAGTCCCAAGGCAACTGCTCTTTCTCCATATAACCAGTTTGGCTATTTTCGATGGGTTCTTGACGTCGTTTATCAAACCCAAGCGTACTATGGACAGCTACCGGATCTTTTCGGTTATGTATCATCCTTGAATGATCCTGCAATGAATGACTTGTACTTGCGTGGACTCGCTACCATTCAGTACATGCCTGTGCTTGCTGCTAGTGGCTCTGCAGAGCTATACTTCCTCGCTGTGAAAAACCTTCATAACCAAAGGGTAAATGAGCACTCTACTGACGATGGTAGTGCAAGCGAACAAAACGTCATTTCACACCCAGACATTCCCTCGTCAATTCACTCCGTTGTATCGCAACGGCTTCCGCCCGAATTGTTCTTCTATCAATCGATCGGATTGTTACCTCTCACTGTGATAGAGTCGTTAACCCTGGGGGAAATTTATATCGGCCCGCCCTTGGAAAGTGGCCATTCAGAATCGTACCGCACCCTAGTTACTTCTGCCTTCTTTCGGCGAGGTATAGAAAGGCAGATAGTTATGCTTTCAAAGATTATGAACAGGTACTACCAGGTGAAACAAATAAAACTTCGGTATTGGTTTACTGATGTGCAAGACGAAATAAATTTGAAGTTGATGGCAGCGAATTTGAATCCAATCCCTCAATATGGTGATTCAAGTGAGGATGAATTCGTATTTTCCGAACTTATTGAGAACAAAAATGCAGTTCAGCTGTCCACTGGATTAGGCTTGAGGAACAGATTGGCTCTTGCGCTCGAGAGGGCTTTGACATTCTTGGTGTCTGGTGCTGATCAAATAACTGTTTCAAAGATTAAAAAGATTCTAGTATCCTTCGTGGACAAGAATCCTGATGTCGAAGCAGTATCTCTTCAAAAATTGCTAGTCTTCTTGCTTTTTTTCGTGGTCACAGACTATGACCTCTTCAAACTGGATGCCGTCTTTCCTAGCGTTCCTCAGGTTTACAAACCAGTTGAATTGCCACCACTAACTTCAGGTGAAAGCCAACTGATCAGCCTCATATCCAGAGTGATGTCACTATGCAAGATGAGTATTCGGCCCATAAACTACCAGGGACCTATATCTCGAAGTTTGCTCTCTTTCAGAAGCCATTTCAAAATATTATATGAGCTCATTGGCTGCTCTTGTCAAGTCGCGCTTATTGAAGACCTCGTTAAGAAGAGCGATTTCGGACTCTCTACACAAAACAGAAGCGATTGGTACGCAGTTATTTCGAAGCTCCCATTCTATGAGGACGTGTCCAACACTTTGACGGGTGTATTCGCCGAAATTTACTTCGACCTGTGCATTAGGTACTGCAAAAGCGGCACTTCACCGCTGGCGTCCAAGGAATTGGGTCGTGAACATTTGCTTGGGCATGTTTTACAGGTAGCCAACTCGTCTCATAACATCAATTTGAATAGCGTTAACAGTGTTAGCGAGGGACGTTTTATCGCTGACTTGAGCCATGGTGTTCAATTCTGGAAGTTGTTCGGCAAATTCATACATGAAGTACATCTTCAAGACCAAAGTATTGTGAGCGAAGACCAGATAAAGCTATTCGAGGATGCGGATACGCTTGTGGAGCAATTTTGGTGAAAGCCTCCGTGCACAACAACATGTCGATCGCGCGCGCTGAAAAGTCACTTTTCGTCGAACGATCAAGTTGATGAACCATTAATTCACTGTACACGTCCGTGTTGTTTATATTTCTTCAATTCGACTCTGCATTCTCCGATGCTTCTAAAGAAAATCCTTATGTCTTCCAGTAACCTTCCAAAGGTGACCGGTCTTGGGCCATTTAGGGACTCCATTCAAGCAACATTAGCAGGTGGATGCAGCAGCATTTTGAAGCTTGACCTACCAAAATTTGGCTCAATCAAGCTTCAAGCCCTTCAAGTTCTTGCCATCCAGGGGGAGTACACCGTCAGCGATGAATCCTGTGAAAGCTCAGCCATGAAAGGCTTCGTGTCGATTCAGGCAACTCGGCCAACTGCCATGTATCTCGCTGGAAATGGTGTTAAATTTCACATCGAAAAGGCAGCTTCTAGTCAATCGTGGAAAGTTTTGCATCATTCGCTGATCGTCGTAATGTCTGACGGACTAACTCCTCGCGCTTCTGACTTCTGTCATGAGTTACAAGGACTGGGAGTAGTAGTTTTTCAGGCCGGATCCAGTCTTGAGTCCATTTGCCTACAGAATAGCGAGTGTATATATGTGGAGCGGCATCTTTTGGTTGCCACAACAGCTTCTTATGTCGGAAACATACTGGCCTTCCCGTGGAAAGACAACAACGCATCTTGGATTTCACTTTACGATATCAATGTCAAAAGGGCTCTTGATCATCTAAGAAAATTTGTTAGTCATATGGGCTTAATGAAGCAAGATGTTCAGAAGGATTTAGATAAATCTGGGCTAATGGCAGCAAGTAAAACTAGGCCTAGTACGAGTCACCGAATGGCCAGTACAGTGCGTGGCAATCTATGCAAAATTCATGGACCAGCTAAGATAATCCTTAAGACTTCTCCGGATAAATAGGTGTGCACACAAGCCCTTTTTTTCTGGTATTAGGATGATCCTTGTCGATAATCCCAATGATTGGTGCTTATATTCAAATGGTAACGCAAATGCCTTATTCAAATACAGGGGCTCATCCTCATTTTTCAATGCTAAACTTTTGAGACTTCGGCTCGCTAAGCCAGAGGCTGAATTCGTGTCGACCATAGATACCTACGAGTTCTCCAAGAAATGGTGCAGATTTAGTTTTGAAGACGAACTTATTCAAATGCAAGTTGTGGAGCTCGCGGATGGTTTCCTCGAGAAATTAAGACAGCCGTCCTGTTCCATCATGACGAATGAGAGGCACGGTGTTCTCATGAACAATATCCTCGACTGTGTCTCAAATTCAGTTCGACTTTCTCGAAATTGCGTTTTGCACTTGGCTGATCGGACAAAAAGTTCTCAAGCGGTCGTTTTGGAATTGAAACCAAAATGGCTCTATGAGAATAGGCGTCGATATTGTAGAAATTGTACAAGGGCGAAACTTCGTGGCCAGGAGAGGCTCTTTTGTCCGATTGACCTCATCGCACCGGGCATGGCTGAAACTGTCGTAGCAGACATTTTCCGGAACGTTACAAGTGAGAGCTTCGATAGCGCTCAAGTTGATTTGTCTTTGGTTAAGACAACTATGATTCAATACCTCAAAATGAAGGATAATATCTTTCAAAGATTGATGATGAATCAAAATAAACACTCTGACCTCGACATGCTAGCTGAAATGACTGATGAGAATCATCTACCGGAGTACTTCCTCTTCGAAATGGCTTTGAGGGATGTCGGTTTGTTCCTTGTTATAAACGTGAAAGAACTGAATAAATTCGGTTCGCGGGTTAAAGCAATTCTTTTTGATGTCGATCTCAAGCCAGCCTCAAAGACTCACTACTGGGCCAAGATGGCTGGTACTCTCATCTCGGCTTCGGATGCGGTCGACTCTTCTTGGAGAGAATGCTCATACTTTTCGATGAATAGCATCGAATAATTTAGAGTAAAACCGAAACTACTCGGAAATAAATTTGCAGGAGCTTTGAATTATGGCACAACGTATCACCAGACATCTTCCTGGTATCTGCTCAGTGTTTTGAGTGATCTAACTAACTCGGCAGCTTTCTCGGGAGTAACATTCCGGTGTTCGGAAATAATTTTCACGAAAGTCGCTTGCACATCTCTTGCCATCTTGGACGCATCTCCACAAACATAGATGAAAGCACCCTTTTCTAATTGCTCATTGATAGCGGCAGCCTTCTCCATGATTTTATCTTGCACATACACCTTCTTGCCTTGAGTACGCGAAAAGGCAACCTCCATGGTGAAATCTGGACCTAACTTCTTGGCATATTCGGGCCACTCGTCCTTGTAGAGGAAATCCTCATCCGGGCTTCTGCATCCATAGAAAAGAGTAACCTGTCCAGCTTTTGTATTCTCGGACGCTCTGAGATGCGCAATTTTCTCTCGGACGAAAGCCCTCATAGGCGCAACGCCTGTGCCAGGCCCCACTAAGATGATTGGCACGGACGGATTGGAAGGCAACTTAAAGGTGGACCGTCTGACGTGAACTGGTAATTTGTATGACTCGAACAAATTCTTAGGGCCATTCAAATCGTAGGTGACAAGGAGTTTTGCGTCAGAGGAATTTTGCTTTGCCTCAATGTTCTTCAAGAGGTTGGTAGCAACGCCAGATACAACACGACCAGACTTAACCTCTGCTTCAACAACAGCAGTTACATGAATTCTAGTCTTTTCGCTTAAAGATGACGACGAAATCGAATAGTATCGCGGCTGCATACTGCCTATGAGCTCAATCAAAAAGACAAAGGGCACGTCGTCCCAAATGGAGCCTTCCGAGATTTGCAAAAGGGCGTCCGCCAAATTCAAATATTCATCGTGAATCTCTTTCGCAAAGAGTGCCTTATCCCCGCCGAGGCTGAGACAAGTCTTTTTCGCGTTCTCCGAAGGGGCAAAAGGTGCAATCGAAAGTAAGTCCTGACGAGAAATCGGGCCAGTGATCTCAAGATAGTGACGGATCACCGCTTCAAAGGTTGCGGGTGTTGGGAAAGGGATATGAGCGGTGGAATCTAACTTCTTCAAAGAAAACACTTGAGTTCTCTTCAGTTCTAATCCGAAACACTCTATGAACTTCTCAATATGCTCATTGGCGTTAGACGGCCAAATTGCCAAATGATCTCCTGTTGAATATCTCAAATTGGAATCCGCCAAATCAAATTCTGCATGGACACAAGATCTCTTCGAGGAGTTGAAAAGTTCCCTGCTCTCTTTTATTGGTGCCAAATATGGATGAGTGTGATCGAAGGGGCCCTTTGACAAGTCTCTAGTTTTCTTCAAATAAGCCGAGTTCGGCTCTCCTTCCGATACTGATGCATCACTGGCAGAGAGGGAAGGTTCCTCAATTAATTCAAATGAGGGTTCGAACTTCAGCTCATGTTCCTCAAGGTTCAAATTGTTTTTGAGTGCATCGAAGCATTCATCCTTCCAGGCTAAATAATCCTCATCCATCGTTCCGACTCCGTCGTCTCCATGACCATATGGAGCAATGCGGTCGGCACCCAATGATTCCAATTTATCGTTCAACTTGACACCCATTGCATTGAAAAACTCGTAAGTGGAGTTTCCCAACCCGAACACTGTATATTGGAAAGTTGCCAATTGGTCTGCATCGTTCTCCAACCAATTGAAGAATTCCACGGAATTGTCCGTCGGTTCTCCTTCACCGTATGTAGCCACGAAAAAAAAGAACAAGCATTGGGGATCCAAATCTTGGAGGTTGTCAAAGTCGTAATCTGCTAGATCGGCAATGAGAACGTTCAAGCCAAATTTGGAATGCAATTCTTTAGAGAATTTATGAGCAAAATCTTCAGCAGTTCCCGTTTGGGAAGCAAAGAAAACCACGGCATTTTTGTCGTTACGTTTGATGACTTTCGCTAAATCACGCTCACCATCATCTTGGCCCACTGCCACAAAACCAGCAGAATTCTCCGATGAGCTTGGAAATATATAATCTTTGCCGAAAAAATAAACTAAGGCTAGCGCCAAAGCCGTGATCACGCAAACGTCTAACTTGTCTAGAGCCATTTCGTTGGGGTGGGTAACCTATCGAAATTGTGGGGCGAGAAATAGCCTTATATAGAATCAACTTCGGTCTTGCATATAAGAATGCTAAAGAGACACGAGTTGCTTACGGATAGAAAGTCTACGTTTCATTGATTGTTCAGTCAAAATACCAGTCAACGTATATCTCACTTGCTCTGATAAATATCTTGGATATCAATGAGAATTTTTAGTCAAGCATGAGAGAGATTGCACGCTCATATCTGATCCAATTTTCATATGCATGTGGTAGAATTCCGCTCTGTAAACCGCAGGATTGAAAATTCGGGTGATCATGGAAAAGGCGGGGGTGTCTCAAAATCTGGAAAGCATGTCGAGATGTTGCTTAGGCATTTCTTAACATATAGCTCATCCGAATTTCCCTGCTTAAGATACCTAAAGATGGTGTCAGCGCCAATTTTTGCCGAATTGGTTCCTAAGGCGTAAACATTATTCCTTGCTCCAGTGGGGTCCAATGAAGTATTTTTAACCAAAACCTTCTGCTTTACGAGCTCATTCAATACATCGTTAACATCTGTCACACTCCCAAGCCCAGACTTTCCTCTCGCATCGGCTAGTCCAACTCTTGCCATATAGTCAACCAAGTCGAACTCATTGATGCGATTGTCACAAATGGTGACCAATGCGATTATAAGGATAGCAACTCCACCTCTCAATGATTCATGTGAGCTAAGAGTTCCAAATTTAGCCTTAGAACTCGGTTTCGAAACTACATTCGGTACATTTGGTGTCTTTTGTGACAACATCTTCATCAACACTTCAGAAGAACGTTTCTCCAATGCGTTTTCGAGTACAAATTGCTGCCCACATTGATTAACCCGTAGACCAAAAATTTCTTTCACTTTTTGATCAAGAGCGCTTGCCCATAGCTTTGTATTTCCTCTTAGTCCGTACCGATGAAGAATGCTTGTAAGATGCTCGCTGCGAATAGCCAAATTCCTAGCATCTCTTGAGATCGCCAATCTTAGCATTCCAGGGTAAGCCATCTCCTTGCCATTCTCGTTCACGGAGTCAGCCATTAGGCTATGATTCGCTGTAGTGACTGTTGATGAAGTTTATTAGGGAGACCATACCGCGCGCGGCATGAACTTGTCGTACAGCGCGCCTAGTATACGCGATTTATCGGGTCAATGCCAGAATCAAAATGAATCAAGATGACTTCTGCAGAAGTCAAAACGAAAAGCAGAAACCAGAAGGTGCGTCGAATGTTGGCATAAAGCAAGCCTCATCGAGGAAGAAGAGGCGCGGCGCCACAGATGAGAGATGTTAAGGACATTATATAGGGGCAAAGCTTCGAGTATGAGGAACTATTAAAGGTGGAACGTTCTTGTAATCACTTCGCTGAACTTCCGTATCAACCAATTTTCAGATCGATTATTTGTACTACTTATTTGGCGGTCAGCGGACTATCTTCGCACATTTTTAGGAATGGTGCGAGAGTTCAATAAAGTATACACTTCAATGAGAAGAAACGTAGATTGTAAATTGCAAAGAATTTTCAACCTCACCACAGTCCTTTTGTTCCAAAAAGGCGCACGAGATCAGATGTCACGAATAAAAAAGGTCCTTGCTTTTAAGAACCTGGTTCGAATACCAAATAATTGTAATAATTGCAGGCATGACTGGATGAATGGGTTGAGTTTGGGGTTCTTAAGATGTTTCGACACAACAACGATCGATCAGTAGCTTTGAATCCACCGGAATCGAGGGAGCGAAGCTTTGTACGAAATCTTTTGGTCATGAAGATGCTCGAATTGGTTTCACAGCTCGTCGATTAAGATCATTTCGAAAACACTTTAGGGCTTCTGGATAAGCAACCAAATCTTATGTAATATTCATTTAATCACGCATCGCACCAAATGTATCATGATATAAGCCAGGACCAAAAAGGCTCGCGGAGGAAGATATTGGGGTGACTAAGCCTCGTTCAAATGTGAGGCAGGAACCAGTTTGCCGCAATTTGATAACATGGCCATCATCACTACATACTACTAACTCCTCTTCAACGTCTGCCCCGTAGTTCAAGTTAGTGGATGTTATTGAACCAAATATTACCCGATCTGAACAGGTCAAATTCAGCTTCAAGTTAGTGGCCGGTGGCGTCCCCATAAATTCAACTGCAGCAAATGCAACTGCCGATGGTTTGCGTCATCTCTCTTTTCCTACATCACCTTTTGATTGTTCTGTTCTATACCGATTTTTACCTCTTCTATTTTGAAGCATTTATCTCGCTTTATTTGGGGATTTCCAATCACCAATTCTGTGCTTTACTTGGTGTAGAATCAGTATCCAATTTTGCAGAACTGACTGGCCCTAAACCCCATATAAAACCCTTGAATTTCTCTAACTGGCGTAAGTCAAATTCCGCACGATTGAGCAACTCCTTAAAACATTCCATCAACAAGTAAGCATGCAATGTGGACGTCATCTGCTGATGTTGCCCGGTCACTTGCGTATTGGCAGTGAAGAATTGCCGAATCAAAGGCGAAATTGGCAAAAGATTCAATTCTTCCGCGAGATACTCTACCGAGGGCTTGTTGCTGGAAGATGACCCTTTACTAAATTCACCAACGTTCTGAGCAGCTTCAATGCCCCCAAATTCACCTGGCTTTTGATTGGGCGAGATTAATTTCCCCCCAGAAGAAGAAGATGCCATTTGGCTTCCCAAGTATTTGAGGTCAAAAAAGTTGGGAAAGTACTTCACACACCACCAAAAAAAATCGTTCTCCTCAGTTGGCAATATATCATTAGTGAGAAGGCTCACAAGGAAACCTAAGTCATACCCAGAGTGATAACTTAGCCAATTAATCAGAGGGTCTAAAAGGAGACCACTTTCGATGAAGAGCTCAGAGAATGTCGAATGGGATATCCCCTCAACCTTGTGCATATTGAAGTGAATCAGTGCAGACTGCGATAACATTGAGAGATGCTCTTCGTTGTACATCTCGGAGCTGATATCATACTCAAAGTTGAATTGCCAAATTATCGAATTGCTAACCTCCCCGTCTCTTATTTTCACACAGCAAAGGGAAAGCTGAATTATGTTTAGCAAATCAGCATTCGTCCTGAGGGTTTGGTAATGGTAATCGGAAGACGACTTGAATGTTCCGACAGGTCTTGAAACAATGCCAGGGATTTCCTGATGAATCAGAATGAATACATCAGATGTCTTATCGCATGCAAAATTCCTTAAGTTACTGAATTCGAACTCAGTGTTGAACTTCCAAACATCCTTAATCACTGGAACTTGTTGCAGGGACACCTGATGACGTACCAGAGATGGTTGGTTTCTCATTTGAGAACTGGAGCGAGGCTGAGCACGACTAAAAGCCCTGTGCTGTTGCAGTTGGTCCGCATACTGCTCAACTCGCAAATTTTCCGTGGGTTGAGTTAAGAGGGTCTGCGTTGAAGAATCAGTACCACCTAGACTAGTATTCTGGCTGAATCCACTTGTTAAAGCTGCAAGAAAAGGATTCCCACTCAGGCTTTGCAGTGGGACTTGCTGATTCGGGATTTGAGGTTGTTGCTGCAGTTGCTGATGAGAAGACGATTGATGAGGAATGTGTTGGGTCATTAGCATCTGACGCTGCTGCTGTAGATGGCGCTGTTGCTGCATTTGTACTTGCGCTAGCCGTGGCAGCTGCCCACTAGGAGGCCCTACTGGCCGATGCTGTTGTAAGAATTGCAAGTGATGATTGGCGTTCATTGTCGACTTTTACGGACTGGGGTTGCGAACGACATTAAAAAGAGCGGTAGATGCACTACTAGAAAGTTGACATCAGGCTTTGATAACTGATTGGAAAATGACGATAGGAATTTTTATAACTGCTCCCTCATCTGATGAGAATTTCCATTCTCACGTAGAAAGTTGTGGTCACCAACTCGTCTCGGTTTCACCAAATGGTAAACAAAGAAGCCAAGCGCACATACAAGAGACAAAATGGCCACGATGAAGTACACTATACCCAAGCTCATATTGCGACCTCCAAGAATAGAGCTAGTCGTAATTATAATAGATTTAGATCCTCCAAAAACTTCAACGGGATAATTTAGCAGAATTTCCAACTCGTAGGTTCCCGAGCTCAACGGCATGGTGGTATTTTTCGAATAAAGCTTGTAGAATGTCGGCAACGCCGCTGTTCTCATCCAGTTTTGAAGATGCTCCCACTGAGATAGATCTGGGAAATTTGATGAATTATATCCTTGCGGGAACAACCTAACCCAATTGGGCGGTGGAACAACATCCTCTGGCAGATATGTCGACTTTTTGAAGCGGTGCTTCCTGTCCGAAGGCCACGAAATTCCGCTTTCGGAGAGCAAATAAGTCTCGTTGTCACTTCCACCTTTCGTGTTTAGCAAAGTGGGACTGCTGAACGTGTCGTTGAAAAATGAGTTCGCTATGAGACCACAAGGATAATATGGCTTCCGTATACCGCTAGCGTCCGTGAACGAGGTGAGTGGATCACAGTCTGACGAGAGCGAATCAGCTGAGACGTCGTCACCTCCAAGCTGATGAACGTCGTACAGTTCGACGTACTTTCGATGATTCTGATAAAACTTTGTGAGCTTGTAATACAAGTAGATTGGAGGGTCTAAATTCCGCGGTGTTGAAAATTGAATGATGCAAGTTTGGTCATTATAACCACCACTGCTTGTTGCTGTTGCTAGCTTCCATCTGACGTCTGGATTTGAATTCTTGTGGCGGAAATGGTGGTGGACATACTTCTTTGGAACGTCCATGAAATCACTCTCAGCCTCGCGGGCACAATGCGAGTAATCTACCTCCAATTTTTCGATGTTGTATGTCTCGTAAATGAGAACGACACCAAGAGGGGCGAAGACAACCGCTAGCAAGAAGAGAAGTGGAATGACTGATTTCGGGGTAAGGATTGGCTGCCAAGCTTTGAGTCTTTGCTGCCTAAATGCGGTATTTGGTGGCTTCCTAGATTTTAGAGTCTCAGACCCGCTTCCGGTTTCAGAGTTGTCATCAGCGTCGGCACGTCTCCTTCGTAAGTAGTTCATCAAGGGTAATGTTGTTAGATGCAGGGCGCAAAGTGATATCGGTCCTTTCAATTGTAACTTTGTAATTTGACTAATTTGCGTAATGTGCGTCATCTGATGCGAGAATTTTTGACTCAAATGAAAGGAGATCGAAGTAATTAAGGATAAATGATTTGAGATCCTGAATTAATTGGGCTACTTTTGTCATTCCAAAGTTCTATCTTCATCTTGGATTCAAAGTATCAGAAGGTCCATCACGAATGTAATACACGAATAGTGATTGCTGCTTAATTGAAGCTGAAGAATGAGGGAAATGAAGCCTTTACATAATTTGTTTCAGCATTCCAGGCCGGGTTGGCAAGCCTTCGAATGCAGGAACTGATTTCGTTATCAATCCAGTCGCGATGAGAAACTTGATCCAGAAAGACAAGAGTGCCACAACTTCTGCACGGATGGAAAGAAATGGCGAGAAAGTTCTGATACCGGCAATTACAGGTGAAGTCGATGAATCAAAAGCCATAAAGGTTTTTCCAGATTGGCTTGCACCATTTAGAACGAGTGTAATAGCCTACAGCACTTCGTTGGTTTCGACGACTATTGGGTACCCTTTGGATACTTTGAAGACCCGAATGCAGACATTCAAGCATTTTAAATCTATCTTCGATTGTGCAAAACAAACTTACGTCATTGACGGCTTCTGTGGTTTCTATAGAGGAATTATGGCCCCTTTATTGTCCACCTCCATCACACGAAGTTTGAGTGTCTCGGTTTTCACTCACGCAAAGCCGTACTGTTTTGACGTCCTATATGGTTGGAAATGTGAGGAGAATAGCGAGAGATTTCCTCTCTTTAAGAATCTACCGGTTTGTTTTACTGCAGGTTTCTTAGCTGGAGCTACTGTGTCTATGTTTGCCTGTCCATTTGAATTTACGAAGCTTTATTCGCAAATCGTGACTTTAACAGATCCGCAGGCTCATAAATTCAAGACAAACCTGTCCAATCAGTCAATTGCAAAGGTGGTGAAAAACATTGTTGCTGTTCGAGGCATCGGCGGACTCTACTCTGGATACAAGTACAGCCTAATGCGAGACGCAATTGGGTCAGGAATCTACTATTCGGTTTATGAGCTCTTTAAGTGGACTTCGAATAGCTTCATAAATGGCACCCTGGCTGCAAATTCTCCAGTCTCCATACTATTAGCAGGTGGAATGTCGGGAGTCACTTGTTGGGCATTTATCTTCCCATTCGACACTGCTAAGTCCTTGGTCCAAAAAAAAATTGTTGCAAATATCGTGAGAGTGAAGAAGGGGTTAAAACCTCTAGATTTCAGTGAGAGGACACTCACGTTTTCGAGAAGCATGTATCGCGGAGTTGGGATCCAGATGACTCGCTCATTTGTTGTAAATATGGTCTTCTTCAGTGCTTACGAGTTTGGCATGCGAACATTTATATAGAAACAAGCTATTTATTAATAACGGCACTCAAAATTCATGAAGTCTGATCATCTTTGTTCCTCCGCGCTATGCGCCCTCTTTTATGGCTCAAATTTTCGGTGTCTGCGAGGATCTCGGAGAGGCTTCTTTTAATAGGCGAACGCGAGCGAGTTCTGAAGGCAGCATGATCTTTAGAATGGTCTACTTCGCGCTTTCTGGTGGTCTGACGTTTATCAGATCGGGACCTGGTATCTTCTAGTCTCACGGGCCAACTGATATGCGAAGACAGATTTGTCAAACCTGCCTGCGATTCCTCAAGGATTTCCGATGAATGATGATTCAAGCAGCTGGGAGAAGGTGAACCATGGGCCAGCCTCCGATTTTGCGCCGCAGGTGAAGCTGGCAACCATGGGTATGATTGACCTGTCTCTGCGGGTGATCGGTCCAAAGTGAACGTTGAGGTTCCAGTGAGTTTTCCCTTGATAGACTCCGCTTGATCTATAGTTACAGAGGAGACATGTGAATCCAACGTATCCAAATTCTCATGTCTAGGAATTGGAAAAGCCAGTTTTGCAATCCTATGGGCGTAGCCATACTTCGAAATAGTGAGTCTTGTGCGCTTTTGGCACTTCTTACTCGCAGAAGCACCGATAATTATCTCAATATCTCCAGGATAAGGTAAGAAACCCTGAAGCTGGCGTTTCGTGTGTCTGAATTTCCCGTTCGATGTACGAAGGGTTAAGTGATTGCGATGGCGTTGTGCTGCCTTAAAACTAATCGTTTTGATAAGTAAAGGGATCAATTGCAGCCGGTACTTCCGAATCGGAGTTTTCTTCAAAATTTGGTGATAAACCGCGCTGCGTTGGAAGCTTTTCAATTCACCCGGACGACTCAATCCTAAAATTGCCGGCAACATTACAGGTAGTCCCAACAGACTTTTGGCTTTGAAGGGAATTTTGAGTAGCTTCCAACACTCCGAAGTAGTTAATACTAGAAGGCGGCATAAATCTGAGCGGTCAATATGAGGGGAAGCACAATTCATCCAATCTATAGCACGTTTGACTCTGATGATCAGAGAAGAAGGGCACTTTTGAGGGGACGCTAGACCGCTTGAAGTCCCATCCTTGGGTGTCATTTCACTTACATGCATTGAACGGTTTCTTGTTCCCAAGTCTGGCACTCCTGAAGTGGTCTCGACAAGAAGTGAGTCGCCGAGTTCTCTGTCGGAAATCTTTTCAATCTCGGGCGGCTTACTTTGAGCATTGTCGTCATGAAGCTTGGCAACAGCTCGTCGAATTCTCATGTCAGCGACGAGTCGTCTGGTGTTGTTAAGAAGATGATAGCGAGTCCTCAACACAATTAATCCCACCCGCGCAAATGGATCTATAAACCTCGAGGTAAAATTGATCAAGAAATCATTCAATAGAGCCAAAGACTTGGTGTAAGCTTCTTTTCCCACTAATCTGCCTCTAGCGGCACAATAACCAGGGCCTGCAAAATTTATATGCTGCTTTCCCTCGCCTGAATCTTCCGGGAATGAATCACCAGCTACTGAGCTATTGTCAGAAGCATTTTCGCCAGTATTGAATTCACCTGTCGGAGCAGCCAGAGGCACAAGAAGCAGGGTAGGGAAGGCACCCGACGAGCCACAAGTTCCTTCAACGTCACTCTGGAGCTCGTCCTGAATGTTTCGGAGAAGGGGCTTGAATATTGGTGGATATTCATCGTGAAATATGACTTGATGTTCAATCGCACCATGTGGGAATGAAAACTCACTGTCGATATTTCCAGCGTGCATTAATTCTTCTGAAAGCAACATTGCACTTCTTCTGTCTTCAACAGGACTTAGCGAGTTGTAAGAGCGAGGTGCTTTTTCGTGAAGAGGTTGGGAGAAATCTTGAGCAACTCTTTCAGGAAAAGCATTTAGGTCATTTGGCAGGCATACCTCTGCGACAGATTCTTCAAACTCAGACGTAGAAATATTCAAAGTAGACTCCTTTTCATTTGCCGGTGTATCTTGACAGTCGTAATACAAAGTCCCATCCAGTTCAGAGTCAGTTGTTACTGCAATCCCTAATTGATGTTCAAGATCATGAACAGCTTTGAGCTTGAAGCCATACTTTCGCTCCATCACTCGGAGAGCTGCAAGCTGTTCTTCCGGCTTCGACTCATAAACTGTTCTGAAAACGGGTTCATTGTTCAAGGGTTGCGAAGAGCAACGCCCGGTATTTCCCCGAGTGTCAAATTGATTGGGGCTTGATGCCCTGCTCTGTACACTCTCCGATTCAGTGTCTGCGAGTGAGGCACTACTCAGGCTAGTAACGTTACCAGGTATTGATAAGACAATTCTGGGCGATTGGAGAACTTTTGAGCTTTCAGCCGACACTGAAGGTGCAGATGTCACTGGAGCTTCGACCAATAATTCGCTCTCATTCAGTATTGGATGCAAGGCGGCTTCCTTGCCAAGCAATGTGAGAGTTGAAAGATCAGAAGTAGAGGGATCGTCATGACTCGTTTTTTCCTTGAGCGCTGCGCCAGCTACTAAAGCAAATTCATCAAGATCATAATGTAAGGCTTCATCCTGAGGTCTTTTTTTGCGCTCAGGAGCATGTATACCCTCAGCAGTTGGCTCCCTCTCCTTAATCTCGACCCTAGACTGTTGACCTTCGTGTTCAACTAGATCGCTGTCAGTGTTGGCGAGGTCACCCTCTTGCGTGGAAGTCCCGAGGCTTCCATGGCCAAAGAGATGCACTGGCTCGTGTTCTAGAATATCTAGACTTACTGACGAGGTCACTGAATTGTGGATATCGTCTCTCGGTGAACACATCGCGGAATCAAGATCGGATTCCCGAGACCTAGGAGGGACTTGAGGATCTTCTGAGAACAGCTCAGAGAAAGCTGAAGAAGCAGCCGAATCATGTGAACAGGCTGCTGAAGATAAAGGCATGACGGGGGCATTTTGAAGATAGCCTTTTGGAAATCCCTCAACTTCTTGCGCTCCCACTACGCTTTCGTTACCGTGATCCCAGAGGCTTTGCCCGTAATATTCCAGAAGCTCAATTTTGCTATCACTTTCCATGAGTAAATCCTCCTCACCATTGTGAAGCACTTGACCGAAACGTTCTGATTCCATGAAGCTCTCATTATCTGTTTCCACAATGTCTGAACCACTCAATTCTTTACTTTCAGAATTGGCTGAAATTTCCCTATTGATATCACTTTCGCTCGAGATCTCAATTATATCATCATCAGACAAGTCAGCGCTGCTATGATTTTCCAGAATCAGATCTGGGGGCCTCGCAAAGTCGCCAATCAGATTTAAAGCGTCATCTTCCTCTACGTTGAGACTTGAAGAGTCGATTTCATCCAATTCTTCGTGGGTTCCTGGAACTTTGCCGCTAAAGTCATTATGTGCGAGTTGTTTAAGGGGAATGAAGAGTTCAGCATTGATACGATTTCTATATTTCTGACGTAAAACTTCTTGACGAGAAAATTGGCTAAATCTCCTTGCTTCCTTCTCCTGGATCTTGATTGTTTCATTAGCCCTCGCTCTTAGACTATCAATCCATGATAGCAAAGTGTCTGGCGAGGTGGTCGCACTTGTAGCGGAGCCATTTTTCTTTGATTCTTCGAAGCCGTTTTTTGAATGATTACTTGAGAATATCCCCAGTTCCTCGTGGGTGAGCGGCAGGGCCTTCTTGTTTGCCATTGATGATCATTCCGCGAACTGAGTCCGATACAAAGTGTGCCATCACGTGATCTGGTTTTACACGTATTGAGATGCGCAGCCCTGCATCCTGTGTTAAATACGGGAAATTTTGGCAGTTCAATGTGTCTTCGAATCTGCGCTTCAAAGTCCTTGAGTGCTTCCGCAATCTTAGATACTACAAGACTCAAATCAATTGAGTAGGACTGGGGGATTGCGCAAGGAATTGCTAAGTGTCAAAAATTTCCTATGCGTAATGAGCCTTGCTGGTATTGTTTTTCTAACAATAGCCACTCTTATATGCAAAGGTGCGGCGGCAACTCTCCCCGACGAGCATAATGTCCTTTAAGTGGAGATTCAATACCCGTGCGTAGAGAGCGTGAGCGTGCTTGCACCCAGAAAATACGCTTATTCATGTGCAACTTCAAAATTTAGGAATCTGTGTTCCGGGATAGTAACGACTGGATTGGGATTATATACTAAGCCGTTATCGAGTACGCTTTAGTGGGAAACAAATGTAATGACAAGCCAGGAGAAGCACGTGCTTTTGCCCTTTTTGCATGTCACGCATAATTCCACGTTATGAACACGGGCGGCATAGAAAGCTCCTCGGGTCTATACAGAGTTACTAAGTGAACCGGAATGGAAATGTCACCGAGGGGCCCGAACTTTATTCGTCCAAAATTGAGCTAGGATTGCACCCATCTGGAGAAGATTTGCTGTTTGTGATGGCTTGAGTTATAAGTGCAGGAGTGCATAATATTCGATGCTTGTGCGTGGTCGCTCAATGCCAAATTCATCACATCGCTCAAGCCAATTCATCGTGGTCTTACATTAGCTTTGAATTACGGTAGCCTTGCTGCATGCCTCGAATTTGAGTGCTCAGAAGCAGACACAGAGGGTAATAGCTGGAAAAAATTTCTTTTTACCGTGGGCGCAGCGAACGTTTCGCCGCATATTCCTGCATTTCAAGGTGCACACATTTTTTACTGCAATATAAATACCCAATCCGGTTCCTCCAGCACCCTGACGCTGCCAATTCCCCTTACATACTTTTCTAATGACTACTGACGTTGAAGCTCAGGAATCCGGAGTATACGCTGCGCGTACACCAGAGGCAAGTGCCACCAAGAATCACTTGATTGCATTCTTAGGCGAGTTCTTTGGGACTTTTGTTTTCTTGTGGACTGCCTTCGTCATTGCTCAGATCGCAAACCAAAGTCCTGACATCCCAACTGAAGGGTCATTTCCTCCCCAGCTCGTTATGATCGCATTTGGTTTTGGATTTGGTGTCATGGTACCTGTGTTCATGTTCTTCCGAATTTCAGGGGGTAACTTGAACCCTGCCGTTACCTTGTCTCTCGTATTAGCTGGTGCAGTTCCTCCAATTAGAGGAGCTATTATGTTTTTGGCTCAGATGATTGCGGGTATGGCTGCAGCTGGCGCTGCCTCTGCCATGACGCCTGGCCCGATTGCTTTCGCCAATGGCTTGGGTGGTGGTTGCTCGAAGGCGAGAGGTGTGTTTATTGAGGCTTTTGCTACTGCTCTTTTGTGTTTGGCAGTGTTGTTCATGGCTGTTGAGAAGGCTAGAGCAACCTTTATGGCTCCATTTGTAATTGGTATTGCATTGTTTTTGGGCCATTTGATTTCCGTTTACTACACTGGTGCTGGATTGAATCCTGCCAGGTCGTTCGGACCATGCGTGGCCGCTAAGTCTTTCCCTAATTACCATTGGATTTACTGGGTTGGGCCATTCTTAGGATCTGCGATCGCTTTTGGAATTTGGAAGATCTTCAAAATGTTGAACTACGAGACCTGCAACCCTGGTCAGGATGCTGACCACTAATTCGTTAACTGAACTCAGTTCAATTTTAGTGCTTCGATCAAAAGGATTTACAAAATGCAATTATCGACTGACCCAGATTAATAAAAGAACACCTGCAAAACTGCATCGTAGCTACCGAAAAGGGACATACGTGCGTCAATTTGGACATAGAACGATCTGAAAATCGCACTTAGTGACCATCGTCTAGTTCATAGGGACACGCGTCTTGAAAAAATTCGGGTCTTTTTATTCAGGTAAATAATACTTGCTACTAGTTTTGGTTTGATCAACACTGCTGCAAAGCACCAAATATGAAATGCAACCATCTGAGCCGCATCATGCGAGCCAAATTCTCAAATTCTCTCGTCTGTAGTTCTTTTAGTGTCCTCAACTCACTCTCTAGGAGAAGTTCCTCCTCGTGACCTCTCACATCCTCTCGATCACATTTCTCGAGGAGTATCTTATGGTCCTGTTTGAAGTTGGAAATTTTGTCTAGCGTGATGGCCATAGAATATGCCAAGGTCTCATGCACATACCGATGCGAAGCGTAGGGCTTATGTCTGAACAAGAAGAATGTTTTTGAGGCAGCTCGGTCGACGCTTCGAGGAACCTCTTGTGTCTCCAACACGTTGGCGTTCACCAACTTGTAAAGTTCCGATTTCACGGTCTTGTCCTTAAGAAGTACTGTATTAGAAATTGCCTTCTCATCAACCAACTTCAAAGCTTTGACACAGTTTAACACCCTAAGAGCATTATTTCCCATAGTAGTTTTGATCAATGTGTCATAGTGATATGATGCAATATACCGTGAGAGGTTTTGGAAGGGTACCGTGTAGGTACCGGGAGATACCTCCACCAAAAATGGATAGCGAGAAGAGCACAAAATCCGGAGATGCTCAGTGAGAAGCTCAAGCAGGGGAGAACGCGATTGCCGATCCATTGAGCCCAGGGGCCTGCCATTGGCAGTGGAGACGACAAAAGAATCATCCTCAAGCTTAATTCTTTTCAGATCAGGGGTTTCGATCACTTCATTCACACGCTTTCGAGGAATTGCAAAGTTCTGGGTCAAAATTGAATTCAAGACGTCCAAGTCTTTTGGGATAGAGCTAGCAAGTTCTTGAACGCTGAATACTGTATGTTTCGATTCGACTAGTTTGTTTTCAATTGAATTGAAGAAAATTCGTTCCTTCTCGGGATCACCTCGAAGGGCGCTTATTTTTCTGTACCAGTGATTCAAGGGCGGAGATTTCCTTTCAACAAGACCGCAGCATACTCCGTAGATTTTGGAGGTGATCAAGCCCAATCTAGACTCCGCCAAGTCAACGAATGCTCGACTCCTGAGATGCTTTTCATAACGAGCAAAGTTAAAAGTGAGCCGAACATTGTCTTTGAACCTTCTGATACCACCCTCAATATACAGAAGTTCGCTTGAGCTATCCAGCTCAGGAAATAGCTGGTCGAACTTGGACCGAGTTTTTTCTTTGGCGTCGGCAACGCGCTTGATCTCACTGGTAGAGGCGCTTCGTGCCATCAGTTTTAAAGTCGACTTATAAAGATTGTCCCAAACATCCTCAACGGGATTAAAATCAATCTTTCGCATTTCCTTGACCCATCCGCTCTCATGCAATGTCATCAACTTCTCCATCTTCTTGTGCTTCAAAGATTCTGACCCTAAGGAGTCCAATAACACACTAACTTGAATACTGCCGTTCTCTATTATGTTTTGAACGATTTCGGCGTCTTCCTCCCCGTGGAGCGATTTAATGACCGCGACGATTTCACCCGCCAGCAATAGAAGGAGGATACCCTCTTCGTTCAATGAGTAATGAAAGTCTTTTTTGTCCTCATCCTTCCAATACTGGATGCAATTTAGTTGTATTAACGAGACTAAAGATGTCTTAACGAGCTTTAGTGGCAAGTCATTTTGTTTACTGAGTTCTTTTGCAGTAAGGCGTCCAAACAGGATCAAGGACGCAACAAGTATTGACGGTGTTTTGCCGAGATGAGCTTCGGCAACTTTGACATACAAGTATGCCTTAGGGGACTGATTTCGGGCCGGATCGTCGATGTCCAAGCTCATACCTTCGGGCGTTGTGCATATGATATTGATTTTGTCTGCGATGCCGAGCACGTGACCGTTGGCGAAATTTGAGTGATCAAGTTGGTATTCGGTCTAATTTTTATAACTCTCGTTCTCTCAAGTTAAGATTTTAGGCTGTATCTAAGTTACTTCATCTTCGTTTCACCGTTTGCTATCGGTCTCTAAGAAAAAAAAGGGGGGCCGGTAATGGAAGGGGCAGATGGGCCGCCTATTTAAAGGACCAGAGAGGCGTGCTTCCGTAGAGTTATAATTTGCGAAATACAATTCCATGATGGGACGCTAGGTGAGCTTGAAAGGAATACTTGTCAAGAAGGATAACCTTTGAAGTATCACGTGACTCCACCTTTGTAGTGAGACAAGCGACACTAAGTTCATAGCCATGTCTGCGAAACAACTCCTCAAAGACGCTAGAAAGGCTATAACTGAAAATGACCCTGAGAGTGCTCTTGCATCAGTAAGGGAAGTCCTATCGTTTGATAACCAAAATTATTTCGCATACTTGTTTCGGGGCAAAGCGTATCAGCAATTGCACAACGTTGACAAAGCTCTTGTTGCGTACGAAAGATCCATCGAGATTGACCCAGATAATCTTCTTGGATGGAAGGGGTATTTTCAAGCTTCCCAAGATCTCGACGATTATCGCAGATACTTCGACATATTCACAAGATATGTACGTGTTCTCTCTGACGAGAAACTGAATTATACCGAAGCCATTAATGAAGCTTTCAGGTATCTCAATAAGCACAACTACCAGCTGGATTACGAGCTCCGTGAATTCTTCTTGCGGTCAGTACTTCCAGACACGGAGCTAGGTTTTCTTGTTGGAAACCTGATGGGACTTCCCCACGATAATTTACAAAAATTGATCTCCTTGGTTCAAAATAGGGAGGCTAGTGAGACCCGCTCTGTCATCGCGAAGGAGAGGTTGAAAATGCCCCGAGTATTGACGCAGGCTCTCCAATCCCAGCTTGACGCTTGCGAGTGGGAGGTGTGCAAGAGAAATGACCTCTCAAACTTATATCAGCTTTTTTTGAATATTTGTCAGGATGACGACCTCAGGAAAGAATATGAGATAAGATTTTTCAAGTACAAGTACAAAATGCTCAAGTTCTCACCCGAAAAAGATCGTCTTCGGAAAGAGATCACAGAAATGGCGGCGGGTATGGTTCACTTACGAACCTCCGAACTTCTTATATGGTCTGTTCACTTTGATCTTCAGGATCCTGCAAGCCTTTATGACTATGATCAAGACCAATTGCTCTTCTTCGCTCGCACCTTTAAGAGTGAAGGCTTGGGAAGATTGGTCAAAGCATATTTGATCAGCGAAATTAGCCCATGCAACAAGGAAGTGATTAATGGATTGTTTGACTCTTCTCCAGAAGCACTCGAAAGCGAAGGAATTGATCTGGAGGGCGTCAGTGTTGATTCTGGGAGTAATCAAAACCAATACAGTGGAGCTGAGGTGTTGGCTATGATCCTTGAAGGCTACTCGAAGAGTGAGACATCCATGCTCGCAAACAGAATCATATGCACTTTCTACATTCATTTGCAAGAATACGAGGTGGGTTCCGTCACATGTGCAAAGGCTATTCGCCGATTGGCTGATTTTCATCGCACTTTCGGCATAGAACTTCAGAATTGTAAGCGTGATATCTTGTGCGCTCTTGCGACAGTATACACATATCATGAGGCCCCTAAGAACTTTTCTCGTGCTTTACAGCTATTCGATAAAGTACTTGATTCGGCGCCTGATAATCTCCAAGCCCTCATTGGCAAAGGGTTGATCCTTCTTGAGAAGTACGATTTGGGCGGTTCAAGAGAGTTGCTAGAAAAAGTAGTACGCGCCGAACCCGAAGATGCGAATGCTTTGTCTGAGCTAGGATGGTGTCTCGTTTTGAGTGAGGAGTACAAGAAGGGTCGCGAAACTCTACTTCAAGCTTTGAAAAATATCCGCTTTACCTCGGGCAAGGCCAGTCTTTTGGCTGCGACAGTGAATTGGAGATTAGCCAAATGCGCTCTCCTAGAAAATCCTATTTTACTGGAGTCTGGAAATGTCGCGCATGATTTCCTCGTAGAGTCGCTTCGACATTCAAGCATTTATGCTCCGTCGTACACTCTTTTAGGATTGATCTATCAAAATCTCCGCAATGACGATGTTCACGCTCAGAAGTGCTTCTACAGAGCATTTGAGATTGACGCTTCTGAAATTGTGGCAGCAAAGCAGTTGGTGACTAATTTCGCCAAGAGAAATGAGTGGGATGTTACTGATATCCTCTGCCAAAGAGTAACTCTGTCTGATAAAAGCAGACGTATGTTGCTCAGTCAGCACAATGAAGACTCCGACAGATCCTGGCCGTATAGAGTCCTAGGATGCTCCGCTTTGAACAATCAAAATGACGCGAAGGCGATTGAGTGGTTTCAAACAGCCTTGAGAATGCTGGCAATGGACCAAGAATGCTGGATGGGGCTCGGCGAAGCCTATCGTAACTGCGGGCGAATGGATGCTGCAATCAAAGTTTTCAGAAAATTGTGCACATCGGAGACGGCCTCATGGACAAGCTTTTACATGCTTGGTCTTTCTTTGTGTGAGAGTGGCGATTTCGTTAATGGAATTGAAAAATTAAGAAAAGCGTTATCGTTGAATCCCAAGCAGGAATGTATCCTTGTTGCCATTGGTGAGCACACCATATATTACAGTCAGCAATTATTGACTGGTGGATTTATTACTAGGACAATGTCGGTTGTCCGTTCTGCAATAGAGCAAATCTGCGACTGCATTCGACTTAACCCATCGTCCCAAAAGGTTTGGAAGGCTCTTATTGAGTGCCTTCAAATCACCTCTACTGTACAATTCGATGTCGAAAAGCTCCCCTTTCGGCTTGTGATTGACGTGATTGATGAACAAGAAAATATCGAGATTGGCAACATATCTATCGCGAGAATCAGAAGTCTATTGAATGAAAAGAAGTTCCTTGAAGCAGTTTTGTTGCTCCAGGTATTGGCAGCAAGGACATCATTGAATGCTCTTCCCAAGGCGGCGAACAAGTTGCTAAAATCCATGGCCAACTTCAACTTGGGTATCACTTATCTCAATTTGGACAACGCGGAGACCGAAATAGATTACGGTGTCGGTGAAGACAGTGTTGATTACTTCAAGGCTGCCATCCAAATAGAGGGTCACAACGCGGAGTTGTGGCTTGCACTCGGAAATGCTTACGTCAAAAAGAATGTCAAGCTTGCTCAGCATTGCTTCATTAAGGCAAGCGCACTTGATCAGAGAAGTATCATTGCGTGGACAAATCTAGCGGCTTTGTATTTGCGTTGCGGAGATACTACTTTGGCTTCCGAAGCCTTCGATCGCGCAACATCCGTTGCCCCAGAGCTGTCCCATTCTTGGCTTGGTAACGCATTGACATCAACTGCTACAGGAGACCCAAAGTCCGCATCTCGTTTGACCACACACGCGTATGTTCTCTCTAATGGCCGCTCGCCTCTTGCGATGCTATGCTATGCGTGGACAGTTGTTCGGATTCGTGTGGGGCATTCGCCCGATTTTAGGCAGATTGAAGCCGCACAAGAGTTTGGCATAGCCAATTATGCAATCAACAATTTCCTCAAGTTCTCTCCGAACGATGAAGTGGGAATGAAACTAGCTCTTAATCTCAGTGAGCGATGCCAGTCGTATGAAGCTGGAGTACTTGTGGCCGATAAAATATGCTCTATACTCGAAAGCAAATACGAAAATTCGGAGCTGGTCGACGACCTCGTTGAATTCTCAAAGGCGAAGAGCGCGCTGGCCAGAATGCATTTAGCAGTGGAGGCATTCGAACTTTCGCTAGATTCTGCTCAGTTTGCGCAAGAACTCCTTGCCGATCTTGACGAAAGCGCAGAGACGCGTAAGATTCAGTTGTCCTGCCATATTGTCACCGCTTTATCATTTTTCTTCAACAGCCAATTTGATGAAGCTCTCGAAGAACTCCAGAAAATCTTGAGAAATTACAGTGATTCTCATAAAGCGGTAACGTTGATTGCCCAGATTCTCCACGCCTACGATACAGATAGTGCGAAGCAAGCTGCGACAGAGCAATTGTTCTCGTACATTGAAGAGAATGGGTCTTCATTGATGGTAGTCTTGGTATTGGGTGCAATCTCCGTCTCGGAAAACCTTTTTGACCTTCTCGAGCCTATCAAAGAGGAGCTTCAGGGACTTGCAATCTCCGAGCTCCAGGCCGACTTCAATAGGTCAGTTCCCAAGCTACTAACGGAGATCAACTCGATGCTTAGCGCTGGCCGGGATCTGCGAGTTTGGCAACGGTTTGCGTGTATGTTCCCGAACGATCATACAGCATGGCAGCATCTTAGCCCTTCAATGGCGCTTTCGCTGGCCCTCTTGTCAGATTCCAAGCATACGGCAAAGGAATTGAGCGAAGCATACTTAGCCAAGGGAACTTTACGTGAGACACAACGAGCGTTGATTCTTAATGGCCACAATCCTAGAGCCGCCTCAATTTTGCGATCTGGACGGCTTCCCGAGCTTAAGTCGGCAACTCGTGCCCAGTGACTCAAATCTTGTAAATAAAAGGAAGTCCTTACTACTAATAACTGCACCGTTCTGGGACAAATTCATTTCTGAGCCACCTAATTGACCCCTCTCTATGACTGCGTGCTTGTATACACGCCTGCATGCAACCTATCAGTGCAGCTGGGATTCATAGTTCCTTACAACTTGTTCCACGGTAATCTCAATTCCAGAAGCACTCATTGCAATTTGTCTAGTCTGGTTAAAGCGCTTGGAAAGTCATTAGCCACCTACAAGTTTTTGAATATAATAACAACTCATCCACATTAAATACCTCGAGAGAGCAGATCTATCCCAGAAGGCGAACGTGACTAATCATACAACAGGCTGTTTTTCCCAATGGGGTCAAGTACGGATGCAGCTACTCGAAAGCAACATGCAAAGCTATTGCAAGTTATGCACAACTTTTTCACGAAGTTGCTCCAGCTAATAGTGCAAGCTCGATCAGCAAACGAGACGACGCCGTCTTCGACTACACCAGCTCCTACATCACGATCCAATAAATGGTTCAATCTCAATTTGAACGCTGTCACCGACACTTGGCTCAAGCATGAACTTCAATCCTGGAAGTCCCAGGCTGAGACATTTCTATTGCCACCCATTGTGATTGAGACCGTGCTTGACTTTCTGCAACTTAGCCCAAGAGGAGTGCTCATGCTTGAAGATGACAACAACAGTTCTTGGGTGGTTGCAGAAGGTGATTCAAAGAAGCAAGAGGTGGTCGTCGAAAGGTGGCTCATTGAGTTCGACAGATCCGCAGTCACAACAGGCCAAGACGAGCTCCCACTCATATACAAGAAAGCAATAATTCAGCTTCGAGTCATTTTTGGCATGATATACCTCCTCCCAACTGCCAAGCTCCGCAAACACCTAGCAAAAGGCGTCGCAAAGGGAGTCTCTTTAAAAAACAGAATTGTGGATGTGAAGGCACCCGTAAATACCAAAACCCGCATTGGCCTTCTGAAATCCATTATTCCACACGAAATGCTCTTGACTACATCGCACATGACTCAGCGCGATTTCTGCCCCATCGAGTCGTCGCTTGGGACGCTAAGGGTGTCAGTAGCGTACCGAAATAACCACAAGTTCAAGGCTCAGGATAGAGAAGAACGGTTATCTGACCATTTTGCAATCAGTGACAAAGTGAGAGAACTGTCCTCTGGGTTGGCTTCTCGTCAGACAAAGTCTCCTCTGCCTTGTTCGTCCCTACAGTTTTCTGAGGAGCTGCCTCAGAAGGCAAAGCTGAAGCTGGTCTCAATTGCACCTATTGTCAGCACTCGCCCCAGTATTCAACCTTTCAGAGTCGGATCTTTGAGCAACTCGCCACCCCCACAAAGTCCGCATGGAGGTAGTTTTCAGAGTCTGTCCATTGAAAGAAGAGTTTCAATTACTAGTAACAGACTGGGATCTAATGCATCTTTGGCGGCTTTGTTGCGGAACGCTAGAGGATCCACATCAGCATCAAATACACCAACTGCAGCGGTAATATCTGGATCTCAGTCCAATATTCCAGCTTTCATGGGTCCTCGGCTGAATTCATCTTCGCATGGAGCCTTATTGCTGGACGATCATGGTGATGGCTTGGCAAGCACCCCTCGGTTCTCATCATCATTCGGATCTAGATACAGCAGGAGATTCAGCAATACTAGCAATCGAGTGGTGAGCACCACCGCAGACCCAAATGTATCGTTTCTTGGAACAAGCCTTGAGTCAGGCTCATCGGGCGTACCGCTCAGTGGGTTGTATGCGGACGACGATATTTCAAGCTTCGTGAGAATGATCGATGGAAAGCTGGATCTACGTCTCGTTCACTCTGCTAGCGATCCTGACTCCCGCTTGGGAACTCCACAGACTGAAAATAGTGCGTCACATTTGGAAGCACTCAATAAATTTCAGCAACTCAAGAATCAGCATCAGCAGCTTGGGGACAATGTGAATGCCAGCATTGTACTTCACCACGGGCATAATAGCTCTCGTGCAAGCTACTCGGGCTCCAAGACGTCCAGTCGCAAATCGCTGCCACCAGTGTACCTGCCACCACCGCAGTCGTTACCGCTGTCTTCGTTTGATAATTCTCACCTTCCTTCCATCTCACTGCGGTTGAACGAGCGTGAGGCAGGTTTCCGTTCCTCTAGATCCCCCTCCGACAATTGTCAGGGCTCTTTGCCTTTGGTGTCTACTGGCCTGGCTCATGCAAGCTCAAAATCTGTAGTTTCAGGATTGGCTACTTCTCCATCGACTTACGCTGGAATACGCAAGCCTATCAGATATGAGGATGTCTTTGACGAGGAGGACAATGGGGAAGATGACAGCTATTTTCATTCAAATACTGCCAGCAAATCTGGCGCTCGGGTGCAAGATGAATTTGAGAATGACGAGCTACTCTTTGAGATGACTGATACAAGATAGGGAAGCTGCGGATTAGCATATTTTTAATGCTTCTGGTTTCAACTTGAGGTGCATATACTCCTATACATATATATAATTTCTGACCGAATGATTGTATATGCCACGCCTGATTGGTCTCTTAAAGCTGGGGTATGCCTGCACCCGGGCGATATCGGCAAAGATCCGAGCATCATTAGAGTAAGCTTTAGAAATCAGCTTCACTTGCCACAATCGAGGAGATGAATGTAAGACTCAGTTCTCTCTCCCATGTTACGCTAAGAAGCATTCGACTGCATCTCCGGTGGCTTTCAACCGCACCTGTGTTGACCCCCATTGAGAGCTACGACCAGAAAGTTGCGGAAAAGAAACTACTTGAAGACCCATATCAGCGCAAAATTATTTCAAATCTTTCGAAGTTACATGAAAAGCTAGGAACATATGATCCACCCGTCGTCGAGAGTCCCGATGTGGAGCTGTTAAAGCCTAAGATTGGTGTGGCCAAATTCTTTGAATCGTTTCTTGGAAGTGGACTGAAAAAGCACGACATCCAAAACATTGATGAGAATGAAATAAAGGGCATTTACCTCTGGGGAGATGTGGGATGTGGCAAGACCATGTTGATGGATTTGTTTTACCTGACGGTGCCTGCTCACTTGCCAAAAGAGAGGCTCCATTTCCACCAATTCATGCAAAATTTACACAAGCGTTCCCATCAGCTCAAGGTTGAGCACAGCCACATGGATTTAGACGTAATTCCCCTTCTTGCAAGTGAGATAGCCCAAAAGTCGACTGTACTATGTTTTGACGAGTTTCAGGTCACCGATGTCGCCGATGCAATGCTTTTGAGAAATTTGTTTTCGCGATTGCTTAGTCCTCAATACGGAGTCATTCTTTTTGCAACTTCAAACCGAGCGCCGGATGATTTATACCTCAACGGAATCCAAAGAGTTCTGTTTATTCCTTGCATTCAGCTCATCAAAAAGCAAACACGAGTGATATATTTGAACTCGCCGACTGATTATAGAAAGATCGCTCGCCCGGTATCTTCTGTGTACTACTACCCAAAACCAGGCGTTGCATATCACGGCAAGCTGAACGCAGCGGCTTGCAGAAAACACATCGAAAGCTGGTATAAGTATTTCAATGATGGAAACAAAAACAAAGACGTTGCGGTGAATTTTACGCTCAATGTTTGGGGACGAGACTTGAAGGTCCCTCTAAGTTCTAAGCCGAATGTCGCCCAGTTCACTTTCGAGGAGCTATGCGGAAAGAATTTAAGTGCAGGTGACTATTTAACATTGGCACATACTTTTAGACTGTTTCTCATTACAGATATTCCTTATTTATCTATCGATGTCCGCGACAAGGTCAGAAGATTCATCACCTTCCTAGATGCGGTTTACGACGCACATGGGGCAATTGCCACCACCTCGGCTGCACCCTTCAATGACTTGTTTGTTGAGCCGGAGGACCTTTTGAAAGACAATTTTTCTTTATACAAGAAGCAAGCTGACCAAGGGGCAGAGGAGACGTTTGAGAACGACGAGCTTGTTGTTAAGCATGGTTTTGACAAATCAGTGGCAAAAAAGGCCGCTATGTTTGCAAATGATGAAGAGAAGTTCGCTTTTGCACGAGCGCTTAGTCGCCTCACCCAAATGGGGACCACTGAATGGCTCGAAACTCTGAAAGCCATGTGAAAGGATTTGTTTCACCTAGCTTAGAGTTTTATTCAATTGGTAAATGTTTGCCCCGAATCTTTCCCTATTTCGAGAATATGACTTTTTCGAGCTGGAACTATGGAAAATTCACATACTGCATTCGTGGTACTCCTGCACCTGCATCAACATATTTTAATACAGACTTAGAACATGTCTGCGAACGATATCCTAGATGTGCTAAATATAAATAGAGAGGATGCTGTCCAGCCTGCTAAAAAGAAGCAGAAACCTGAGCAGCCCGTTATACAAAAGGGCGGTTTGGCAAGGGAGCTCTACAACCTCCTCGGGCCAAATACGCCGCCTGTCAACATTAACATGGGCATAAGCAGAATCAAGGATAGAAAACAGAGGGTCTCGCCGTGGACTCGAATGCCCTTTATTCCCACTAAGCTGCATGTTCATCCTCCCACTTTGAACCATTGGCAAAAAGGGAGCCGGGACTTACTCGAGCAACAAGAAAACAAACCTTATGCATTTGAGAGATTCAACGTTTCCATTGATATTCCCGAGCTTGTTGATGAGGAAACATATTCTGAAATTTCTGAGACTATACTGAGAGAAGAAGAGATGTTGGCGGCAGCTGAGGCAGCATCCTCGAAAGAAAAATCTGCCGACAGCACAGAAGAAAAGCCCGATTCTAAGAACGCAAATACGAAGACAGAAAATCTCATTAAGCCCTCGCAGGCGGAAAACACGCCACGGGACATTTCAGAATGGTCATATGAGGAGACTAAACTTCTATTTGAACTATGCAGGGATTTTGAACTAAAGTGGATAGTCGTACACGATAGGTTCCCTGGAGAAAGGTCATTGGAAGAGTTAAAAGACCGGTTCTATAAGGTTGCTTCTCATATTTTGAAACAGAACGGATCCGGAAATCCTACCCTCATAGAGTCGCTCGATGCGTACTCGAGAGCGGCTGAGGAAGAGCGCAAGTCATACCTTGAGAGTCTTCTTCGGAGAACACCCGCAGAGATTGCAGAGGAAGAGTCGTTAGTAATTGAGGCCAGAAGATTTGAGCTTGCAGCCAAAAAAATGCTAATGGAGAGAGCTCACTTGCTCACCCTCTTGGACTCTCCTCAGACTTCACAGTCTGTGCAGCAATTCCAGTCGTCGCAGGGTTTGACAAATCTTTACAACAATCTCATGATTCTAGACAAGCATCAAAAAAAGAAGCAGCAACAGAGATCGTCTCTCAATGATCCAGTTCCTCCACCGATTCCTTTGGCAGCGTCTTCATCTCATAGAAGAGACAAGACATTCCAAACTCATCTTCAACAATATTTGGCTGGCATAGTGAAACTGCTGTCTTCTGGATCGCTGGAATCAAGCGCCATTCAGCAGCTTCTCAATAAAAGACTAACAGCTAAAGAAGAGGAGGCTTATGGGTTATGCTACCATTCCAATGAGCGCATTACCCCTGGGGTTATCCTTCGCTCTACGCAAAAACTTTCTGGTTTGCAGCAAAGACAATCGGTTTTCAAATCCGTTAATGGATTATTGCAAGAGCTTGATATCCCAACCGGTGGCGGCACTACTTGGAGGCCCGTCATGCCTACTCAGAAAACGATGGTCAAATTTGATGAGTTAATCAGATCATCTGTGGCTCTTCTTGATTTGAAAAAGGGAAAGGACAAACTTGAGGCTGAAATCGAGCTTATAAAAAGTCAGAGAGGTCTTTGAAAAACTATTCATTATGTATAATGCTATTAGAATGCAAATTGAAAGCTCTCGACGGTCTTGACGCTGTCTGGTAGAAGAACTCTCTTCAAGCTTTCCATCGTTTCAGACATTGCCACACAATGCGTCTCCAAGTACAATAATGGCATTGTAGATGACAACGCAGACTCATTTACAAACTCTCTGATTTCATGGTCCGTGTAAGACGCCAAACCTTCAGTCTCACCAGTGGGAGAATAGAAAGCATCGACGAAATTCCAAGCAACACGGGCGAAAGCGTCATAATCTTTGTACCCAAGAAACTGGTAATGCGACCAAATGAAGAGCTGCGTAGAAATGGCCATTGATTGTTCTCTGGCAAATTTGATAGCTTCACGTTGATCGAATGATAAATGAGCAGCTTTGGATAAAAGCTTGAGCAAGCGTATAAAAGTTGAATTTCGAATATTGAATTGGTAGCGTTCGAATTTAGCCATTGCATAATGCAATAGGTATGCAATGCAAACCCATTGATGGGGGTTGTATGTGGAAGAAGCGATGCTCAACTCGAGAAGTGCGAGGAAGAGATTGCTGTCCGTTTCTTGCTCGACGAGCCATTTGTCTAATGCTGCCAGATAATCATGTCCATAAGCTAGTGCGTTCCTGAGGTCGTTCACCAAGATTGAAAGCTTTTTAGTCTCAGATGCTCCTGCCCATTTTGAATGCGTGAACTTGTCAGGAAACCCGAACGCTACCATGAGTGTCCAAAAATCCTCGTTGTCGCCGAGAAATTCTCTAGTGAACCGCTGAATTTCAGTTAAGACTCTTGAGCAAAAGTCATGGTATGGTCGATCGAGAATTCTGGAGTTGTAGTTCTGGAGCAAAGCCCTGATAATATCGGCAAAAAAAGAAGTTTTATCGCCCCTCAGTACACTGCTCCTTTGAGCAAACTGCTTAAGAGCACCAATCAATACCGGGAGATTCAAGATTGGAGGGGAATTGTCAGAGAAGTTACCATATAGATCGGAGCGCCCAGCAAATATTGAATAGGGTTGGGACGCGACAAGGCGTGTGGCTTCAAAAAGATATGGATTCTCTCGCCTCGCAATCAACGTCTTGATAATTATCGTGTCGATTTGGACAATGATTGAGGCCAGAGGTTTGAAAGTCTTCAAGTACAACGAAACAATGTAAGGTTGTGCGCAATCTCTCGACCTCGCTGAGCCTAGGTAGGGAAACTTCTGATAGGCAATGACATTCCAGTTCTGGTCAATAGCGTGTGATACTTCAATCCATACTTGAGCGGACAACTCAAAAAGACCTTTGCATTTCTGATTCGCATGCTGCTCGTTCAGAAAAGCTTTTTTCATTGTTTCATCAAGAAACGTTAAAAGTGGGGTTTGATAACTTGAGAGATGGTTTTTCATAACCTCAGTGAGTTCACCAGACTTGATTGTAGACTCTTGAAGTACACATAGTGCATATGAGAGTAGCATTTCGTGAGACAGCATGGGGATTTGTGACCACTCAATGCTAACCAAATTCTGGAAGTACACTGCTTTGTCCTGGTAATTCTCAGTGAAATAGCCGAGAAAAATTCGAATAAGACGTTCTTGAAGTTGCACTAGGCCGGCAACATGATTTCGGCTTTGACCAAGCATCGTTAACAAAGCCCTGAAAGATGTCGGGAGAAGGGACTTTGTTGATTGCACCATTATTTCAAATGCATCAACGCTTCGCTCGTATAAGAAAAGCTCTCTAGATTCTGCTATCAGGCTGGTCAATGCATCAAAATGAGCCACAAGCGTCGTACCCGATACCTGACTCAAGAGGGTAATCAAGTTTATTCGGTTAGCGAAGATAATCTGATTCTCGCGACCCTTCTGGTAAACGTAATGACTTGATGGTGTCAACTTGGAAAGAAGTCTTCGAACGTCTCTTGATGATTCGAGCTCCGATAGATAAGCATAAACTAAACCTAGAAAACGTTCAAAAACACTTTGCGAAGGTATGTCATGTCGATTGACAATGAGACCAAGCGGAACTGGGAGATCTCGTTCACCTGGTAAGTTTGCAAATTTTCTATGCGAGAACACGGAGTAGAGCGACATCACGATCGGTTCCTCGAGGGGATAGCCAAGTTTTATGCTGACATCATTGCACATATCGAGAAATAAATGGCAATCTTTTCCAGTTTCGAGGCTTCTAGTGCCCTTGAAAATCAGAAGGAAGGGAGCCCATCCAGCTCGTAGCTCAGGAAAAGTCTTCGCAAGCGAGTAAACCATGTTTATCGTGGCTTCCTTGGATGAAATCACTCCCAAATCTTTGATAGACCCAGATATGATTGTCCAAGACGACCGACTCAGCCTCTCGCTGACAAAAAGAATTCTTTTAAGCGCTACAAATATCGCTTGAGCTGAACTCGCTCTCAAGAGCTCCTTAGCAGAGTAGGTCTGAAAGAAAGAGTGCCAAAAATCTTCAATATAAAGATGTAAATCTCGATCGAGCGAAGACTTGGCAGCTAAATTGAAGAGCAATTCTAGCCTCGTAAAGATGTAAAAGACCACCGCAAGGAGAGCGTGAATTTCCAAAAGTTGACTCTGGATGATCTTTCGGTGGATAGTGTTGAGATTATTGAGTACATCCCTCAAAGATTGAAATTGCAGAATTGAGGGCCGACCCCTCCATATCAAGATCCATTTAGCGAACTCCAGTATCGAGCTAAGTACCTCAGTTTTAATTCTGCCGTCTGATAGTCTGTCTGGAGACTGGAGCAAATTCCGGAGATTGCTAAGATAGGTAATAGACGTTGCTAAGGCCACGTCTAGCTTATAAAGACCAAAATGATAGATATTTTCATCAAGTTCGAAAGCCACTGAATCAACATCTGCGCAGAATATAAAACCATCACCAATTGTGTGAATCCGTTGGAGGTCTGCTGGGCCCAAAAAGTTGAGAATTCCAGACCCAGACCAATGGGTTAGCGGAATTGTGTCCGATAGAGTGAACTGAGACCTTAAGGCTGGCTTTACGTAACGCGTTTCACTCTCAATCTCATAAATTACTGTGTTTGCTGCTGGCTTGCGTGCACGTTGGCGGGTCGGATCTGGAACGGTGGCTGGGAGCGCGTCAATTCTGAGCCTCCTTTGCTTCTTATTCTTCTGTCTAACGGATAGGTTCTTTGGTCGAAAAGGTTTACAGGTCCCGTTCAATACGACTGGTTTCAAAACCAACGAGTTTGTTTCACCAGATTTGAGCTTTCTCCTGGAAAGACTTCGCGATGTGGAAGGTTTCAAATGTAAGTGGTATTGCGACTTGGGGTACGTGTTAATTGCCCTAGATTTTGCCCTTCGGACATCGGCAATTTTCCGACTGTGACTAGACGTTCTTTTGTGCTTCCTATTCTCTGGGATTGATAACATTGCATCCACAAAATAGTCTTCATCTGCCATTTCAGCCTCTCTGACTGTCTTTGACAATTCGTCCAGATCGACCATGTGATCAAAGCTGGGATTTGAATAATGGAGGTCAAACAACAGAACTTCCTCATCGGAATCGTACGGCGAACTAAGCAAAATAGGAGAATTCGATGGCTCTCTCAGCATACTCAAATCCAAAACTCTTTCACTAGAAGTCAATTGCGGCTCATTAGTATGAAGTTCGGGCGTTGGGGAATATAGCTCCTCCTCCAAATCGTCGAACCTGTTTAACCCGGCTCCTTCTCTTCTTACAGCGAGCCCTTTTCTTGGCTCTAGAGGTCTTTGAAGCGCCCGCTTTGACACTGGTTTAGCATGTGCTTGAAAAATAGACTGCCGCATTGCAGATGCTGGTAGAACGCCACGGAGTATATTCTTGAGCTTTCTATACTTGCCACCTATTTTAATGAATTCGTCTTCCAGTTCGTCCGATAATCCACCGGAGCTGCTTGATACCTGATCATAGTCTGGTTCCCCAGTACGTGGTAAATACTGCAGCTCCTCGACAGAGTCTTGTGAATTCCCTGGGAAGTTATCTTCCTGCAGTTGAGAGTGAGGGCTTGGTATGCTCTCTTGAAATGTCCCCTCCTCAATCTGACATTCATGTTCACTGTTTTCCCTAGCTTCAGATTCTTGCACCTCCAGGTCGCCGCGTAATGCCAATGCTCGGGATTTCCCAAGATGATCGTAGAAAGATTTAGCCTTGTACCTCTCCTCGGAAGGGTATCGTTTCTTTCGGCGTAGATAGAGATCATTCAATACTTTTGTCACCGTTTTAAGGTCGTCGTGGTCACTGAAAAGTTCGTTTACCCCTTCAATCGTACAGATTCCGAGCCAAGAAGCCTGATCGGCAATATATGGATGGCGACTGGCAAATGTTCTTTTCCGCAAACTCCTCTTATTAGGCACGGAGAGGCTGTTAAAATCTAGTGCTTCCAGAGTTTCATCATCCCCTACGATGTTGACGACGCTGCTTGCGAGACCCTCTGTTCGGTCTTCTAGGTAGTTCTGGGTACGGCTTTCAGCCTCTAGTGCTGAACCCAAGCCCCATTTAGAGATTTCGCTTTTAATTTCTGACTCGAGTAGATACGGCTGGTTTTCAAGAGCTCTAGCCAAACGATCACGGTCTATATAACAGTGCTGGAGAGGGGGTATGTCGTTCTCACCGTCAGAGTCGAGAACGGGATCCATTATTCTTATTTAGTATGTGTCTTCGTAGCATGTGCTAGCTTGAATTTGTGGGTATTGGATGTTTTCTTTAACTTCTGCTGTTAACGCGGTAGTGTAGTAGGAGTGGTATGTATGCAGGAGTTGTATTGATGAGCGCGTTGTGCTCCCCCCAATATGCCCGTGCACCTTGATTCTCCTCCTTTGGTTCTACGAGGATAATTTTGATTTGAAACGGTATTTTTGATCTAATCTCCAGCCTTCAGTGCCAAACTTCTTGTAGGCGATGACGCTTTCCAAGGTGGGGTCACGTGACATGGAGACAAAATCTTCCTCTCAGAAGGAATCAATTACACTCTCACGATGGACAACCGCCGCGTCCTGAAAAGCCATCGGCAACGGTCATATGGGAAAGTGCTTCCAAGTCCGGTTAGAGGTGGCTTGCTCTCCAAAGTGAAACGCTACCTTTCTGGTAGTGCTCTAGATTTTGTGTCTCCGCCGAATAAACGGCTAGCCCCTAGCAGACCGCTTGCAAATGCTAGCATCATTCGCAAAGTTTCCCTTGCTCCAGAACTGCTGCTGACCCCTGTCAATAATTCCATGATTGATCCAGATCATAGCACCAACAGAGTATTGTCTTCTTTTTTCCACGAGAAAGGGGATCAGCCGCTTAGTGCAATCGAATACGAGGGCGTTATGTCCCTTTTGGAAAAGTCCAAGGCTGAAATTACTCTCCAACATCCGGACGACTCTTCAGCAGACAACTTTGGAGGCGATAAACACAATAATTCCTCGCTAGCTCCGTTCACGCAGAGGATTCTAAGAAATACCAGCATGGTAGACCCAAACATATCATCATCCACAGCTCCCGATTTCGAGCCAGTGTATCACACGTTCAGTGAAACCTCTAGAGCAAACACATCCATGAAGCGGGTCTACCAATTTTCGGGGCTCCCTTCCCCATACAAGACCCGCATTAGAGTTCCAAATGTGGCTGCTCGTAAGATCAGAAGGGTTACTGGCCTTCTGGAGTCCCAAGTTTTACCAAAACTGGTGCCAGGGGAGTTCAAACCTCGAAGTGCGACGGCGAATTCGCTATTGACTGTCCTTAGTGGAAACCTGGACCAAAAGGAAGATCCTCGTCCTCTTTACAATAGCTACTCACGGACGAAAAGAAATGCTCAAATGAACTCTGACGGTCTGAGTTCTAAAGAGAAGATTGAAAACATGGGTGCCAGTGATATTGCGAAAACAATATCACATAGCAGCATGAGTGAATCTGCTCTTAAAAGTAAGAAGAATAGCGGCTTTGGTTTGGACTTCATATCAGATCAGGACGCTACCACTGGCACTCAGCAGACTGACTTTAAAGGAAAGAGTCTTTTTGACAGAATCGGAATCCCTGAGCAGTCGGGAGCGGAAGCGCCTGAACAATCAATAGACGCTGATGAAGGCGCAGTTTCAAAGTTCACTGCTGTGACCAACTCATCGTCTTCCGCTTCTTCTCAGAGAGCTACTTTCTCGTTGAGCACTCGGGATCAACATGACAGAGCTTCGAAAAAGATACCCGAGGGAGAGAGTAAAGAACTGGAGCCTTTTGCTTCTGGGGCTCATGTCCAATCGGTGAATGATCCGATTTCCGCCTTGAAAGATTCATCTCAGCAAAGCTCTGTTGGCTCGGCCCTGTCCAAGGCTGGCTCCAACACGGTACCCTCCACGTTTTTTGAAAGCACCAAATCAGAAACTTCTCAGATTTCCGAGCCTTCCTCCACATTTGGAAACAAACCAATGCCAGCTTTTTCATTTGGGACTGCGGCGCAGAGCCAGAATTTGACATTCGGATCTAAAGTAGACCCGAACACATCTCCGGATATCCTCGGTCCTCAGACAGCTCCGAAGCCGGCGGCTGTGGCCTCTTCAAGTACGAAGTTCTCTTTTGGCTCCACAAATGCAACAATCCCCTCTGATGTTCCGGAGTTTTCCTTTGGCTCAGCACAACTGGCTCAGGGCAAGTCAACTTCTGAAGCGCCAATTGCCTCTTCCCAACAAGCAATTGCGATATCTGCTCCGGCTTTTACCTTTGGGGCTTCCAAGTCTGCGGAGATGGATTCGGCTCCAAAATTTTCTTTCAATGCATCTCAGCCCTCTCAAGAGGGCCCTGTCACAAACTTTCTGTTTGGTTCGTCCCTTGGAAAGAAAGCGGAACTGAGCAAAAGTTTCTCATTTGAACCAGAAGGTAAATCGAAACCCGTATTTGGTGCTAGTTCTGAGTTAACTACAGAGCTCAAAACTCCAGCTGTATCTCAGCCTACATTCAATTTTGGAAAGAATACAGCGGAGAAAAGTGCTGAATTGAAACAGAATTCTCATCCCGAACCTGCTCCATCTGGTTTTGCTTTTGGGCAGTTCAAGCCGGCTACGAAGTCTGAAGTTAATGCAGAGAAGCCAAAACTCCCGATGTTCAATTTCGGTGCTAAGGCCGCTGAAAATGTAAGCACCGAGAGTCCAGTCAACGCTCTGCCAGCATTTGGTGGCAGCCCGTTCCAATTTGGAGGCCATGCTTCGAAGGAGGAAATCACGGAGACGTCTAAAATAGAGCTGAAGACACCGCTTTTCCAGTTCGGTGCAAAGCCGAAGGCTGACAATTTCTCGGGAATGTCCACGACAGCCGCGGCCAAGCCCTCACCCTTTTCGTTCAGCTCCACTACCAAAAGCGATGCCTCTCAGCCTTCTCAATTCGGTTCGGTGAGAAACTCGGCAGATTCCAAGACACCAGCGTTCTCTTCTCTGAATGAAGTTCCTGGCGATTCTGGCAAGGAAAGTTCAGGTTCTGAACTGAAACCCAAAGTAATCTTCAGCTCTGTGGCGCCGGGTTTCACGTTCGGAAAATCGTCTAGTGGTGTCTCTGGGGCTACTAATGCCCCGGCTTTCTCATTTTCTGCAAGCCTGAATGATACACCCAGTTCTCTCAATACGAATAGTAACGGGGGTTCCAAATCGAAACCAGGTTTCTCGTTTGGTTCAAAAGGGGATCAGGGTAGCGAAGTTGACGCCAACGCAAACAAGTTTGTGTTCCCGGAACCTATTTTCACTGAAGGCAAAGCTGATGAAAATGAAGCCAAAAAATATCAATCATTGTTTCCGTTCGAATGACAATGGCTGACTACGTTATAAGTTACTAATGCATATCATAACAAAACCGATTCTCGATAATGGAAGGAGCCCAAAAAGTAGTAAGTCAAATTCAGTTCAATCGTCGTTTGGTTCGAACATAGCGATCCTTCGTATAGACGCGACCGCTCGTACCACCTAATGACAGAACTCAAATCCGTACTTCTCGTTGGTGGCTCTGGCTTCCTTGGCTTGCACCTTATCGAGCAATTTTCAAGAAAATGTCCCGATGTGGAAATTCATGTATTTGACGTCCGCCCGATTCCTGAAGACTTGTCGAAGTATTTCACATTCGACAGAACCAAAGTCCACATGCACGAGGGTAGTATAACTTCTGAGACAGACCTAGCACGCGCAACGCATCTTTCCAAGTGTGAGGTTGTTGTACATTCGGCTTCTCCCATCCATGGGCAGAGTCAGGATGTGTACCATAAGGTTAACGTGGTGGGAACCGAGACGCTCTTGCAGGTTTGTAAGATTTCGCCATTGGTTAAAGCGCTAGTCTACACTTCTTCCGCTGGGGTTATATTCAACGGCCAAGACGTTTACAATGCCAACGAGAACTGGCCCTATCCCCGGGTGCACATGGATGGTTACAATGAGACCAAGGCGATAGCCGAGACCGCGGTCATGGAGGCCAATGATGCAGATAAACTTCTTACTGTATGCTTGCGTCCAGCTGGAATTTTTGGGCCTGGAGACCGCCAATTGGTTCCGGGACTTCGGACTGCAGCCAGGTTGGGCCAATCGAAGTTCCAGTTGGGCGACAACAACAACTTGTTTGACTGGTCTTACGTGGGAAATGTAGCAGATGCACATGTTTTGGCAGCAAAAAAGATTCTCGGAGTTGAGAGTCACACCATTGCTGGACAGACGTTTTTCATTACAAATGACGCACCAACCTATTTCTGGACCTTGGCAAGAACAGTGTGGAAGGCTGACGGTCACATTGACCCGTACAACATTGTGCTTCTGCGCCCCGTTGCGATTATCGCCGGCTACTTGCTGCAATTCTTTTCCAAGTTACTCAACAAAGAGCCTGGCTTGACGGCGTTCCGTGCTAAGATCACGTGCGCAACACGTTATCATGATATAAGCAAAGCCAAGGCGCTTCTTGGCTACACTCCCGAGGTGTCGTTGGAAGACGGCATTCAGCACACGCTTGATTGGATTCACGAGACCCATAAAGAGTAGGCGCAACGAAACTGGTGATGCCTGAGGCTTACCTTGTGGTTGTATTTGCTGTGAGAAGGTTGGCGCGGTCTACCAAGAATAGAGTGTGTTGGCCAAAACTGCTGCGGTGAGCACCACGAAGGTGATTCCTACCATGACACCAGACGAAGTGAGGGCTGTGGCGTTTGAGTTAGGCACTAGCGCTAGCTGTATTTTGGAGTTGCTTCCCGCATTTTCATCCCCCAATATTAGCGCAGCCTCGTAGTTTTTTTCGTCAAATAGTACCTGGTTGCCAGGCTCATTCTCCTCGGCTTTTTTGGCCAGCATAGGTGACTTCATAGAGAAGAGGGGAAATTTACTTTCTTTTGTAGAGCCGTAGACTCCCTTTGAGTCTGCGTCAGATTTCTGGAATGGCATGTTGCATGAGTTGACGTGATTGAGCTCGGCACAATCGTCGTTCAAAACACTCAAAAAATCAACAGATGGATTTTCTGGGCACAAATTGTAGCAGTCTGGATCCATGCTTTGTAATGCGCAGCATTCGCAGGCCAAGTCATCCGGTTTGCAGTCGTCGAGTTTTGCAAGCACTTCGTTGCAGCAGGCGGTGAGTTTGACGAGATCTGAGGCTTCACATTTCTCATAGGGACGAGGGTGTGGATTTCTGTAAGAGCCAGCTTCGGAAGATCCCGATGAGAACAAGGCGGACGCCAATGACATTATGCCTAGCCAAATGACTGCGTTCTTCATGTGTTTGTGAATTGGGTGCGAAAACTGAGAAAATGCAAGAAGCGAGGGTTGAGTTAATTCAAGCACTTTGAGAAGGAAAAATCGGAGAAAGCTTGGAGTGGCCTATTATATCCCTCATCAGGATCCCTGGTCCGCCGTTCGCACGCGTTAAGCTTGAAGAGAATCCACAGAGAATACCTTCACCTGGTAGCATTCAACGGCATGTGTCTGGCTGACATGGAACGTATCTGCTTCACCGAATCACACAATGATTGGCCTATCCAATCTTGGCATGGCCAGCAAGCAACTATTAGATTTCATCTACAAGATTCATATTAGCCACTCTCGCGCGGCACCGTCCGAGCTAACTCAAGTTTTACTTTGTTGAGCGCGAACATTGAGTATAAATTTCCCCACTCTCTGGACAGCCGCCAAACGCAGACCAGCTTTACAGTTCTATCACTGCCACCGTCAGAGTTGCTGTCAACGCCCCTCGCTTGTCGTGAAACTACGCGAGATGTAGTTGGGCTTGGCAACGCGTCCAGATACTTTGACGGGTTGTTTGGTTACGAGCTCGCGTGAGACTGAAATCTGAGTAGTTTCCTGCGCAAGATTCTCGTGTCGGGAGCAGACTACGTGGAGCGAAGGAAAAGCACAGGGAAATAAGAGATATGGGGCACCGTTTCTATTTGTTCGCTGTAGATCCGTCGAAATTCATCAACTAAGATTCTGCGCCACGACGAAGTCCACCCATATACAGGTCTAGATAATGGCACCGGCAAACGACCGGTAGTCTAGTCGAACGAGAAGTTGACAAACAAATTTGATGGCGTACAGCGTTTCAGAGCCAAGGGAAGACTTGAAAATTGATGACTCGAATTTTCGAATGCCGCCCGGCATCTTGGGATCAACTGCCGAATGTTCAATATTTGGCGGCCACTTCACGGTCCAACTAAATAGCCGGCGCCCTGTAAGGCCCCCGCCATGAAAACGCGATCAAAGCCAGAGGCCAGAACGGGACTCCGCAACACAGCCGAGCCCAATTTCGCCCGATTAAGAACTAGCGACTAAAAATACCCTTGTTCAGCCCGGCTACCCCTTGGAACGTTCCCTAGTGGGCGCGAGCGCGAAGCCACTACACTCGCACTGCATACAGCCTAACAACGCCCCTTTTGGGCTTCCTTTACCAAAAGAACAGGCGGGGTCTGCATCTAGCCAGCCGACGCTCATAACCCCAACACACCAGGGCTGCGAATTCGTTTGCTTTTCGGCCCATTTATTTTTCAGTCAACACGAAAATCACCGCGTAGATGCCGGAATGCTCGCCCGCCTATATATCACCCGGATCCGGACGGGCCCTGGATCTTTTTTCTCCCTCCCTCTCTTCCTTGTGTTCTTCCGCAAAGTCTAAGCCACCACTTAAAAGGAGAGCTTCTTACTTCTTCTCCCCATTCGTTCTTTAACTGGAAGATTTCAGAGGTTAGCAAATTCCCACAATGCAGTTTTTCGCTAACGTCATCTTGGCCTTCGTGGCTGCGTCTCTCGCCAGAGCCGCCGAGTTGCCTGCCATTGACGTGATTGGCAACAAGTTTTTCTACTCCAACAACGGATCCCAGTTCTTGATCCAGGGTGTTGCGTACCAGCAGAACTACGACAACACCAGCACTGCCTCCAACGGAACCGACTACAAGGACCCCTTGGCTGACGCCGAGGCTTGTAAGAGAGACGTGGTTTACTTGCAGAAAGCCAACACCAACGTGATTCGTGTGTACGCTGTAGACCCCACCCAGAACCACGACGAGTGCATGAACGCTCTTGCCGACGCTGGTATTTACGTGATTGCCGACTTGTCTCAGCCCTCTGAATCCATCAACAGAGACTCTCCCGAGTGGAACTTGGAGTTGTACGACAGATACACCTCGGTCATTGACATGTTCTCCAACTACAGCAACATTTTGGGATTTTTCGCCGGTAACGAGGTGACCAACAACAAGAGTAACACCGACGCGTCTGCCTTTGTCAAGGCGGCTGTAAGAGACATGAAGTCTTACGTCAAAGAGAAAGGCTGGAACTATCCTATCGGCTACTCTTCCAACGACGACGAGGACATCCGTGTTGCCATTGCGGACTACTTCTCGTGCGGTGACCTCGAGGAAAGAGCCGACTTTTTCGGTATCAACATGTACGAGTGGTGTGGAGACTCCACCTTCCAGGAATCCGGTTATGCCGACAGAACCAAGGAATACCTGAACTTGACCATTCCAGTATTCTTCTCCGAGTACGGCTGTAACACCGAAAGACCCAGAAAGTTCACCGAAATCGGCACCATTTTCTCCAACCAGATGACCGATGTTTGGTCCGGAGGAATTGTCTACATGTACTTCGAGGAGGAAAACGACTACGGTTTGGTCTCTGTTTCTGGAAACTCGGTCTCTACCATGCCCGACTACAGCTACTACTCGCAGGAGATGAACAGCATTTCGCCCTCGTTGGCCAAGAGTGCCGATGTCGGTGCCTCATCCACCAAGACGCTTGCGTGCCCTGCCTCGGCCAACACATGGAAGGCTTCTCCTTCTTTGCCTCCTACTCCTGACAAGGAGGTTTGTGACTGTATTTCCAGCTCGTTGAACTGTGTGGTTGACTCCAGTGTTGATGAGGACGACTACGGCAAATTGTTTGGTGTTGTCTGTGGCTTGATCGACTGTTCTGCTGTGAGCGCCAATGGAGAAAACGGAACCTACGGCTCTGTCTCTTTCTGCTCCGACAAGGAGAAGTTGTCCTACGTCTTGAACTTGTACTACGAGGACCAGGACAAGTCAAAGAGCGCTTGTGACTTCAGCGGCTCGGCTTCGCTTGCCTCGTCTGCTAACGCTGCGTCGACCTGTAGTGCGATCATCTCGTCCGTGTCCGCCCATGCCACTGCTACTGGCTCTACCGGATCTTCTGGTTCTTCCAACTCTGGGTCTTCTGGAAGCTCCGCCTCTGGCTCTGGCTCCTCGGCTTCGTCATCATCTTCTTCCACGAAGAAGTCCGGCGCTATCGTGGTGCGTCCTACATCCAAGAGCGAGTTGATCGCTGCCTCTGCCATGATCTTGTGCGTGGTAGGCGGCTTCACCTCTTTCTTCATGTAAGGGTGTAGTATATAGATAATTGACTTGCCAGTTTCTTCCGCAACTGGAGGTTTGAATCGACGGTTGTGCTTGTGAGTTCTGGAGCCGTAGCACCTGGAAAGGGAGTTACATCACTGCAAACGTTTACGAACGTTTACGAACGTTTTTCGTTTTCTGGTGAGAACAAAGGATTGTTGCTTGATGCCGTACCTAGGCTATCAGCGGTGACTTGATTCACTGAGCTTGTCGTCCCTTCCTATACATGAATGGTCTATATGCACTAGGCGATCTAACTCAACTCTATTACCTCTTCCCCCAATTCTTACAATTAGTTTAACCCATTGTTCATTCTAAATGCCGTATGCTAGTTTGTCACCATGAAGATCTCGTTGAGAGCCTTGGCGTCCATGACCGATGCCTTCTTCTGGCGAATCCATTTGGCTCGCACAGCAAGCCGTGTCGAAATTGGCACAGGGCTTTGTTCACGCGGTTTGAGCATGGTGTCTCGCGTGACTTCCGGGGAAGCGTTCTCGGAGCTCGTTTCCTTCTTTGGTTTGCTCTTCTTGTCTTTGCTCTTCTCCTTCTTAGTGTCCTTTGACCTCCTCAGTTTCTTGTCGCCGCTATCAGCCTCCTTGCTCGATTCCTTTTCGTCTATCTTGTTTTTCTTCTCCTTTTTCTCTCTTCTGTCTTTTTTGTCGGTCTTTTCCTTCTTCACCTTTTTATCTTTCTTCATCCTCTTCTCGGTCTTCTCCTTCTTGGATCTTTTCACCTTTTTCTCTTCAGTGTCGCCTGCCTTTCTCTTCTTCGACTCGAGCACAGTTTTCTGTTCGGCCATCAATTTCTTAGCCTCCAAGTCCCAAGTGGATTTTAAAACCTCACCTTTCACAAAATGCATACCCCATTTGCCGTTGAGCACACGCTCCTTCATCTGCCGATCTAGCTCATCGCTCACTTTGTCTCCTTTTCCGTTGAGCCGTCCGAGGATTCTCTGGAAAACATCTAGACCTGCGCATTCGCCGCTGTCAAACTCATCCTTTTTGGTTCTTTTGCTGAGTTTAGCTCCCAATCCTTGATTGTCTTGCTTGAACAGGACTTTCACATGACTAACAGTGGCATGGTCCACGAGGCCAAGCCCTTTTCCAGGAGCCCAGCCCATCTTTTCAAGATATTGATGCCCAAATCTTTCCGTGTTATTCGACCATGTAGTATTTCTGGGGTCCAACCCGAATTTCTGGCGGTTCTTGACTTCTGCCAAACCCATGATAGAGAAATATGTGGGAAAAAAAAGTATGCGATGCCCTGCCGATAAGCGTTGATAACCAATTTCGTAGTAAGAGAATAAAAACGAACCAAAAAAAACTAGAATTAATCGGCTTATACTCATAATTGATAGTTTACAAATTGCTTAAGCCCCTAGGATATAATGCCACACGTTGGTGGCTCGGTAACCCAGGCTCTCTTGCCTAACGCATCCAGACTCCGTAAGCCACTCCATCGCCTGGCGCAACTCATGGATCGTCAAAACCGCCTGAGTTCTTTCCCAGAGCTTCGATATTGTGATACCGGGTTTGAATACCACGTGATAGAGAAGCGTCATGATGAGTCGTTTCCAAAGGCCTGTGGCGACATGGCCGGTAATGGCCACCCACACAGGTGCACACGGTCCCGTTGCTGGAACGGCAATAGCTTTAGAATTGGCCGACTCAACGCGCTCAGAGAAAGACGTCACAATAATATCACAGGAGATCTGCTCCTTGTCGATGAGTCGCGACTCGTAGTTCTCAAACTTGAGTTCTCTGTCCACTCTAACGATTTCAACGGCATTATCTGAGATATACTCAAGAAGAGCTGCCATGTCACCGGCCATGATTCCTTGCGATAGCAAGAGACCCTTCCGTTCAGACCGGGCACCCTGCAACTTCTCTCTGAACGCATAAGCGTTTGAGTAAAATGCGGGCGTGAATCCCCTCTGAATGAACGTGTTGTTGAACGCGTCACTCAAGATAAACTTTGTGCTGTTATTCTCCAACGAAACATATAGAAGCTCACGAGCCTTGAGCATGCTTCGGATGGCCTTTTGTACTTTGGCCTCACCGTGCCGTTCAAGAATTTTCTTTACAAGAGTTTGATCTGCTTCTTCTTCGCTTGCAGAAAAGATAGCTCTGAGAAGCGACTTGATCTCATCTAGTGGGTCTGAATCCGGGATCACTGCTTCCTCGTGGAAGATTGCACTCTGGCTCAAGATAGTTTCTTTTTGTCGCATGGAACTATCTTCAATCTTCTCACTCAAAAGGCCAATGCGGTCGACAATCTGTTCACTTACGAGGTAAGCCGCCGCATTTTGGCGATAACTCAGAAATAATGGCATGCCATCATGGGATCCAAATTCCGTTGATGAGTCAAAATTCTTCCAGTATTCGAGGAAAAATCCCAACGAACGACTTGCCAAATGCTCCTCAGTGATGATTCCATCTTCTATACCGACCATGACCATACCCTGAAATGTCTCCACGCCTTTATTAACAGCTTCTGCACCCCCATACAGTCGCCTAAGTGTCCCCCACTTTTGTTTGGCGAGCGTCCCGTCAAGTCCCGAAACGAATTGAGATATTTCTGTAAAGTCGATTGCATCTCTGTAGAAAGCCTTGGAAATTACAACGCATCTGTACAATACTGTGGCGTCAGATTTCTCCAACCTGATGTTTCTTCTGGTTTTTTTACCCTCCGTGACGCTAATGTCATGTGACCCAGAAGAGGTAATTTTCCTTGCCCTTCGATTCTTCTTAATTTTCGAAAATACGTCCAGGTCTATGGAGTCCTCATTTGTTTCACTTTTGACAGTCGACATGCCTTCCGATCCATGGCTCTTTTCTTTTCTCTTGCGGGGAGTAGGAGTAGCAGGCTTGGCCTGTTCAATGTAAAGCTTCACATTTGATTGAATTAATCGCTTAGGGAATAGCTTAATACCACTTTTGGTGGGCTCAGCATACCGTTGCTTCAACTCGTTGATTCTATCATCTGAAGGCGCATCCTTGGAGTTAGACAAAACTAGAAGTTTCTTCTCGACTTGTTGATCACCTTTACTAAGCACAATCTTCTTGACACTGAGCGCGTTGGTGTTGGTCAACTCTCTGATATCACGAAGAAACGTTTTGTTGTCAGTAACGGAGTTATTTCCCATGAGCACATCCACTTTTCTAGCAAGACTGTAGCTGCTAAAGACTGCGCCTCCTTGATCGCGTACGAGCTGAAGAATATGATTCCTCCGGTTTATTGCCCTCACGGAACTCTCCGTCTTATATACCTGAGCTTGTGGCTTCTTCTGCCGGCTATCTTTGGGAGGAGCAACAAATTTAGGCAAATCTCTGGAACTGAGAGCTGAAAATCTCTCGCAGTCTTGTGAAATAGCTTCAATTCCATCTGTAGAAGTTTCGCTTTTGGCGTTTTTGAGCATTTGCACAGAGCTTGACTTCGTCTGCTCTTCGGGTGCCAAAAAGTCAGCGTCATTGGCGTTGTCTGCGTCCATAAGCTCGCCCACATCACCCATGTCATAAGAGATAGGCTTTTTGCGGGCTTCGCGTTTTCGTGGAAGATCCTCGGTTTCATCTTTGATAGAGACTTGAGGTTCATCGTTTGGGTCTTCAGAACGGGGCCGTTTCTTGCTAGTCGGGTTTTTATCAAATGCCCTGCGTCTTTTCTCCAAAAGGGCTTCCTTAGATGTCTTACCAAGTGATGAGTGTAGCTTTTTCGTTAAATCCACAAGATTATCCTTGGAGTGTTTGCAAGCAGGTGTGGGCTTCTCGTTCGGCTTCTCCTCCTTGCAAAATTCTGTCGCAAAGTACTTGTAGAATTTGAGCTTACCCTCGTTCTCGTAGAGTTTGGACACAGCCAACCTCGGGTAAGTGTCTGAGTATTTCTTGGCCGGCTTGAGCACCTTTGTGTTGCTGAGGAAGCTAGGGAGCGCCTCGTAAAGCCTTGTGAATGGCTTATACTCCGAGATTCCTAAGAGACTTTTGTTCACCTCGGCAGTGGTAACACCTTGTTCTCCACTACCGTGAATACGGCGGAAGATTTGATGGTACACCGGGAAGATACTATTAAGCAGAGGCGGTCCCACTGACAAAAGGTGTTCTTCCAGTTCTTCATCGCCAGATACTTCGTCATTTAGGTCTGCGTCTGCGTCTAGATCCACGGAAGCATCTCTTGGAGCATCTTTCACCAATCTGATTGCATACAAGCGCTGCTTCGTTTCTGGAAGCTCGACATTGAGTTTTTCGATAGTTCCAGTCTGATGCATTTTGCGGCACACGCTGCGGAAGAATTTGGAGGCAGAAATAGATCCGTTCAACTTCAACTCCTTCCGCAAATCGGAGAATCCCCGCAAATAATTCGGAGCTTTTTCAAGGGCTTCAAGGATCATCTTGTGGAGTTTTCCCAGATCACGTGTGGCATCCAAGTCCTCCTCATCCTCCTCGTTCTCCCCCAAAATAATCTCGTCTGAAGCGAATTTCGTGTGAACGGTATGCGTTGTGTGTTTCTTATCGACATAGACGTTTTTGCAAACAACAAGACCTGCTTGTTCTAACTTTTGAAGTCTGATACGTAAAGAGCGAGCATCCTGGCCGGACTCACGGGCCAATTCTGGGTTCAATATTCCCTCGCAACCATGGCGGGCCACCACTACCAAAAGCTGAAAAGGGAATTCGCCTAAAGCAGCTTTTGTAGCTTGAAAGTTTTCCGTGCCAGTCAAATACCGAAACCGACACTCCTCGGTAGCTGAGATGACAATCTCCAGCTCAGCTCCGTGCACTAGAAGGCTTTGGTATGTTACACACGCCGCCAGTGCAACTGGCATGGTGCCTGCCGTTATTTCGATAAGCAGAGGACCCGACTGAACCATAAGGCTCTGCCACACGACTGTTTTCTCAAATTCATCGAACGTGTTTCCACAGCTTCTGGACTCCGCTACACTCCACAACTGGGGCAAGGTGAGCGAATCCGACACTGCCAACGCACTGATGAGATGTGATGAAAGCTGAGCAGGTGTACACAAAAAGGACATCGTTTGCCAATTGCGATTGGGTTCTGGGCTGGGTGGTTTGTCCGTGAGTAGTTCCGATTGTTGTGGTCCTGCATCTGCTCTCTCATCTCTTCGGCCCGATAAGTAACCGTTGGAACAGCAAAAGCTAGATCGCGTTCACAAGATACCAGGTTTAAAAAATGGACGACGAACCTATTCAGCTCTCTGCTGCCACACTCGCGGCTCTCCAGCAGTTCAGACAAGAGGAGGAACTTCAGAAGGAGAAGTTTGCGAAATTGTACCAAGAGTCTGAGGACCGTTTCGACAAGCAGGTGTCCATCGATGACTTCAAAGAAGACTGGCAGCTATCTCAGTTTTGGTATGCGGACGAGACTGCAAAAACTTTGGGCAGAGCCTTGTTGGAGGGTGCCGATGAAGACACTGTGATTTGCATAGCTTCAGCGCCATCTGTGTACGCAGCGATCTCGAAGCTTCCCAAATCACAAATCCCCACGCAGCACATATACTTGCTTGAATATGACAAGCGGTTCGAACTCATGGCTGGCAAGTCCCACTTCTCGTTCTATGACTACAATGAGCCCAACGAAATCCCAGCACACTTGAAAAACAAATGCCACAGATTATTGATTGATCCTCCGTTCCTAGAAGAAGAGTGTCAAGTCAAGTCATCACAGGCTGCGAGAAACTTGCTTGCTCCCGACAATGGCGAGACTACCGTATCTGGAGACAAGAGATTCAAGTTGATCTCTTCTACGGGCGAAAGAATGAGGGATATTATAAAAAAGACATATCCAGAGACGAACTTGACTTCTTTCCTCCCAGAGCACAAAAATGGGTTGAGTAACGAATTTCGCTGTTATGCATCGTTCGAATGCGACCACTGGAAGTTTGATGAGACTGTGTAATGCGTTTGAATGTCCAAATCTGAAGGAATTCTCTCCTTAATTTTGTAGATGAATATTTACCAGAATTTTTCTTAATTACCTAATATCAATGTAAATCTTAGTTCGTGAAAATCTCGATGCCCGGCAACGTTGCAGTGATCTCAGACGCAGGACAGCCCTGAACACGCCGCGCAGGGTAACTTCCATTCGGAAGGATTGTATCCCAACCGAAATTTGCAAATCAGCGCGATTTTAGATTTTCCTTATTCAGGGCAGTTTTTTCCGGTGGTGTGGCCATGTGTCTGTACTCATCGATGTCGTGTCCCGCTCAACACCTGGTCGCACCCTATATTACAAAAATTTTTTCCTGAGATTTTCTTCACCAACATGTCTTTCTCCGATTTCTCCAAGGTCGAAACCATTAAGTCTTTGAACGACTTCTTGGCTGACAAGTCTTACGTCGACGGGTATGTTTGAATTGTTCAATTGCTTGCTTCTACTGCAAGGAAATTTCTGTGATGATCATAATCTTTGGTCCGTGTTTATGAGGTGGCCTCAAGACCCACCGCATGAGTGACAAAGGAGATTCAAATCTATTAGCTGAGACATTTCTACGCGTTGACCATTTTTAATTTCACGATCCGACGCCGTTGCCGTTTTCGTTGGTTCAACGTTCTCACGTGGTCATCTTCGATTACCAGCAACATACGCGTATGGGTCGGCGAGTGCTAAACTGGTGGAGTTCCTCCCAAGAAAAATGACATAAACTAACCTCAGCTCTGCGGCTACCCAGGCCGATGTTTCTGCCTACAAGGCTTTCCAGAAGCAGTTCCCTGACTTCTCCAGATGGTTCAACCACATCGCTTCGTTCACCGAGGACTTCGAGTCCTTGCCTGCTGGTAAGGCCCCTGCTGCTGCTGCCGCTGCCGCTGAGGAGGACGACGATGACGTCGACTTGTTCGGTTCTGACGACGACGAAGTCGATGAGGCTGCTGAGAAATTGAAGCAGGAGAGATTGAAGGAGTACGCTGCCAAGAAGGCTGCTAAGGGCCCTAAGCCAGCTGCTAAGTCTCTTGTTACTCTTGAGGTCAAGCCTTGGGATGACGAGACTGACTTGGAGCAGTTGTTGGCCAACGTCAAGTCCGTTGAGCAGGACGGTTTGGTGTGGGGTTCTCACCAGTGGATCCCAGTTGGTTACGGTATCAAGAAGTTGCAGATCTCTCTCGTTGTTGAGGATGAGAAGGTCTCTTTGACCGACTTGCAGGCTCAGCTTGAGGAGGACGAAGACCACGTGCAGTCCACCGACATTGCCGCCATGTCCAAGTTGTAATTGTGCGAGGAATAGTAATTGACGATGCCTGATGAAGGAGGTCACAACATCGATTGAGTTGGTAGAATCTGTAGTGTCGCTGGGGGGTGTTTGGGATGTTATTCACTGGCGAGTGGTCAATTGCCGAGTCAATCAGTCTTTGCGTAGAAAACAGCACTTTTATTTTACGAGCAGATAGCGCTACGTACTGAGCGATCGTTTCGTTCTGCTTTAATCCTGTTATCGAACTCTCTGTTTCTCTCTATAATGGCAAGTAGTCCACGTCGGGTTCAAGCCAAGCATCAAGAGCCTCTTCCAGGGTTATTCCCAGGCTCCATATTTGCTCAACAATCCATTTCAAAGAATGAAGCGTGCCCATCTGCGCCGTGTCGTAGAGCGTGGTCATGAATTTATGGAGATGTTGTCTCTCAAATGTGCTCTTGCATTCACATCCAACACAGTAAACGGGCCATACCATCTGAGTCACGATTGGAGATGCTGATGGCATTGAGTTGTAAACTTCAATAAATTCGTGGACTAATGCTGAAATCACCGCCTTCCGAGATGGCGTCGGAAAGAGGCGTAGGAGACTGATATAGATGGCTAGTGTCCAGCACTGAGCACCTTTGAGCCTAAGACCGTAGTCAGCCTTGTCCTCAAATTTCACGTAATCTCTGTATCTAAGAAGCTCTTCTTTTATGCCCTCAAGTTGAACCGCAAATGTAGTGTCATCTTGCAAGGCTCCATTCTTGATCTCATGCCGCAAGTAACAAACTCGAGCCATGGACCGAAATAGCTCACCAGGACACCCCATCATTTCAGCAGTTGAAAGGTCGTCACTCTTCAGACCGTACCAATCTGGGTTGCAGTAGGGTAAACGGCAGTCTGGAGAAACCATGCTGCTGACCGTGTCATACCATGAGAGCACAACAACAAGGGATCTTTTTTGGAGGTTGTTCATGAGACTCTCGAAAAATTCGCTATCTTGACAAATCAGGCCGAAAACCTTAAAGAGATATCGAGACAAAGAAGACTTCCCCTTCTCCAATACCGCAAATAATATATGAACGTTGATAAGCACAAGAATAACAAACAGTTGTATCAGTTTCAGCTCGTCACCATCGTCCAGACCGGAGATCTGCTCGATCAAATGCAGCATTGTGCTGTGAATGTGAGCAACACCTTTCTTGTAATATTCATTGCCGCCTTTCCTCAGCTCGTAGATATGAATACAAGCAAGTGAAATAAAGCAACTGCGGGCAACGTCAAAGTCGCAGTATTTGAGCGCCAAATCTGGCCATGGCAGCCTCGGATGAGCATCAAGCAACGGCAAAAGCTTGTTAAAGAAATGCTTCAACATCATATTCTCCTCTTGATACGTGATTTCAAGCCCTTTCTCCAGTCTTCCTAGTGGCGGAGGCAACACTGTGGTCGCCATGTCGTCAAACACATTGGCCTTATCAATGAACAGAATGATCTCGTCGCTCAAGCTGCCAAAGCCGATATCCAGTGTCATGTTTGAGGAAGAGATCTTTGACATTTGGGATGAGGAGAACAAGTCGCCAAACACCAGCGAAAGCGGACTCACTGCCCCTCTATCACTTACTCCATTCTTGGGTGACTGGAAAATCGCATCAAGGTTCTCGATCAACTTCGAGCTGAAGGGTTTGGGTTGCAGGTCCTTTGAGTCCCTAGTGAAATCAAAGGGAGCTTTTGGGGTCTTCGGAGGTTCGGCAACCACCCCTGACTCAGAGATCGTGACTCTAAGCGGCTCGGAATTGGAATACCCAGCTTCAACCACCTGAGACTTGGTTGGCTCCGACTTGACGGACGCCAGCCTTGACATTGACGTCACGTGTTTTCCACCCTGTTTCTTTTTGTATTTCTCAAGTCCATTCTGCTCGCTGAAATTTAGTCGTAGTTCATAGCCTTCACATTGTCTGTTTGTGGAGATACAGTTCCGACATTGAGGCCTTCCCTCGTCGCATTTCCGATGTCTGAATTAGTATAAAGCTTGTGGAAAGTGAATCAAAGCTCGTACCTTTTCTTACAGGTCCAACATCCCGTCCTCACCCTTGTGATTCTGGACATCTGATGCGATTCTATTACGTGCACGAATAGGGTATGTAATTCCGCGCAGGGAAGATTGATAACGCGCGAGGTCGTTGGATACTACATGGTGGGGCCTTGTTTGTGAGATAATTTGTGCAAAGGAAAAATATGCCAGTGTCTAGTAATAGTGAGTGCTTCTCAGTTCTTGACTCTTTCCTTGAAGGACACTTGGAGTGTATGGAGCGATATCAGACACTGGGATTTTCGACCCAATGGGCCACTTGGAGTCACCTTGAATGTCCTGCCAGTCCACCACGTGATCGAAGTGAAGATTGTCGTTTTCTTTGGTGTACATGAGGTGGCACTGCATAAGCTGGTCAAATAGAAGGGTCAAGTCATTAAGCACCACACCAGACAGCTCCGAAAACACCGATTTGTCCACATTGAGCAATGTAATTGACTGTAGACTGGACAAGTATTGTTCATTGCGTTTGGCTGCAAGTTTCAGCTTGACTCTTGCCAAAACTTTTCGTTTTTGGATCTTCTGGTTGGACATGCTTCTGCTCTGGAGACTGAGAAGGGAATAATTCACCAAACCGATCGCTCGCCCAATATCCTTTTTTTGGTAGTATTCTACCGAGAGGAAGTAACCTGCATAGGCAGACATGTACTTCTTGAATATCAGAAGATACGTCCGCCAGCCCGTGTAGTTCAATTCAAGGAACTCCGACAGCTTGGACGCCTCTTGCACAAGGTTAGAGCATGCGTCGACTTCATTTAAGACCCAAATGGCGACTCTGCACAAAACTCCATTATTCGCCGTGGTGAAAGTACCCGTTTCATTGTATGAGCGTCGATTCATCCATGAGAACTTACATAATGTGGACGACTGGAGCCCAATTTCGTTAACCTTCTGCGCAATCACAAAAAGAGCCGGGCTGACTGTTGCACCCGTCACTTCAAAAGCAAACTTGGCTCCGAAATCTGCTAAGCTCATTCCTTTCTTGTAGTGGCTCGCCACGGCTTTCCATTTCTCGTCAGTTTCCTTGTTACTCTCGTCCTCTTCAATGAGTTCATTTGTGACGTCAGCACCTAGCCGGGCATATAAAAGTGAGGCGGCTATCATCAGAGTCTGAATCTCGGTGGATAGTGTCCATGGAGTAGATTTGGGGAATGTCACGTTATCCCAAGGAACTGTCAAAGACAACACTATCTCCGAGGCATTCTGCGCCAATTGAGCAAGCTCCAACTTGCTGTCTAGCGCTAGAACGGAGAATAGCGTGTCAATGTACTTTTCAAGTTGGGCAAGGTAGCGGACAGAATCTGAGAACGACTGAGGCGCATGGGTTGCAATAAGAGCACGTGAGCTAAAAATTTTGGGCTCTAGCGACGCCGAGCTGCCAAGAGGGAGCGGTGTGGGCGGTGTGTGGGGAAGCACGATCATGAGAGTTGAAGTACGTGGAGATTGATCACGTGAATTCGTGCTGTTGGTCCAAAAGCTGCAGAAACCGTGAAATTCCACGTGCCTTGATAAATCATTTCTTAACTATATGAATGTTCAAGAAGTTGGTTTACCTTGTTCTTCAAATCAGACGGTCAATCTACCAGGAACACATGTAGGTGTGGCCCTCATTAGGTAAACGCTGCCGTGATGACAGTAGTTTCAGAATCTAAAATGGCAAGTAATTCTCTGTAGCGATTGGGAATGGCTGGATATTCCGCGAGTCTGGTGGGTGTGGACTCTACTACGTTATCTTCCATCTCGCCATCCTGCACTCTTCATGGCGAACAAGTACAGTGTCGTAATCGATTCCGGGTCCTCGGGATCACGAGTCTACGTTTACAAATGGGATACAGATGCTGGAGATCTGGAGGAGGCACAGCATTCGCCCCCAAAAATCGTACTGGAAAAGGAGTGGACGAAGAAAATCTCCCCTGGCATATCCACCTTCGCTGATAAGCCGTCCAAAATATGGAAACAGCATTACAAGGACCTCATCAAGTTTGCAGAGTCTATAATTCCAGCGACTGATTTCAAAACAACGCCCATATATGTATTCTCTACCGCTGGCATGAGACTCTTACCGGAGAAGAAAAGAGACAGACTTGTGAAGGAAACGTGCAGCATGATTCGCAAACGCACGCAGTTTCAGATTGGTGAATGCAAAGACCACATTCAAATTATCGATGGTGCTACGGAGGGTATCTACGGATGGTTGGCCCTCAACTACTTAATGGGACAGTTTAACAACTACAACGCGAAGACGCTGATCGACGACCACCCGTCAATAGGATTTATGGACATGGGCGGTGCATCCACGCAAATTGCATTCGTCCCGTCCTCAAAGGATGAGATTGACAAGCACAGTGAGGACTTACTGACGGTGATTCTCCGAAATGCCAATGGTGAGACCCAAACATGGCGCGTATTCGTCGAGACGTGGCTTGGATTCGGTGCAAACCAAGCCAAAGAAAGATATTTGAAGAATCTTATTAGCTTGGCAATGAGCTCCAGCCCAAAGTCGAAGAAGATTGTCCAAGATCCATGCCTACCAAAGGGGGCTCTTGTTAAGAACATAGAGGTGGGAGAGGCAAAATATGACGTCCAAGGCATCGGAAACTACGATATGTGCCTCAAGGAGCAATATCCGCTACTCATGAAGCACTTGGTTTGCAAAGATATGCCATGCTTGTTTAATGGAGTTCATGCTCCAAAAATGGATTTTACTCGCGACCGTTTCGTGGGGATTTCGGAATATTGGTACACTGCGAATGACGTTTTCAACAGCGGCGGTGAGTACGTATTTCAAACGTTCACGGAGAAGGTCCGTTCGTACTGTGAAAGCGACTGGTCCTCCATCCAGCAGAATGCCAAAAATGGCGAATATTCTGGTCTTTCTGAGAAATTCCTCACTGATGCTTGCTTTAAAGCGTCCTGGGTTATCAACATCCTCCACGAGGGATTCGGATTGCCTCGTTCAGAGCTGGAGAGTCTCTCTGATGGGTCCTCAAATGAGGCTGAGGAAGCCAAAAATACTCACACACCATTCAAATCTGCGAACTCTATTGACAATGCAGAGTTGTCGTGGACTTTAGGGAAAGCGCTTCTTATAGCGACTTCTGAAGTCCAAACAGACAGTTCTCTAAAGGTAGGAATTACGCCCTCCAAAATTTCTCAGACTCTCGAGATTGGCTATGATTCCGACGACGAGCATGGGGATGGATTCTCATTTGTTGGATTAATGCTATTCTTCGTCATCGTCTATGCAATATGGAGAGGTTTCCGGGGTGGCATGGGCAAGACATTCTACAAATACAGCTCAGGAAAGCCTATAAGGGTTGCGAAAACGGCGCTCAATACATTGAGGGCAAAATTACCACCAACATTAAGTGCACCAGTCTCACGGGTAGTAGCATACATGGAGCTACAGGACCAAGAGATTGTAAATTCTGAGTTGGAGGAAGGTACCCTAGCGAATCTACCATCTAACAACTCGGGTAATGCGGCAAAATTGGCGGATTTGTCTGTTCTCCGTACTCGGTCAGCTGTGAACTTGACCGACGTGGATGATGGACAGCGGCCAGTGGAATTTCTTAGTGAGCCATTTGTTTACCCCAAGAAGTCAAATGGGCTCTATTCGCAAAATCTTGGTAGCAGGGATTCTCTTCACAAGGTGTCCAGCACGGGGTCGATGACAAAGGGTAGACGGTGAACGAAAGTTGGCATGCACCGTCCACCATTTGGCTAAGATCCACTCCGAATTTACGAGTGTTTGAACTGAGTTAGCACGTTTCCGAACATGTGAACAATTCAGTTGGTTGCTGGAGGGCTCAGGTACTAACTGTCAACGGAGCTGAACACAGTTGCTTTCAAGTTCCAATTGCTTCCAATTATAATCAAACGAGACGTGACAATTGACAAGACTCACGGATTAACGTGATGCGGGGCTTTATGAACATTGTAGCTTAAGCTGCATACTGTTTCCGAACGTTTTGAAGACGCAATCGAGAACTTGGGGCCCAAGTGAGGGCTAAGACCTTCTTTTTGAGATAAAGAGATTGCAGACTTAAGTTGGATGACTATTCTAGAATCTAAATCATCGCATCAAGGTCAAATGGTTATCGGAATAGGCTAGGACCTCATCTTACGAGCCACAGTTGCGCAGACATTGCAATAATTGAAAACTGCTGATCAGATAGTGAGAAAGTCGTATTTTTCTGTTTTCCAGGCTTCGATTATTGGTACATCGATTTCCTCTACTCCGGCCTCATCGCCTTCATCCGTCCTGCATACCTCAGTGCACAAAAATTCAGGCATCGCAGACTCCAGAATCGATACCGAGACTCCAAATTCACTATCATGAGAGTTAAGAAACCCACATCCAAGAGGCTGACAACTCGCATGCGCGAGGGAATCAAGAAGAAGGCCGCTGCCCAACGAAGAAAAGATAGAAAGAGCGCAAAGAAGGACGTCACATGGAGATCAAGAGTCAATAAAGACCCCGGCGTGCCATCCAGTTTCCCCTACAAGGAGCAAATTCTCGAGGAGCTTGAAATCTCTCGCCAATCTGAGAAAGAACACAAAGAAAAACTTCGTTTGCAGAGACAGCAGCAACGTGAGGCCGGTCTAGCCGCTGGAAACCCCGAAGCAGATGCTGGAATGGATGAGGATGACGACGAGGAAGAGTCCAGCAACAACATGGCGGCTCTCTTGGAATCTGCTCAAAATGCAGCCAAGGAGTACGAGGGAGGCGATGGATCTGGTGATGACGAGATGGTCGATTCTGACGATGACATAGAGTATGAACTTTCAGACACCGAAATCGACAAATCCGATGTCGACAAATCAAGGCGCGCATACGACAAAATTTTTAAGGCTGTGGTCGATGCCTCGGACGTGGTGTTGTACGTCCTCGACGCACGTGACCCTGAGCTGACTCGTTCCAGAACAGTAGAGCAGGCCGTTCTCCAGAGCGGCGGAAAACGATTGATTTTGGTGCTCAACAAGGTGGATTTAATCCCCACGCCCGTGCTCACAAAGTGGCTTGATTTCTTGAAGTCGTCGTTCCCCACCATTCCTGTCAAAGCGTCGCCCTCGGCGGTTGGTGCAAGTCAGTTCAACAAAAATCTTTCTAATTCTGCAACCGCTAATACGCTATTGCATGCTCTTAAGAGTTACGCTACCAAGTCAAACCTCAAACGGTCCATTGTCGTTGGAGTTATCGGCTACCCAAATGTCGGTAAGTCCTCCATCATCAATGCCTTGACCAGCAGACATGGCCAACAGAAAGCGTGCCCGGTGGGGAACTTGGCCGGTGTGACGACGTCACTTAGAGAAGTGAAGGTCGACAACAAACTCAAAATCTTGGACTCTCCTGGTGTGGTTTTCCCTGATGAGATCTCTGGCAAAAAGAAGGTCGGCGAGGCCAAACTTGCGCTCCTCTCAGCCATTCCCCCCAAAAGCATCACCGATCCAGTTGCAGCGGTTGAGCTTTTGCTCAAGAGAATGGCTAAAGACGACGCCATGGCTAATGCTGTCAAAGACTACTACAAGATCCCCTCGTTACCCTCTGCGGACCTCAAAGACTTTTGTCGCCAATTTTTGATCCATGTCGCGCGGTCTCGTGGTCGTCTTTCTAAGGGCGGGATCCCCAATGTGGAGTCGGCGGCGCTCAATGTGTTGAACGACTGGAGAGACGGCAGAATCACGGGCTGGACGTTGCCCAACTCTTCAAAGGCCGAGGCGGTAGACCATTCTGGTCCCAAGAGTGCGCTTCGTGGCGAAAAGGAGCCTCCAAAGGTGGAGCAGACCACGGTGGTTGCTCAGTGGGCTAAAGAATTTGACCTTGACGGGTTGTTGGGAGACAATTTTGGTTTGTAAGACAGTTGCACACGAAAAAGTTTAAAATTAGAGGTGATATGTGATACCGGGGATCGTGATTCATGACACACGAGCGGTCGTGGAGATGAATGTGAATTGCGACCATGGCACAGTTCAGTAGGTCAAAGCTGCATAGTTCTAAAATGTCCAATAGAAGAAGATACGGCAGAAGAGCTTAGAATGCACTGTATTGTGTAAATACCCAAAGGGTTTCGAAGTGACTTCCATGTCTTTCATTCTGTCCTAAGCAGTCCTGCATCTACATGTACCGTGTCCGTGATCGAATAAACGTAGACGGCAAAATCGGCACAGTCCGCTTTGTGGGCCATATACCCACATGGAGTGATACTGCTCTTGGTATTGAGTGGGATGATGTTTCTCGCGGTAAGAATAATGGTGATATCAACGGTGTGCTGTACTTCTCTACGGAGGTTCCAGGTTCTGGATCATTTATAAAGTCTTCGAGCAAGAAAATAGAACCACAGATGACATTCATGGATGCATTTGCAAATCGCTACGGGTTAGAAGCAAACACTGCTGCATTGGGGCAGACGGTGCACTTTGGGTCGAAAGTCGTGGAGAACTTTGGGTTCCAGAAACTCAATGCAATACAGGAGCTGGTTCTGAAGCTTGAAACACTCATGCTAGATAAGCAGAACATAGGTGCAGTCGGCAAAATGTCAGTGTTTCCGTCTGTCCGAAGTCTTGATCTCAGCTACAATTTGCTTAACTCATGGGACGAGATTGCTGAAATTGTTCAGTATTTCCCCATATTAACAGAGTTAAATGTGAATGGAAACAAGTTGAGCGGAGTACCATGTCTTCCACCGCTTCGCGAGCTTGCCAGTGCAGACACTAATGTGACTCTTGCCCAGATGCAGCAATTTGTAGCAGAACGGCTCAATGTCTCGCTGAACAATCTCACAAGTCTATGCACCCTTTCAGAATCCGTAAAATCCTTGGATTTGCTGTTCAATAGCTTCTCTGAGATACCAGATTTGCAGCCAAGCGTCGAGGAACTTCATCTTGCTAATAACAACATTCTGGATGTACCGGAAGTGTCCAACTCACATATACGCTTGCTAGATTTGCGCTTTAACGATATTGAATCGTGGGACGTAATTGGACGCATTTCAGACAAGTTTCCCAACCTCAATGGTCTCCGAATTGATGGCTGCCCATTGTTTAGCACACTCTCGGTTGAAGAGATGACACTCGATGTGATAGCGCGGCTACGTTGTGGGCCCCCAGATTCTGGAGTTATCAGTAAACTCAACGGTAGTGTGCTACTGGCTGACGAGATCACCAACGCAGAGCTCTACTTTATGCTGAGAGTTCGGCTGGGCGCGGTGCAATTCACCGACCAGAAGAGGTGGCAGGAGCTTGAGAGAAAGCATGGAAGATTTAGTACTACAGACAAAAAACCAGTGGCTGACGAGTCCAGAGTTCGTCTTCACATCGTTGGACCTGACAACAAGGACGTCTTTTCTCGCGTGTATTTGAAGAATAATACCGTACTCCGGCTCAAAGGCACAATCTGCAGACACATCCAACGCAGAGTCCTCGACTTTGAGATCTTTCATCACGTGGCGGGCTCTCCTGAAATACTAAACGACTACACTGCAACGTTGCACAGCTTAGGACTCGTGTCGGAGGAGAAAATTCACTGGAAAGCCGCTTCATAAAGTCTCAACCAACTAAAATTATGGTGCTTCCTCCATCACCCACAACCCATCCCCCAAATAATGCAATAATTCAATGCCCACGCCCTTATTCTTTGATTTGATGTCGTCCGTGCTCATGGTGAGTTTTCCCACTGCAAGCGCGTGCTCCTTACCCTCGGCATAAATGGCGACAAGCAGATCTTTTTCGATGTTTTCTTCAGGCAATTTTGCGCCTGCTGAAGTCAAACCTGGGCACATTACATTGGCTCCAGACAACACGAACTTGATGGCTCCCCGGTCAACCTGAACGCTGGGAAAGGCATCGGGAAACTTGTGCACTGTTTTCAACGTGGGAACGAGGTCATCGAAATGCTGGAATAATACCACCTCGTTGTCGACCGAGTAAAGCGAGATTTTGTTCTCACACTTGATTAGGATGACTTGCGACTTTTTGGGAATAAGTACATCGATGGCAGGCTCCAACTTCTCGAACTGTGAAACGAAGTTTGATTTTAAGCCCCTCTGAACGGACGACTTGATATTGGACCTTGAGTGGACATCGTCCTTACCGAACTTCTTGAACATTGTGAAGTTTTGTGCAGGTGATGCTCTGAGGAGCAGATATCTAGAAGCAAACAGTGAAAATATGGTCGAGGCTTGCAAGAATCTGAGAGACGAAAAAGGAGAGGAAATCAAGGCGTTTAACGGTGTCCGGGCTAATAATTACAACGCCGCCACTTGTCTAGCGAAGCCGTACTCAATGGGAGCCCGTGTTCTTATGGCCTGTTACACTAGGTGCATCCAGCTCAAGACGTGGGCGAAAAGGACCACGCCGAGCGAGGCAATAGGCGTTACATCGAGACTTTTCGTGTCTTTCCGCTTGTCTTTTTCTCTGAGTATATGGCCTCATCTACCTAGAGAAAAAAAGTCGTCGGCCTTCAAGAAGTGCCAGAACAGCAAAACGGTGAGTCCAAAAATTCCCTCTGCAGACAAGGCGAACCTCATCCGCAGCGGAGCTGTCAGGTTATAGTTTTCAACCAGCAAAAACATGATCTCGGACGAATCCTCACTGATACACGTAATGCCCCTGCATAAAGATGGAGATGGAACTTCGGGGCGCCAGCGCCATATATACTGGCGACCTGTCCGGGTAACGTCGTGTATCACACAATATGAAGTAAAGCATGCCCTTGACTTTATCAGCATTGAAAGGTTGATGCTTCCGATTCCAGGTCAATTTTGCACCGCCTGAGAGTCAACGTGAACAGGCTGGGTCGAATTGCGTTAGGTGAAGTATTATAAATATAGCCGGGCTGATAGAGCTAGATACGAATTGCTCTATTAACTTTCGCAGTCTATTAATATTTACAATGCCAGAAAGGCAAGTCCTTAAAAGTCAATAAAGTCAGGAAGTTCGGGCTCTTTGGCATGAATGTCACTCTGCTCAAACAGTTCCCACTGTGCCTTTTGCACCCGCTTTTGGAAGTCTAGTATTCTAAGCGATGCTACACTGTGTGGAATCTCTATCGCCTGCGACTTCTTCAGCGGATTGTAGCAGTTCTCGAGCAGACGTGCCTCGACAGGAGTAAAGTAATTCATGTACAACTCGGATCGATCCTCGGAATTGAGATAACCCTCAGTGGGCGCGAAAACGTTTTTAAAAAGCTTTTCTTTGTAGTGAGCTGCGATTATGGAGGAGGATTGACGAGCAAGAGCCATAATGTCTTCATCACCTCCATCGCTGAGATCGTCAGGAGAGCCACACAGCTCAGATTTGACAAGTGAGTTTGTGAGTTTGTATTCACCAGAATCCGGTTTAATCGGCGCATTTTTGAGTGAACTTAGTATGTCTTTTTTTGGTGTCTCGGAAATCTTGCATCCATCTTTTGATTGACGAGCGCTAGGCAACAGCAGTTGGTAAGTCGCTTTCGTTTCCCATTCTTGATCGGTGCTCTGACCAGTTGATTTGTCCTTCGTCGAGCCGGATCCAGCGGCGTGATGCTTTTTTGAGGAGCACTGTGCAAGATCTGGTTCAGTCGTATCCTGGGTTGAAATACGGGGCAAGTGCATGTCAATGAGACCGTCCAATTCCGGCGTATCCAATTTTCGGCGCTTTTCGGGTGCGTTTTCCCCATTCGCTACACTTTCAATTTGGGCAACTTCTCGTGCCAGCCGAAAGACCGTCGTAACGTCTTCAGGCATGAAAAACCGCTTTACCAGAGCCGACTTCTTACCCGGTCTTGCTTTCCCTTCAGAAGCTGCCTTTGTGCCCTTTTTGGCTGAGGTTCCTGACCTGGTAGTCATGTACTTCGATGCAAGCCGAATGATCTCATCTTCGTCATCCTCAGTCTTTATCTGGAGATTCTCAATTGGAATCTCCACCTCTTGCTCGATACACTTTGGGCTGAACTTGTCAGGGATGATCCGGGTTTGCGGATGCAATTTGATGGCATTGCTAGTCATCATGTAGTTTTGGATATAGTCGTAACCGGCCATGGCCTTGTCAAACTTCTGCTCCTCGTTGCTGGAGAATAATAGCACAATCTTACCATCCCGGCTTCGGCCCGTACGGCCCATTCTTTGAATGTTTTTGATAGGTGACGATGTCGAGTCGAAGCAGATAATCAAGTCCACTTCGCCGATATCAAGGCCCTCCTCGCCAATCGATGTAGCTACCAAAATATTGTAGATTCCTGCCTTAAAATCCTTGATGAGTTGCTTCTGAGCTTTCTGAGTCATCCCACTGATCTGGGCGGCTTCGGAGGAAGTTGGTAAACTTGCGGCTGGCAGTTGCTCATCGGCGACATCTTCCTGTGATTTCTCTTTTTTCCCGCCCTTCTTTTTATTCTTCCCCTTGGCCATGCCTTTCTTCTCGTCAAACTTCTCTTTCTCCTTCGCCTGCCCTATGAATATATGCGGCTTGAGAAGCGAGTCCAGCTGTTCGACGGAACGCACAATATCCAAGGCCGACTCACGAAATTCTGTGAATATTATGACTCGCGATGATAGGTGCTCCTCTTGGTGAAAAAAGTCCTTCAACACTGAAATGGTTGTTTCGAGTTTCTCGTGCCCCAAGAACTTCGGGTTCTGGACCCAGATGTCACACTTTCGCAAGAGATCTGTCACGTCTTGGTGCATGTAGAACTTGGCCGCAAGATGATTTGTCGACTTTTTGGCATTGTACTTGGTGGTGAACTCGAGATGCTTGTCCCTGAAATACGAGTAGAATGAACGCACGCCGTAGATATTGAGTCGACGCAAGCACTGGCCCGCAATGCTGAGAAGCTGCAATATGAAGTAGTTGGCCCATTTAAGCCCCTCGGGAATTGTCTTGTTGGCCATCAATCGGGCCTGGGCCTCAATGGCACCAAAAGCGTTGATTTGGCGCGGCTCCCGAATCTCGTATATTTTCCGCTGGTTGGCAAGCCGGAGCACAGGCTCAATGGCGTTGCAGAGGTGAAGAATAATGAGCTCGACTTCATCAGATGTACCCACGCTAATCCGCTCCACCGATTTCCGCTGTAGATGGCGCATAATGTCGATACTCTTCTCTGTCCTGACCTCCATCTTCAGAATCGCCAAATTGTCGACAATTTCTTGTACTCCCTCCACGGTAGAGGCAGGGGTGGCGGTTAGGGCCAAAATTCGGAAAGACCGGTTGAATCGATTGAGGAACTTCACCACATTGTTGTAGGCGTAGTTACCTTTCGCTCTGTGCGCTTCGTCAATCACGAGCAATGCTACGGTCTTGGGGTGCACGAGTCCTCTGACAAGGTCGTTTTCCACTACCTGGGGCGTAGTGAAAAACACCTGATTTTCCGCCCACACGGCTTCTCTGTTTTTCCTGGTTTTGTCTAGCAACACTGCCACGTCACTGGTGTGAATTCCGGCAATTGTGCAACACGCTTTGATCTGCTGAGCGACCAAGGGTTTGGTAGGAGCCATGAAAATCACCTTCAGCTCCGGGAAAAATCGGAGGAAGTTGAGCATCACAGTGCTGGCAATAAATGTTTTCCCCAATCCGGTGGGTAGCGCCACGAGCACATTGTGAAATAGCGCCCGTGCCACGATGTTATACTGGTAGTCCCGCACCGGAAGATTGGTGGGGTATATATAGGTTTGGAGAGCGTCAATATCTGTCACATGGTCACATTTCGTGGCGGGCCTGCGTGGCGCCACGTTCTCGAGCTGCGCCAACTCGTTGGCGTCAATGTCCAGAAGGTCATCGTCCATGTTGCCTGCAGATAGCCCTCGGGTGTTTTAGACGTGTGCGGGTGTACGGGTGTCAATCATCACCAACTCATGTCGGATCCGTATGCTGCGCTAGCTGAGGCATTGGCGCGTCTCAAGCAGCCATTGCAGGATTTGCAGTCCACACATGATGACTTCGTGTTGCAGGGTGTGCGTGCGGTCAACGATTTCGAACTGATGCGAGATTTGAGGCTTCACATTCAAAGAGGACGACCAAAAAGCAGGTAACAAATGAAGGGAAGCAGGTGAACTGCATTTGACACTCGGTAATCTCTTTCATGTGTCGAGAAAGTCAAATGGGACAGCTGAGACATCGGAGGAGGACTTGTTCAGAGTTTACTGGTCTCTTGCCGTGAAACTGCAGATTTGCATTGAATGACGCCCACCACGGTTTTGTTGTTTGAGTATCGCCATGTTTACTCATTCAGAAACAAGTAATGCTACCACTTGTGGTCACTTTTACTACGGATTTATGGACTCAGTGGACCGGCTCAGTGAATGTTTGTTTTGGCCCTCTTCGGGCACTTCAGAGTTTGAAATTTTCGAAGGCTGTATAAGGCTCAGGCTTCTCCAAACCCTTGGAAAGTGACTGAAGTTCTGAATTCGACCACCTGGTGTTGCCGCTGTATTTGGACCTACCTACAGCATGGCGCTCTGGTGGCACCGAAGCGGTGATTGCATGTTGATTGCACGGGTGCCAAGAGAAAGCGGAAATTTAGCAAGACCGCAACTTTCCTCATTTGGATACGAAAGCGATTCTCATGGTAGAACTCAACGGCAGGGTGGCGGATTCTGTATGTCGAATGAAATGCGATGCCAAAGGTCTACTGCAAAATGTGAAACTACTCATAAAACAGTGTAAAGAATCTTACGATACGAGCAGCTTTTTGGCGACATGCAACAAGATCTAGATCTATTCTCGGCGTTGCTGGTTGTTCTCTGCAAAAGAGCCAAAATTGTTTGGAATAACTTCAATGTCCGAAAAGAAAAATGTGGGGTAATGTTGGGGCTGTAAGCCCTTCCAGGGTCTCCTTGGGCCCATTATCATTCTCATTTTGGCCGATCTCGGAACCTTGAGCTTGGAGGGGAAAGATTACGAGAATTGACACCAATTAGTCCAGTATCACAATAGCGATGTGTTTCTCGTTTTGGATTGACCCTCTTCCCCTTTTTTCTGTTGCGGCTATCGGCTACCTTTCCCAAGTAGGAATGTGCGGGGGCGCCAACTCACGTTATTCAGCGCTTCTATTTTTGTTGGCCTTGTGCGATTTCAGATCGTGCGACTCTTAAAAAATCGAGTTAGAGGCTGTTGAACCTTGCTCGCGCTTAGCAAGGGACGCCTATGTTTATTTGGTGATTTTGCCAGATTGCACTTCCATTCATTACGTCATCACCAAACTCCCCTCGGATAAATCGTCTCTATATGCACGTGGTATCTTGAATTGCATATTGTCATGTCGCTTATTCCGCGCACTCTAGTGGAGAAGATCCCCCGCTAAACTAGCACCATCACTAATCGGGCATGTCAAAGCGACAGCAGTGCTCCGCATTCAACAAGGACTCTTTTTCAGTCCGTATGAGACTGAACCTTGATTTTTCGAGCCACTTACATGCAGCCAAAACAACGTTTTACCAGCCGCCCGATCTTCCCCTTTAGTACTTCTCCTGCAGATATGCCTACAGGGTGATACTCCGTGTTACATTCTGCAAGTGTACCGGAAAATTTCCAACCCGCTTAGGAAGTGGAACCGGTAAATTTTCTCGCGAGTGGAGGACCCCGCATTCGGAATTTTGGTTTGGGAAAGCACATATCCGCAAATGCGAAAAAATGTGTAACCGGCTGTGCTGTCAGACTTATCGAAAAAAAGAAAACATCAGTCTTGTGTCGGGCAAAGCGGCCCTATTTGCCACTGATAGAAATGGGCCCATCTGTCCCGAACGCTCGCTCTTTCTTTTAACCGTCTTGCCTGATCGGAGATGCTTCACCATCTACACAACTATTTCTTTTTCGAGTGAGCTTGGGGCGTTGGGGTTAAGGCTGGTTGAGGATTCCATGCATATGCGTCTGCACATGCATCTATGCCGCGCGCGGCGTCCCCGCCATTCGGAAAGAATCGGAAATTCGGGCTTTGGAACACTGTCGAGGTGCCGCACACGCTATGGGCACCCGAAAAACGTCAAAGTTCCAAACCGTTGCAGGTCCATCAAGAGCCTAGACCACGATGAGGCCCAGTTAACTATTGTTTCGTGAAACAATAGGCTCATTCTTTTCAAGAGATGAAACTGTAGCCTGTCTGTGTACAGGAAGTACCCTGTGTCGACGTTTCGTATGGCACCATCCCATCGAGCAACTCCAAAAAAAGGAGAGGAGATGCGGAGAAGCAACTCGAAAAAGGGCACCCCACAGTGCAAAAATCAGTTTGATCGAAACAAAAACTCGCCCTATTGCCGCGGGGGTGACATTGCTTGCACATGCCTACTATGATCGTTGTGAGTTCCAGACTTGAAAAGAATTTGGCACATGCTCGATGATGTAGTGTGCAGGAAGGTTACCATGGTATGGCGTCCTAAAGGTTGGAAGAGAACGAGACCGGAATTGGTTTGGTCACCAAAAACTATTAAGCATTTGTTACGCTCGGGTCTGGAGAGGGATAGGCTGGAAGGCGCCAGTCAGAAAATCAACGTGTGTCATTTTCCCTGTCTCAAATCCACCCCCGCGATCGGTGGAAGGGGCTAGATCGGATTTGTGATTGCGAAGTAGTGGCGCTTATCAAATTATGAAAATCTCAGTAATGGTTGCAAGGGGCTCCACATTAGGAACCTGATCTCCTCCAGGGAGGTTGCTGAATTCCCCACTGTAGAAGTGTACCCGCAAGTTGTGGATGTTCTCCGCTTTTTCTAGAAGCAAAAAAGGAAGAAGTTCGCCATTCACATAGAACTCCTCCCAATCGGGAACAATGCACCGCCCGGATTACACAAGCACGCCGCACAAACTTGGAATTAGAACCACGCGAACCGAGAGGAATGACCCAGTGGAATGATCCCAATCATTCTCTAGTTTCCTTTTTTACTTGCATACAATTGTTTAGGAACCTGTCTCTTGCTATTATTATACTGTTTTATCAGTTTATGCTAATGTTGTGCTAGAAGCACCGGGTGTCCAAGAAGTCGTAATCAATCAGTAGGCCATTCACAAATTCACGTGAACTGACAAGATAGTTAAACTTCACCGACTTCTTCCCGGCACCTGCGTGCTTTTGGTGCTTTCTCAAAACCGGTTTGAGCTGGGCATGTGCAATATCGTCTTCTTCGTCGTCGTTGTCTTCGTCGTCTCTCTCAACATCGTCAGAATCCATCGACAGAAGGTCGTCAAAACTCATCAGAGACGCCAGTGTCATCAGGGAGACCTCATCCACGTCCAGAGTAGACGTGCCATTGCATTCCATCTTCGACAAGTTTTGCTCCGTGAGCCTTGAACGCTCGAATGGGTCTTCACATGTGTACTTGGGTCCGTAGAGCCACGTGATATCCTGGTTCTTATTCCAGTTGATTTGCCATGGCGAGATCTCCGTGAGTCCGAGTTGCTGCTTAGTCCACCTTCTCCAGCATGTGTTTTCTAGCCTGCGAGAAATGGTGGAGGGTATACTCAAGCAAATGTCATCCTGATAGCTCTTCACGGTGATGGAATTGTTTCGGCGCCAGCACACGTATAAGTGGTAATTGGGGATGTGGTCGGGTGCCATATAATCGATATTCTCCACATATGACTGGTGGGAAACGATGCTAAGGTCATCCATGGTGATGAATGTTGTAATTATGGGTTTTATGAATTAAGATAGAACAGGGAGATGTGATTTGATTGGAAAGCCTTTTGATATGATGTGGGGGAAATTCCTAAGTAGCCGGAAACGCCTCCTTATTTATGCGAGGGCTATTCCCGGGACTCACGAGGAAGTGCACGGGCGCATGGATTCTGTCCGCATGTGCCGGCATATAGCAACCGCGACATGCAACGCATGAGGAGAAAATGACCTTGCATGCATCTAAGCCCCGGCATGGTGCGCGGAGGAATCCCGCTAGTGGGGATGGCACAGAATTTCCCCAAAAGGCTTGCATATAGTGATCTTGCAATCGGAGTGGCAGAGTTGGGGAAGCCAATTTTGCGAGCCCCTTCTAAGAATAATTCCACGCTTTTTGGGGGCAAGTCTCCCTTGAGGTAAGTCCTTGTTTACCCTACTTTCATTTCAACGACATTGTCGGGCTTGACCCCAAGAACATCTTCTTCTCTTCAGAAACTCCAGTTTCTTGTAACCTTCCCAAACAAGAAACATACCCGGATCCCCTAGCACGTAGATGCAGAAAAAGAAAGGCTCATAATGTCGATTGGTTTGCACATAAGGGCTTCTATTGCATCCCTCACGGGGGGTAGCACGCGACGCCGCGGCGCGGATTATCTTTTCCCCGGCCTCTGCTCCTCTACACAAAATCCCTCGGCGTTTTGCTCATCACCCCGCGTAAATGTGCGGCTTACCGTAAGAGCCCGCTCAACCCGCGGAGATTTTTGGATGCTGCGTGGCTAAATTTCTTGTTCTTTTTGCGTAAAAATCTTGTGCTTGCGTTTTCGGAACAATTCAAATACGTAGCTCGGCTGATTTTTTAACAATGGAGTCTAGATTTCTCAGATCTTGGACATGCCTGAAATGCGCCAACAATAGCCAGGCTGGGCGCCACCGTCGCAGGTTACGTGGTGCCAACAATAAAGCAAATCATCGTCATAATCAGTAGGCAATTTAGAGAGAGTGGGTGATCGGCAAAAGCTGATCTTGATACCATGACTCGTTGCATAAATCCAAGCCTGTGTCGTCAAGCGCAAGGCGGCTGTTGTTACTCGGAGATTAAATCTGGTGCCAATACATATCAACGTTATATTCTTACGCCTGGTTGCATCTGAAACTTGGTATTTTTCATATGCTCCTTTCACCGGCGCCCTCAAGCGCAAAATGAGAACATCCTAAGTAGTCGTATATATGAAATCTTGGGGGTTGGCCACGTCGCCAGCGCCAATCAGAGCATCTACAAATTCGCCTTGCACCACCCGTGGCACAGTGACCGACTCGTCCCAGTATGTGGCAGCAAATTTGGTCATAAGCATCGACACGTGATCCCGTGGCTCGTTGCCGGCCCCCAGAGTCACCACAATGAAACTGGCCCCCGCTATTTCGGTTGTTTGGGTGCCTCCAAATCGCCTGAACCGCCTGGAGAGCCGCGCCAGCTCCGCCTGTGCCCGGGCGTTGTTACCGGCTACGAACAATGCGCTCAACTTGGCAAAAAGCGGTGCTCTGCCGAGCACGACACGACAACGGTCCCGCGAACAATCGGTAAGACATTTTGGCACATTCAATGACCAGAGGTGCCGCAAGAAGCCTCGTGCTCCAATTGCCCAGTCGATATGGGAGTCGCCTAGCGAGGCGGGATCCTCCACTTGACCCTTGAGATCAGCGTTCGCTGTGTACACCACAAATGGCCACTCGAGGCGTAGAAGACGGCCCGCATTAATGCATGCTACAATGTACAACGGCGACAATACGTCAAAACCAGCACGTGACCACAGGCGAAGACGGGGCGTCACGTGTTGGGCAAGAACAACAACCGGAGCCGAGACGGGCTGCGGAGAGGCGACAAGCCGCCCGCCGTGACGGGTGATGAGTCGCTGAAGCTCCCTGCGGGTGTAGCATGTGCCGCCCCGCACCGCAATGCCGGTGGCTACGACGAAGCTGGTACCGGCGAAAATGGAGCCAATCGGCAGTGCGGGGGTTGTATGGATTGCAGTTTCCGAGTCGCCAGTTCCGTAAAAAGAAAATTCTGCCTTCCGCTTGCGCAGTCGGTTCACAGTCTGCACTTTCATGATATCTTCTGAGGCTCGAGCCTTGATTTCCATGTAGTCCTGGAGCAGAAGACATTCGTCCACCAGTTTGTCATCACGCACGGCACGACACCATAGATTGTGTAACGTCAGCCCCGCAGCATAGGTGGTGGTGGCGGCGGAGTCGATGGATCTAGCCTTGATTTCAAGAACAATTGAATTGGCAGGGTCGATCCAATGCTCAGGTTTTATCGTCCCATAAACCATCAAGTCTTGCGGAGGTTTAGTGACTTGATAATCCCGCCAGTGGTGCGCCAAGCGCAGCTCAATCTGCCGGTACACAGCCGCCAGAAACCCGTTGGCGACATTGCAGAACAGGCGGTACGTGCCGCCAGCGGCATCATCGCGAAGGCCACATAAGTAAGATGTCTTCACTCGGCCAATCTTTCCAATCACCACCAAGTCGAGGTTTTCGCCAAACTGCTCGAGGTACTCGGGCTTGACTTTGATCCACGTCAGATCACGTGAATACACCCGGTAACGGGACAAGAGCAGCTTGACCATTATACCCTCGTTTTGCTCGCTGACAATCTGCCGCATGTTGTACTTGATGTCGTCCGGTGTCTGAGCCATCGCCCACTGGAGAATTTCGAATCGGTGAGGAACATCCTTGACCACCTGGGTAAGAAGGTTCTTCCTGTAGAATAATGGCATGCTCAGCACGTCGTGCCCGTTTAAGTGTAGGATATCGAATATGAGGAAAAACGGCCACAGGTTGTTGCCTTCGTAGACATCCACCACATCGAACTGGCGCAATGCTTCTTGCACAGCTGCACTTCGGAGAGTGCCGAAAGGTAGAAGCATGTTTCTGTCTTTGCTCCACGCTACCATCTCGCCGTCTAGAACAATGCTCTTCACCTGCGACGAGAAAGCATCAGTTAAGTGTTTCGTGAGCAGGCCAATGTGGACATTTTCTCCGTATACCATGGTGTAATCTCGGCGGCGCCGTGTATGCCACCGAAACTGACCGTCTACCATGTGCATGAGCATTCTGTCGCCGTCGATTTTCTCCTCGATCAAGAACTTGCCTCTCACGCCGAGTTTCTCGTATAACGCAGCCAATTTCGGGTCCTGTCCCGGCAGAAATTCCGCCGCCATACGCTTACAGAGGTCCTGATACGAAATCTCTAGTTTCTTTGAAGATTGCGGCACGAATTGATACATTGGCTGAACGCAGAGCTGGTGTGGCTGGAGACGAACATGGGGATCTTGAAGCGCCCAGAAAATCCGTTTGATATCGTCACACACCTTGAATAAGTCATACGCGTCCGGATGCCATGCCATGAAAAATGCACGCTCGAAAAACAGAAGCATCAGCTGCTTGAGGATCATCTGGAAGAAGAAACGCACCTCAGTGATGGTTAGACGGTCCAAAAACGGCAGAAGCAACGCAATCTGGTCGTCAGATTGTGTGAGGGAGGTCAACTTGTCTAGCGTCGCATTGACATCGTCTACCGTCACTGTCGACTTCGCGATATTCAGCTGGTCGCGCCGTCTCAGCATGATGCGGGCAATAATGAGAGGCAAGTCGCCCAATTCTCGTCGTTCTCCCAGCGCCGCAAGCTGAACTTTCAGGGTGTATGTCGATTTCCACGATTTGATGATCTGGTGGTCATTCAGTCCTGGCTTGAGGCCAAGAAGCTTCACCACAAGCCGAGTGAGCGCTACGTCCTTGATGTGATATTTCCTACCATCTCGGTTACAGAAAATGAGCCGCACGGCCGGGTAGATGTTACTGCCGAAGTGGGTGCGCCAAGTGGCCACGAATTCGTCAATGATGCTGGTCTTTTTGGCGGAGACAGTGTTATAGGGTGCCTTATTCTCCGAGTTTGTGGTCTCTAGTTTGAGAAAGAGATCTGACACAAGAAGATCAAACGGCGCCAGCGCCGGGTTGAAGTTGTGAGGCTCCAGCACATTGTCTAGAAACAGTGTGCTGATGGTGGGAGGCATGCAGGATGATAGAGATGCAGACGAGAGAGGAAAGGACACCTTGGGTTGAGAATATGAGGATTTATAGGGGCAAATAAGAGCTATCTGGCTTAGAATTGCATTTCGAAATTCTTGATAAAATCTCCACGCCAAGAAGAGCCTCGGTTCTAACAGCGGTGTCCGTTTCAAACACCAACACCGCTCAATTGCTTCGAGTGCCCGGAAATTCGGCAGAAAACAAAGGCCAAATTGTGATACATTGTGCTGCTAGAGCTGAACTTTCCTTTCTCCTAGTCATGTTGAATTTCGCCTTATACCCACCGCCGTTTCACATCCAAGTCTGCCGTTGGCGCATCTGTCGAATTCGCATTTGCCAATGTTTCGCCCTACAAGTTTGGCTCAAATCTTCATTTTCCGCTTCGCTTCCGCTCATAATCGTCATCTGGACCATCGCCATTTGACGTGCGGCTCCGGTGCCACAGCTGGCTGCGGCTCAGAAATCCAGTGGGAGGCGGCGAAAAAAAAAACACCAACTTGGAACCCAGCCGAATTGCTCACCATCCCAGGTTTCTCGCACGGCATACTCTCAACTTCCGTCCAGATTATTCCCCGCCTCTCGTACTTGCCCCGCCGCAAACTTGAGCCTGTCACTGTCGAGCCGAGCATACCGAAAAATAACTCCCCGCCAGAGTGACAAAAGTTGCGGAAACGGAAACAAAAAGAAAACGAAGGCTTCGCTTCCTGCTAAACGAGAGAATAAAAAAAGAAAAGAAACCCCCATTTCCAGTCCAGCCCAGCCCCGCACCCTCGCGTATCGCCGACTTACCTTCGCAGTCTCCATCTCATCTCAAACCACACCGCCATCGTCCCAAATTCTCAGTCGCTCTCCAAATACACCATGTCTTCTCGCGAGCTTCGAGCCTCTACGCAAATCTCGCGTGCTGCATCGCTGCCGAACAATTCGCTGCATGAATCGCTCAGAAACGGCGACTTTCTCAGCAACTCCCCGGCCCGTTCGTCGCAGAATCTCCATGCCACGCTGCCAGGCTCCCATGTTTCCCACTCGTCGTACAACGACCACGTGTCACTTCTCAACTCGAATACAAACTCAAATATCGACATGAAGGCCGTCAGCAAACACCTCATCACGCCGGACGAGAGCCTCAAACTCCAGGGCGGCGATGTGGCTCGCCACCTTTACCAGCAGGTGGAAAACGCCACCCGCCACGATAATACCGGCCGCCGTCGTACACGCAGCTCGTCTTTTAGCACCTACTTGTCGGAACTGCGGCGGGAATCCACCGCGGGCGATCTCAATGTTCCGGGGGCATTCCGGCGGGAATTCTTGATCAGCCGCTCGCTCCAGAAAAACCAGCAGCCGCGCAGTTTTGTGGCCAACAACTTTCTCGAGTTTTTGAGCATCTACGGCCATTTCGCAGGCGAGGACTTCTCGGACGACGACGATGTCGAGTCCGTCGACCAGTACGAGGAGGTTTTCGATGAGGAATCGCTGCTTTTGGCAGAGAGACGGCCTAAACAAAAACGGAGCGCGGCGATACGCCAGCTGCATGGCACGGCTTCACAGCTCAAGACGTTTTTCCTACTCTTTAAGGCCTTGGTGGGCTCGGGTGTGCTTTTCCTTCCTGGAGCATTTGGCCACGGTGGCTTGCTCTTTTCCACGGTTGCCATGACTGTTTTTGGTGTTTTGACATACATGTGCTACATCGTTTTGATCCAAAGCAAGCGTACGCTCGGCAAGTCGTCCTTCGGTGAGTTGGGTTTCCAAACCTACGGCCAGCCGCTCAAGTACTCAATCATGGTGTCCATCATCATTTCTCAGATAGGATTTGTTGCCACATACTTGATGTTCACTGCCGAAAACATGGCCTCGTTTCTTGAAAATGTCGCCCACGTGTCTATTCTGAAGGCCCACTTGGTGGCTCTCCAGTGTGTGCTTCTTATACCGCTTGTGCTCATTCGTGACCTCACCAGGCTTTCGTTTACGTCGCTCATATCTTCGACTTTCATAATCGTGGGGCTCGTCATCATCTTCTTCTTTTCGGGTGCGGAATTGCTCCACAACGGCATGGGCCCCAACATCACGCAGTTTAACTCGAAATCCTGGTCGATGCTTATTGGAGTGGCGGTGACTTCTTTTGAAGGCATTGGCCTCATATTGCCCATCGAGGCGTCCATGGCACAGCCTGAGAAGTTCCCCTTCGTTCTCTCGCTTAGCATGGTGGTGATCACTACGTTGTTTGTGTCCATTGGCGTCATCGGCTATAGCGCTTTTGGCGACAAGGTCAAGTCCATCATCATTCTCAACTTGCCCCAGGGAAATATCTCTGTCCAGCTGATTCTTGTGCTATATTCCGTGGCCGTGTTTTTGACTGCCCCACTTCAACTCTTCCCAGCAATCCGGATCTTAGAGCTGTCGCTCTTCAACTCCAGGTTGTTCTTGACTAAACAACAGCAGTGCCGGGCCGGTGAAGAGGGTAAGTTATACTACAACTCCGGAAAGTATCAGCCACATATCAAATGGATGAAGAATGTCTTCAGAACAACGGCAGTGTTCTTGATCGCAGGGTTGGCTTATGTTAATGCTAACAATATTGACCGCTTTGTTAGTCTTAATGGTTGTTTCGCCTGCATTCCTTTGGTATACATTTATCCACCTATGATTCATCTCAAACTGGAAAAGAACAGTCTGCGTGTTATGAAGACATTTGACGCTGTGCTTATTCTCGTGGGTATTGTTGCTGTCATCTACACTACCTATCAAATTCTCTTTGCTATTGAGTAAGCAAAAATGTTTGGTTCTACCGTACGAACAGACAGGGGAGTCGTTCAGAGTCCTTGAACGTCAGAATTAGCGTGAATAATTGTCAACCGTGTCGCTGAACGTTTCGGAATTGGTATTATTGACGGATACTAGTTCAATTAAAGATGTTCCAGACCTTGACTAGATCGTCCTGGTGAAGCCACAGTGCTCTGCGACTAAAGCTTCTCTTCGACAAGATTGGCGCCTATAATGAAGCGCAAAATTCATATTTATCATATAAACTACAAGCATAATGCCTACGTAAGCTGAAAATCTTGCTGCTGTTCAATTTGGGTGAAATTTACTTCTTTTCGTCCCCTGCTTGCCGTACAAACGTTGGCTCTGCTCTCCACCTACATCTTAGATCTCGCCGATCAAGTCCTGCACACCATGCTGATGGCTGGGTCGAAGCTGAAAACGAAAACCGAGGCGGCAGTCGCCGGCGTGGCACGTGACAAACGTGAGATGGCTCTTTCTTGTCGGCGCTGTCGTCTTCGCAAAGTCAAGTGCAATTTTGCTCACCCCTGTCTGAGCTGCGTGAAGTTGGGCGCTGAATGTATACGGACTCCGGCCGACATGAGGAAGAAGCGGCCGCCAGCCAATTACGTCAGCTCTCTAGAAAAGCGAATCGACTCTTTGAGCAAGATTTTTCTAAACTTCGAGAAATACCAGCTGGATCACGAATTGGCGTCGTACATACGGTCAACGTCTGGAACAATCAACGAATTGTTGACCAACCAGGATTCAGCAAATACAGCCAGCGAGCCGCAAAGCAACGAGAGTGTTGAATCAGCATCCACAGATTCTCCAGCCCAGCATCTCCGAAGGGTTTACGGGCCCACATCGGCATACGATGTGGATGAAGATGGGCCTTTAGCGTCTCATATCAACGAAGGCAGAGAGAGCTCTACACTTCACAACCTATCAAAAGATGCCGACGTCCTCCATTGTCTCAAGTTATTCTTCACGTGGCAGTATCCGGACCACAACATGTTCGTGTTCCGCGAGGCGTTTCTTGCGGAGTTTTTCAACCCCAAGCCGAACTCGCTTTACTGCTCGCTGGCTCTAGTACTCAGTATTTGTGCTTTGGGCGCTCGCATGTCAGAGGTGGTGAGCATCTACCAAAAGTCGATCACATACTACAATGAGGCCAAGCTGTGGCTCCTTCTGAATTTGGAACGGCCCTCGATCCTGGCTTTGCAAAGTTTTATGCTCCTCTCCTTCTATGACATTTGCAATGGTAACAATTCCACCGGCTGGATGCTTTCCGGAAATGCCGTGCGCATGGGCTTTGACTTAGGGTTCCAACTCCATCCAGAGATCTGGTTCTTGAAAAATCGGGGTGCCGTCAGGGACCTTGATGTGGCTATCCGTCTGAGAATATACTGGGGGTGCTACATGGCGGACCACTTCATCAGCTTGGTTCTCGGACGTCCATCATCTCTCAAACTGCTGGAGGCTACTATTCCGGAAACTGAGGATTTGCCCGAACTCGAAGGAATTGACCAGTACAAATACATTCCCGAGACCGCTACCAACATATCCGATCCCCTCCGAAACATCATCAATCTCATCGACATCTCCGACAATATGCTCATTGATGTGTTCAAAAAATCAGACGACTCATCAATGAACGACCATGACTTCAACCTCACGCGCTTGTCAATGTTATTTGAATATAACTCTCTTATCCAGGCGTGGAAAGAGGATCTACCTCCAGATCTCTACTGGGATCAAGAACGCTTGCAGGAGACATCCGACAATCCCATGATGTCCTGTGTGCGATACTACTACTACATCTTGGTACTCTGTTTGAATCGGCCGTTTGTGGGTGTGAACGAAGATTATGGAGACAAGGCACACTTGGCTCCCGTTAGAGTATGTTTCCAAGCAATGGACGACCTCCATTTGGCGATTAGGAAATTTGAACTGGCACATGGTCTCCGCAAGGCTTCGATATTCATCGTGTACTGCGCGATTTTGTCCATCTCTGTCATCCTTTTGAGCTGCACGTCGAACGTCCTTGACCCAAATTCACGCGAGAAACTCAAATACTTCCTCAATGTCCTCCGCGGATGCTCGCGCACATGGGGGTTAGCAGAAAAGTCTGTGAAGAAAATTGAGCAAAAGCTACGCCTGCAATTTGCCCACGAGCCTGACTTAGTACCAAAACTCTCAGAGACAAAGAAAGCCAAACGAGCCAGAAAGTTAGACGTAAAAGCGTCATCCCTGGTGGAATCCACAACCTCTCCGGCCGATGAATCGCAGGCCCGGGAGGAAACCGAGAATACGATGAACCATGACTTGGATTTTTTCGGGTTCCCCGTTCCTGTCCAGACCGAAACCGAGTATTTTGGAGGTCCTCCAGTTCTAATGACGTCAGACTTGAGCAATGAAGACTGGGTGGCCTTGTTCCCCGATTCAATAATCAGCTCACGCCACGTTCTGTGAACTTGGTTCCAAATTCGAAATTCAAATTTAGATGGATCTATATTTGCTGGGCTCAAAAGGCATAAACAACGAAATCACACCGAGCGCGCCAATCAAGCCACCGCATATCCAAATAGGCACCGAAGACCCAGATTTCTGACCGAAGTAGTAGATCACCGGCGCAAGCCCACCAGAGATGCGGCCTCCACAAAGTGCAAGTGCTCCTCCAGTTGTGCGGGCTACCGCCGGGAAAACTTCGGGGGTATAGGCATACAAAACTCCGTAATACACGTTGATGAAGAAATAGGTGGCCGATGCAAACCCGACGTCACCCTGCTCGGTTCGGACGGTTGTGTAGCCGAACAATATGGCCATCCCTGCAAAGGCACCGAACGTCATGGTTCCCTTTCTTCCAAGTCTGGGAATCATTACCATCGCAGCTGCTAGCATGGGCCCGAATATTCCAACAAAATTGGAAATGGCATTATTTCGGTACGTGATAAACAGCGTCGATCCTGTGTTACCGCCATGCAACCCGATATAGATGTACAAGAAGTTGAAGAAGGTATCGTAACACACGCCCATCAAGAACCAGGATAACAATATGAGCGTGGTGGAGTATGCAATGCGGGGGTTGGAGTAAAGTACCTTAATGTGCTCGAAAATCACCTTAAGTACCGACGGAATGGAGAGCTCCTCCACTTTCACCAGCACCTCACCGCACTCAAGCAACTGGTCGAGTGTCAAGTCGCACCGACGGTTGTACTTCTTCGCAATCTTCTGAAGTGTTTCTACCGCCTCGGCGTCTCTTCCGTTCGATACTAAAAACTTTGGAGTCTCGTCAAGCTTGAGCCAGAATAAACGGAGCAACGAGAAAAAAAGCACGATTCCAGAATTTACGTACCAACAGTAGCGCCAGCCGCGGTTTACAGACGAAGGACAGAAATCCTCAGAAGAGCAGGTATATCTTGGAATGAATGCCCAGGCTACCAAGACTGCGATCGTCTGACCCACACCCCACCATGCAGCAAGAAAGGTTGAAATCCACGAATATCTCGAAGGGGAAAACTCCATAAACACTGTGACGTCAAGCGAAAGATTGCCTCCAGCACAAAAGGCATTCAAGGCCATCATGATACAGTACATGGCGTAGGAGCTTGTTCCACCCGTGAAAAAGCCAAATATCGACGCCAAGAGTAACGAGCTGTTGAAGGCAATTTTGCGTCCGATAATGTCGCCTCCAAAGCCCCAGAACAACGATCCGAGCATGAGCCCGACATAGAACATTTCTGTAGCCACTGGGTATGTCATTCGATATTGCATATCGACTGCTGCCTTGACAGACGACTGAATGGTTTCGAGTTGCGAGTCAGCGGCGTATCCGAATCCGGCGACGCAGAATAGTTTGAGGTGTAAAGGCGTGAATCCTATTTGGTCGAGCGCATCGTTGATTAGATGTAATTTCTTTACCAATACCATGTCGTCATCCACTACAAGATCGGTGTTGGAGACGGAATTTCCGAGTTCCAACTCGATGCTGGAAGTTGAATGTGTCAGCGGCTGGATTTCTGGCTTCATGGCAAAGCTTCTTGGACTGCTGGAAGAACTTTTGAGTGCGAAATATCTCAAGGCTTATTTTCCCCAGGTAATTTTGCTCACTTTAAATTATGTGCGCTTTATCAGTGTGTGGCTGCATGTGCCTCAAAGATGCAAGGGCCCGTAATCATAAATGATAAGAGAAAAATCTCATGAAGTTAATTTGGAGTCAATACTACAATTCCAGCTTGTATTTGTTAGGGCTCTTCATAGCCTGGTACTCAGCACTGATTCTATTCGCTTGACAGTAAATATCAGGGTTCACGTGGTGACGTGAACAACGTTACATTCCGGCATGTAACGACGTCTCGATTACGCAAGACGGATTACCCAACTATAACAGGACGCACCGAAATAACGAGGCTGCCAAAGGCAGTTGCAAAAAAAATTCTCTGAATTCGCTCTGCACCTTACTCACTTATGTTACAGTATACGCTTCTGTTTCTCTGTGTCCCTTCTATTAACAATTTTACCTAATTTTTTGCATTGGCGTCGGAGGACAACTTCGCCTGCTTCACCAAATTCTGGGGTGCATCCATCTCTTCGAGCATAATCTCAATCAAACGGATCTTGTCATTCTTGTTGAACGCTGCGGATGTGAACAATTTCTCGAGTTCGCCGGTGGTCGACACCTTCAAGCTCTCAGAGTTCTGGGCCTTGAAAGCGGGCAACAACAACTGGTGGTCCCAGGACTTGATCTGGTTGTACTCAGCCTCGGGGCCGTGGATCAATTTCTCAATCGTGTAGCCGTCGTTGTTCAACACAAAGAGATAAGGTCTGTTGCCGAAACGGGCCATTGACGAAATTTCCTGGACCGTCAACTGGAGAGAACCGTCTCCAACGAACAAAATGACTCTGCGTGAGGGGCTGATCTCCTCGGCAGCTGTGACAGCTCCGAATGTAGAGCCCACAGAGTAACCAATCGAGCCCCACAACACCTGCGAGATTCCCACAGCGTTCTTGGGGAATTTCGTCTGAATAATTCCGAAAGACGAAGTACCAGTCTCAGAAATAACCACATCGCCTTCCTTCAAGAAGTCGCCCAACCGGGTCCACAACCACTCCTGAGTGATGCCCGACTCGGCCGTCTTTTGCTCGTGCTTGAAAGGGTCCAAGGTCAAAGGCTGGGGCTTGTAGTTGGCAATGGCAGACTTCAATGAAGCAGAAGCCAAAAGTTTCTGGAGAAGCTCCTTCATTCTGACGCCCCAGAACACGGCGTTTCTGATCTTGGTGTGGTCCGAGTGGAGCTCCACCAAGTTTTTAGTACCAAACGAGTACGAGAACGAGCCGGTGTTGAAGTCAGACATCAACGCACCTAAGGAAATCACAAGATCGGATTTCTCAACCGCCTCCTTCACGTGGGGGTAAGAAAGCGAGCCCACGTAAATACCGGCATAGCGGTCGCCCGATTCGTCCACCGACTGGGCACCCTTAGCCATGGGCGTCAACGCATACTTAAAGTTCAGGAGCTTGATCAACTTCGCTGCCTCGTCTGTGGCATTGTGGCGGGTGCAGCACGCATCCACAATGATCACTGGGTCCTTGGCCTCGGCGATCAATGAGCTGATGGTCTCCACCACCTCGTCCTGGGCTTCGGCATCATTCTTGGGGATGCTGAGGTCAATAGGGGTATCGAGTCTGGATTTTGGCACCTCGACTTCGACCATGTTGGCGGGGAATGCCAAGTACGAAGGTCTCTGGTTGATGTAAGCCTCTCTGATCACACGGTCAATCTCGCCGGCGGCAGTAGCAGGGTCTGTAAGCACACCTGTGGTCACCGAAATATGTTTAGACATCTTGTGGAAAACGGTAAAGTCGCCATTTCCCAAAGTGTGGTGCAACAACAATTGCTTTCTCTGGGAGTCCAAAGAGGGAATTCCCACAATGTGGAGCATACCGACATGCTCGGCGTACGAGCCTGCAACACCGTTGAGTGCACTGAGCTCACCCACACCGAAGGTGGTCACCAAGGCGCCGAAACCGAGACCATTGGGGGAGTTAACACCTTTCACTCTGGAATAGCCGTCCACGGCGTACGAGGCATTCAATTCGTTGGCGCAGCCTTTCCACGTCAAGCCGTCAACATCTTCGATTTTATCCAAAAGCGTCAAGTTGTAGTCGCCGGGAACTCCGAAGATGGAGCCGAGACCGAGCTGGTGGAGCCGGGCGAAAAGGTAGTATCCAAGCGAAACGGTGGACATGTCTGGATGAAAAGTAATGGATTTCTTGATGATTTGAGCAATTGAGCAATTGAACGAAACGTGCTATTTGCGAATTGTCAAGTCTGGATGAGGGTTTTTCAAGGATGGTATTTTACGGGCCCCTAGCCTGCGCGCCTTATATAGTCCATTCAATCCTGTGTCTATGGTACCACAATTGCTGCGGAGACTATGAGCCCGAATCGGAAGGTGCATCAGCTGATAGCTGCGGGATCACGAGCGGGCGAGGGCCCGGAAAAGATAGGAAGACCGGATAAAAACTCGGAAAAAAGCAATTCGCCTATTTGGGCTCCAATAATGTGTGCCAATTTATCTGCTTCAGTCCTCGACCAGCACAGTGCGCTTTGTCCAAACTCCGAGCGTGTCCTGTCGGTCAGTGTGCTTCCGCATAACGCCCGATGGACCTGCGCATCAGGTGTGTGTTCCCTGGTAGCGTGCATGGAAATCATCGTTCCGCGAATGTATTAAAGTAATTTATTTCTTTCTCCTCATCGCAATTGACATCTACAATTATGCTGCCGTGGCCATCATTCTTCGACGGATGTGAGGCAGTACTGGAATCCACGCCCGGTTGATCCCGGCTTCTATGCATGGTTACCGTGCATTGGTCGTTGCGCACAATCTCGGAGGTGCCATTCGAACCGTGACGTTCACAATTCTGTCCTGGCTATTGCTGGTGCTTGCAACCGCGAAAATTGCCACCGTGTCCGTGATCGGCCAGAGTCCTGACCACTCTTCCCCTCGGTGCACACTGTCAATATACTGCATACGCTGGGTTGAAATTTTGTTGCCTGGAGGCTGACCACCGAGAGTTGGTAGGGTAGATTAGTTTCCGACACTGGCCGATGCCGTGATTCGGGGTCTAAAAATAAGGCGACCGAGCTCAAAACACCCTGCCCGGGTGACAGCATAACGGTCTAAGTTTTGACGCTATGTTCGCCATATATGCACACGTAGAGACCGAACAATTCTAGACCAGCCTCTAATCCTCAACCAGGGTGTCCCAAATGAGCTCATCAACGAAGTAAAGCCAGTTGAATCCTACCCACAGACTCACGATACCTCCAGCACAGTAAACGCTGATCACCATAAGTTTCATGAACTCCAATTTGCGAAGGAAGACCCATTTCAGCTCGAAAACCTCAACAATGGTAATCAACAAAACTACTGGGATCAATCCCAAAACGTAGAGGTTTGTAGCACGCTCAATGCCAACGCCTGTTGCATCCTTGGTGATCCTTACCACCTTTCGGAAATGGAAGTAGTATATGATATACCAGAGAAGGGTGTAAACGACCTTGATGGGCCACTCATTACAGGTAAAAATCAACGGGAAAAGCGACACGTAGCCACTGGATGTGAGAAGGTTGAACAGCGGAAGCAACCTGCGGTCTCTGGACACCAAGAAAGAGAGTGGGAATATCACAAGCAAGATCGCCTTTTCGTGAACATGCCAACCAAACAAAAAAGATGAGAATGCACAAAGTGTTAAAGCGCCCACAAATCTTTCGAAAGTCGGCTGAATAAACACTGGAATGAGTGCCATCACCTGGTAGAATAACGTGAGGAGAAACGTCAACTGCGGCGTCACAGGTGGGAGAACAAAGAACTCGCTGTCACCCACAATGCCCCGAGTTGCTGACTTGAGCCTATTTGAGTCGAGTAGCAACTTGGGGTTGCATTTCAAAATCGTCTGAAGTGCAATGCGTGAAAGCGGTACGCGGTTGTAGAGCTGAATGAGCGCCCGGTCAGCAAACGAGTATAACGCCCATACATTCGGGGCCCAGTAAGCATGTGTCAAGCCTCTGCTGAATGGGAAAAGCCGCAGCAAAATGTTGGGCATCACTTTGTAGTACACGAACGGCGCAAAGGCGACCGAAAACACCGAAATTACCACCAGTCCCAACTTAACAAGGTTCCAGAAGCGGATCATGCTCACAAAATTGTGGAAAAAGCTCACCCTTTTGTTGTAGTGCAAGTCGAGGCAGTATGCCCTGAGCAAGTAGACAAACACAGCTGGTGCCAAATAGAGGTAGATGTGTTTGAAGCAGAGCAACAAGCTGAACCAGAAGCCGCACCAGAGGTGTTTTTCAAGCCGGGCACTGTTGATCATGAACACCATAAACCCGTACATCATGCCGTTGTACTGGAAGTGAATGTGATCAACAATGAGAAGTCCAGGCGAGAGCACCAAACTGGACGCCACAACAAATACCCTGCGTGCTTCAGCATGTGTCTTGCTCGTCTGGATGTACCACTGGAGTGCCAAAAATAGCACAATCTCGCTCACGATCACCAGCGCCCGTTGGAAGTAGACGGTGGGAAGTCCATACGCACCCTTTTCGACAATATCTAGACAGCCGTCCTTCTTCACAAAATCAGGAACCAAGTGCGCCAATGCCCATTCGAAATAGGCAAAGAATGGCGGGTAATCAAGCGTCCATTGGGATGTATTTTCGGTATACCACTTCGATAAGGGTAGATTGTAGGTGATAGCTAGCCAATTTCTGTGGACATCGAAATCGGTAGAGTGGTATCCGACAATGAGCAACGACTTGAGGGCAAGCGAAATGGCCCAGATGTTAAAGAGAGAGTATCGTTTTTCAGATGTCATGGTGCTGCATGTAGATGTGTCGAGTAGTTGTGAGACTACAAATCAAGAGATGTCGCTACCAACAACTCGAGGTATGTGTGTGTTTGAGTTTGCGACGTCAAGTGCTACATTCTTAATTGGGCCAATTCAATTGAGATTGGGCCATTTGTGCGTGTTTGTCGACCTTGTAATGTATCGTGATCACGTGACTAGCATAGGTGGCTAGGTAGAGTCGTCGGCGCCGGAAGTTATTCCTCTGGAATTCGCTCTCCGACCCTAGAATCGTGCTATTTGCACATCCAGCACTTTGCAAGTTCGTGTATTCACGGCTCTCTCTATTGGCATCACATCAGCCTGCACACTCAGCTTGCCACTACTCCAGATACCACCATGAATCTTTTCACCAAGAAGTTTCCTGCCTTCGAGGAGCTCAACCAGGTCATTCCTCCTGATCAGCTCCGAATTCTAAAAGACCAATTGGACTCGGAAAATCCGTCCACACCCCAATCTCAATTTAACTTTGCTTGGGGGCTCCTCAAAACTGAAAGCGTCAAAAACCAGAGAACTGCCCTTGATCTACTTGCGAAGTTATACAAAGAGGTTCCGCACCTCAGGCGTGAACTGCTCTACTATTTAGCACTAGGGTCAGCCAAAGTGGGAGAATATGCCAATGCCAGAAGATACGCTGGGGCTCTTGTGGAGAGCGAACCGGACAACACACAATTCAAGGCTCTCAAGGAGGCTATTGACGAGCAAGTCACGCAGGACGGACTTTTGGGCTTGGGGATTGCAGGCGGTGTGCTTGCTCTTGGAATTGGAATTGCTGGGGTGTTGATGAGGAAACGGAGATAGGCAGAGATGTGTCAACGGACTTTCGGGCTTCTGATTTGCTTGAGATATCCACACCTCCTCAGGCTTGCAGGGCCCAACTATGCGAAGGCAGCTGATACACATCTCCCATCAAGAACTAGATATTCGAAAGTACCTGGCCGAGGGTCGAGGGCTGAGACACTCCAGTGCGACTCGTCGTTTGTGGAAATCTGTGGGGCTCTAGAATGTTGAGGCTCCGACTCAGCGGTAAAATTCGACATGCTTAGTGGACCGAATCTGACCATAGTACTTGCCTCATGCTTGTTTTCGTCGTGGCTTGGCCATGTAGTCGAGATTCCCGTAGCCTACTGTGTTAGCTATTTATATATGAAGAATTGAGTTCAGTTTCGGCGCATCTTTTCCTCAAATGCGTAACCATCAAATGTCAAGGCTTGGAGAGCACAGCAAAATCGCATATGGGCACCCGTACACCTATACATAAGCCGTTCACTCGACAGAGTCTTCCAATTGTGAAGCAGTGCAGTGTCCCAATGCCATTTCGGGTGAAAAATTAGTCGTTCACACCCCCACATCTTCCACTTCTGTCAATGAATCCCCTTGGGCAGAGAATTGCTGATGCTGTCGTCTCCGAATTCAACTCCATCAAAATCGGGTCTGCCAAACCAGCTTTGCGGTCCAATGGAATTCAGGAATGGACTGTTCTTGCCGGAATAGTAGCGGTCACGAATGACGACGTTTCCGTACTTCTGGTGGCTACAGGCGTGAAGGCACTTCCAGATACGGTGAGAAAGTATTCTGCTGGATGGATTGTTCACGATCTTCATGCCGAGATTCTAAGCCTCAGACTTCTTAATTACAGCATTCTCAATTCCATAAGCAAAGGTGTGCCCTTGACGATTCTTGAAAAGGTTGGTGAGGATACAAAATTCAGACTACGACATGAGACAAAACTCTACTTGTACATTCTGGAGCCTCCGTGTGGAGACGCGTCGATGTCTCTAAAAAGCGAAAATCTTGAAATCTGGCAGCCCCCCAAAAGAGCGAAAATCGTCCGGGGAAGGGCTAACATGGACTTGGTCGGGATAGTGAGAACAAAGCCAGGCAGAGCAGACAGCATCCCCACATACTCGAAGTCGTGCTCCGATAAACTTTGCTTGAAGCAATTTACAGGCGTTTTGAACTCGGTGACAAGCTACTTTGTGCACCCGATCTTTCTCTCTGGTTTGGTAATTCGGCAAGACAAGTATCGTGAGGATGATTTCAGGCGGTGTTTCTCGGAACGGCTCAGCGCGAATCCTACCTTCACTCTCAGTCCTCTCACATATTCAGAGGATACTTTTGAGTTTCACAATCTGGAAAACCGAGAGCCGCTGCCGCTTTCGTTGTTGCATATTCCAGGCAATGCAACTCAGGTCTTGAGTGAGGGCGTCAAGAACGGCGCTCATCGGAGAAAGAAACCTCCAAAGCCAACGGGAGCTAGCATTATCTGCAAACGTCTGTTCTGCGAGCTTTTCAAGCAGGTTGCTGAGGAAAGCAAATCATTCTCAACATATTCAGAACTCAAGAAGGCTTTGGAAGAAAGAGAGCATCTTAAAGCCAAGGTGCGAAGAATCCTAGGCGACTGGCCCGCAACTACGCCCGATGACTTCGCCTTGATATAAATTGCTTGAACTCCGAGGTTATACCTGGGACAGTCGAAGAGCTCAATAATGACCCGCTTAAGCAATCAAGCAAGACATATTAATATTCTCCTATTTGTATTAGTATTCTCCTACTTGTCGTCTAGGCTTTGTCCGGGCGAATTAAAGCCTCTAGTCACCATTTCTTCATGCATTTTGATCGCCCTATCACCACGTTGTTCTGTTACCACATTGGTTGCTGTCGCCAAGAGCCCTGGATGTAATCTAATGAGTCAAGATTCTGGGTGACAAAAAATCGACTCTTCCGCACAATTCGCTTCTCCCGTTCCTCTGTCCTTACTCGGACTCCAGCGCACTGCCCTCATCGTCATCCTCATCTTCTGGCACCACGGCAGCAGCGGATGCGTACTCGGCACTCTCTAGCAACTCTCTGAGTTTGTCGTTATCCTTGACGTAGTTCACAGGCTTCAAGCCGTGACGGTCCACGATCTTCGAGTCCAGCCCGGCATCCAAGAGGTTATCCACAATGAAAACCCCGAGGTCCGGTTCCTCGGACGTGAATTTGACCGCCAAGTGCAAAGGCGTGTCGCCCTCCCGGTTAAGTGGATCGATTTCGACGCCCTCGATGTCTAGAAATTGGTCGATAATGTCCCAGTGTCCCAACAGAGTGGCGACGTGAAGGGCGGAGTTAGATGTGATGACTTCCTTAGTGGAATTGATGAGGTCGGCCAATTTCTCGGGCCCCACCTGCTCTTTGATGATGTGGAAGAGTTCGACGTTGTTACGGCGGGCACATTCCAAGATCTGCTCTGACACAGAAGCTCCGTCTGACGACATGGTGAATGAAGGCTGTTATAAATATGACACGTTGGATGATTTGGGTCTCCTTCAGCGACGGAAATATACGGGCTCAATTGCTGCGGTGATTTGTGAAGATGTTGTGCGAGTTGAGACTTGATTTACATAGGCTGTGCACGCGCCTGACAATATGTACATTCGAGTTCGGGACTACAGGAGGAATGTTGCGTTGGGGATTTCTCAATATCGCTCAAAAAGAAGGCGTTTCATGCACTTTGAGAACTTGCTTGACATTCGGGGATGTAGCACTGGTGGAGCGCCACGGAGAGTTTCTGGCCCTGGTAGGTTGAATAAATAGCCTTCACTATATTGTGTCAAACTTCTCGGGCATTGTGAAATCTTGTATATCATCTAAGCCAGAGTGCTCAGAGTTGCTGCTGCAGACTATCTACGGTACCCCAACCTTCCGGAGGTGGAGTGGTATCTGGGGAGTAGATCAGGGAAACGGGTCTAACATCGAATTTTCACCACTTCAAAGAGTAAGAAACGCCTAATTTGGACAAAACATGCAGAAAATGTCAACGTCGAGTGCCTAGATTTTTCTCCTTGACAAATTTTTAGAATTGCACCCACAAATCGGTCGCTCACTCAATACCTGCTGATCCTGCCTACTACTCCATTGCTACCTAACATGGTTCAAGCTATCATCGCCCCTTCGATTCTCGCATCTGATTTCGCTAACCTTGGATGCAATTGTCACAAAATGTATGATCTGGGTGCAGATTGGCTCCATGTCGACGTCATGGATGGCCACTTCGTGCCCAACATCTCGTTGGGTCCCCCCATCATCAGCTCGTTGAGAAAAGAAATCCCCAAGTCCGAAAAGAAATCGTTCTTTGACTGCCATATGATGGTATCCGAACCGGAAAAGTGGGTACCAGAAATTGCCAAAGCTGGAGGAGATCAGTATACTTTCCACTACGAGTCCACCAAAGACCCAATTGCATTGATCAAACTCATTCGTGAAAATGGAATGAAAGCCGCCTGCGCAATCAAGCCTGGAACAGATGTCGATGTTCTCTATGACTTGGGCGACCACTTGGACATGGCGCTTGTGATGACGGTTGAACCCGGATTTGGAGGGCAGAAATTCATGGCCTCCATGATGCCCAAAGTGGACAAATTGAGACAGAAATTTCCGCAGTTGAATATCCAGGTTGACGGCGGCTTGGGCAAAGAGACTGTGCCGGCAGCTGCTGAGGCTGGTGCTAACGTGATTGTTGCCGGTACCTCTTGCTTCACGGCACCTGATCCTGTTGTCCTCATTGATTTCATGAGAGACACCGTGAACGATGGCTTGAAAAAGAGAGGCGTGTACACGGATTAAGGAGATCGTGGTGGGATAGATGGAGGAGAGATGATCTAGGAATAAAACAACAGCGGATGATATCGAATATTCGAAGATTGTAGTTAATGAAGCAGGATTTGTGAGGATTGGGCAAGTTCTCCATGTTAGTGTTTTTACTTTGGACTTCCTGAAGTCAGCTGTGATTCTGCAAGTTTTCCATGGAATTGACCACTACTGCGAAAATTGGTAACTGTCTTTCTGCTCAAAAATTCGGGTATTGACAATTTCGATTAGATAATACTTTTCCAGCGTTGGGCTCTCTAGAACTTTCCATACCTTTCTAATAATATGACTATGAAGCGTACTCACTTACCGAGCTGAGATATAGTTGAGACTCACGATTGATTTATTCCTACCCACTAAATTCTTACCGACAATATCGAGGCAGTGACCCTTAATTCTGGAACAAGAAAGACCTAGTCTCTGCCGCAAGTGTAAGGGCAAATGCTCTGTTCCGTCACCGTATTCACTAGGTACCACAGTTTGCGACACAGTGCACGATTCCAAAGCTCATATCGCGTTGCCTGTACTAATGACTTGATGCTCCAAATACTGAGGCACACGATAGATGAGCATCCTTTCCCAAAATACGTCGCTGCTCTCGAAACAGTCTTGACCCGACCGCTAACACCTGCCTTTCATAATGGGAGGTAAATGTTGAGGTGCACACATATTTCCACTCCCGGTGACGATACTTAATGCAACTAAAATGCCTGGACTCCAAGGGTGGTACCCTGGCCAGACAACTGAAGACCGAGACCAGATGCACTGGTGTCCTCAACAGCGGCCCAAAGGGCCCCCTTTACCTGATCCAACTGTGTAGGCTCCTTGACAGGCTTTTTCGCCTTCTGAGCAGCTTCGGAGTCCATGTCGATGTCAACCTCCCCGTTGGCCGTTCTTAAGAGCTGTTTTCTCTGCTCAACGTATTTCTGGTTTCTCTCAATCTTCTTCAATCTTTTCTTGGACATAGTTGTGGTAGTTACTCCAGTACCCGTTTGTCCTCCATTGTACAAAGCCACAATTTTTGAATCTGTGGGTCTTGGAGCAGTATTTGTGTTATATCTTCCAGCCGATGATCTGGTGGGAACGCCGGCTCTGTGAGCTCTTCTTTGGCCAGCAATGGAAGACTGCAGCTTCCGTTGCATTTTCATTTTTGGCTTGTTAATCGAATTTCTCGAGGGCATCTTGGAGTGGTGAATGTGATTACTGAGGAAAAATCAATTATAGGCAAGGGAGATGAGATGAGCGCGAAAGTGCAAAAAAAATCTCCCGGGGGTGAGTCGAACACCCGATCTCAAGATTACAATGCAATTACAGTCTCGCGCCTTAGCCAGCTTGGCCACCGAGAGAATTCGAAAAATTTTGGGTTGAAAATAGATATCAATTTTAAAATGGCGGTTACATATCCTGCATATAAAAAATCGCCACCTAGTAGGTCTATGGCTGAGCTAGAGTTAGTTCAGGCCATGATATAGACCGTAATAAATGTTTCAAAAAAAAGGGAAGTTCGAATTTAGATCGTAATACTCGTTCTGTTCTTTGAAAAATGGCTTCGATTGGAATTTCAGAAAATGGCAACATGGATGGAAAATCTAGAAGGGGGAGCTACTCACCGACCTGGGCTGAGAAGAGCCAAGCCCACCACAGTCGGGACTATACCATGATAAGTGTCACCTACTAAAGAATAGGAAAGCTTGATATAGCGTCGCAAGCTGTCGAATCCTTGAGAGCTAATGAAGGGCGGGTAATGATGCATACGGCCACATTACAAGCCAGCGAGAAGGCTTCATAGCATGGTTTTCCGACATGCACTTTTTTGTTGTTTTTTGTAAGCATTACAATGATTTGGCCATAGAGATACAAATGTCCTACGAATCCACGCAGAACATTGGTAAGACATCCTATTGTACGCATGTTCGGGATCCTGAGGGATTGGACCTTTTCTCCACATCAATACTCCCAATTCTACGATCCTCCACTGTCCATCTGATGCTTCCGAAACACTTCATCATGATACTCATCGTATGATTCGTGGTCATACCTTTCTGGCTCTTTACCGCTTCTTTGAGCATCCTCAATCACCTCTTGCGCCGTGTCATACACGGGCATGCTGCCAATGCCAGTAAATTTAAGGTACTCATCAGAAAGCTCAGCAATTCTTCTGAGTTTGTAGTCATACAAATACCACCGGCTGCCATCGTATTGGTAAGAACCCTCCATCTCAGCATTGAACAACTCTTCATGTGTCACGGGAAGTCCATCAAGATGGTGGTACACGTTAAAAGCTGCACTGCTGACCAAGGATATTGCACAATTTCATCAGCCCTCGGTCTATT